>CM062820.1:1086677085-1087239878 GCA_031772625.1 Pinus tabuliformis | reverse complement strand
AACAACCCACCAAAAGAAAATAAATCAATGTTGAAAAAAACCCAAAAATCAACCAAAAGAAAATAAAACAAGTTGACAACCTATTACATAAGTGAAACAACTCTAAGATGATAGTTGTTAATCTTCAGTCTATGAGTAAAATTGATAAAATTAAAGAGAGAGTTGTTGGCATTTGTTAAATACTAGTGGAGAACAAAATTACGAGTTCCGACACATAATTTATATAGTAGCAAAATAAAAAAATACCATAAACACAATTATTTTACCTTGGAATCCAAAATAGGAAAAACAACATTTAGTTATTGTTAAATGCTCTTGTTTTGGCAATCTCTAGTTACAATGCCACTATTTTCTACATGTGCATGCTTCTCTCCTTGGCAAAAAGATCCTTTGAGAGATAAAGTATAGGAGGAAATAAGGATATCTCGGGTAATGGAAAGGCCAAAGTGTGGCCTTTCCAAACTCACTCTCTAATATTTTCTCTCCTACTATTATTTTTCTTTTTCATTTATCTTTTTTTTATAAATTTTGTCTCATTTAATTTTAAATTCATATTTTGTTTAATAATTAATTATCCATTATTAATTGTCTTATTATGCTTTTAACTACTAATTATTAGAATCATTCTCTTGTTTGGATTGATTTCAAATCACACCTTCTAGTTCGGAGTCGTTTTGGTCTAAAAAATATTGAAGGAAACAAATGTAGATCAATGTGCCTTCTATTTCCTAATAATGGACATGGATCTAACTCTAGTTATTGGCAATAGCTCTAATTGTTCATTCAAATCTCTTTTGTGTTTCTTGTTGTTGGCTACAATTCTAGTTATATCTCTGGCTTTGCTTCTTAGCTCGATTGTTCTTGCAGCACATAATTTTTCTCAACAATTCTTAGCTTTGAACAATATTCCATGTCCAAACTTTACAATCAATATTTATTCCCATTTCTCTTGAACTTGGATATGGTCCGTCTTAGCAGTCAATGAAACAAGTTCGAATGATGGTCATGTTATCTTGTCTGACCCCAAAAAACCATGCCATCATATAAAAATTCAATAATAAGTCACATGGTTTTCTTCTTCCACTCAGACTTATTACATCTAGGTATGGAAACAATTATCTATAGCCATGTTAATTGAATAATGTCTTACATAGCATTACATCCTAGTTACAGGGGACTTGGTCATTTGGAAACTGATTCGTCTACTATGAAGTCTTTCTTCAACCAACTTAGTATGAAAGAAATGTTATCCCATGCTCTTTAACCTTCTCCAATCTCACATGTTTCCTCCAAATAATATTTTGGTTCAAGTGTCAGGGTAAACGCTTATGTTCCTACAACATCCCTGGATAGATTATGGCCCTTCGGCTAGACATGTATGGAACTCCTCATCCTTTTTATTCTTGATATTCCACACCTTTTTCTTAGTTATTTGCTTTTTGGGAAGAAGCCCTTGATTAAATCATCAACACCTTTCTTTATATCTCCCACTAAACTTGTAGTGGTGATCTGAAATGATCATACATTAAACTGAAGTAGAATTGATTAATGCCATCAGTGAACTGAATGTTAACTTAAAGTGCTTTAATCGTGAGAACTGATTGAAACGAAAGACTTTGTGACAGATGTGAACCATAAGCAAGATACAAACAAAAGTGAAAAGTAGCCAAAACACAACGATACTAGACAACAATATTGATTACGGAGTTTGTCTTTGGTGGACTACATCTTCGGGTCCGCATTATTAAGATTGAATCTGAGGAGGTCGATTACATAGAAATTAACCATACTAATTTTTCACATAGGCACTTCTGGTCACTATCACAATAAATCTATCTAAATTAACTTTCCAACACCTATCACGGATCCCAATTCTGACTTTGGATGCTCTCGTAACGCTTAAAATAAAACTACCTATATCCTCCAGAATTTGCACTCTAGAACTTCAAACCACTAATGCCTTCTTCATGAACCAATTGGTGTATTTAAAGGGTTCTAGATGCATTTTAGCTCTCCCCAGCCAAGATTGGTACGAAATCTGAAGTTCGGGTTCGGTCTAATGACACAAGGCCACCTTAGGAGTTTGTTACAAGGTCTTGGTATTAAATTAGCACCAAAAATACATTTAAAACCCAAAAATAACTTTATAACAACAAATAGCTTCTGGCGGTCAGGTTGATGGTGTGGAGTTGTTAACTGCCCATGTGAACAAGTTGTCAAGAAAACCATAAATTGACATGGCTACAGTTTTATCTCGCGGTTTCGGAACCGCTTGCCGACGCTGCATGTGAAAGTTGCCTCTGGTGGCTACGGTGGATTCTCCACATGGCCAGATTAATGGTTGCCATAACCCCTATGGCTTACCATTCACATGCCCACTGTTATGGTCCCACTATGGTGAACCTTGCAGTTCCAAAGCTCTGAAGGCTTACTTGCCTCTGTTCAGATTATAGACTGTGGTCAGACTCCGCTGCATTTTAGGCCAATAGTTAGGGGCTTATTGGTTTGTTTTGTAATGTTTATAAAAGTTTATTATATGGTTTGGTAATGTATTATGGCCCGAATGGGTTTTGATCTTAGGGTTAATGTCATTTTTAAACTATGGATTAGGTTCTAGGTGTAATTTTAATGTGTTAGGGGTTTTCATTAGGCTTGTAGCATAGGTTTTAGCAATGATTTAGAGTTATTTTTTAGACTTTATCACTTGCTCTAAAACAAAACACATTTACAACAATTGTCACTATGTGACATAACCCCACATGACAATACTTGTTCCCTTTTTGACAACCAAACTATGACAGAATTGACGAAGCCCACATGTTGACAACCAAGTACAAAACCATATCCTTCAAACACCATGAAAACCATATCAACCATTGACATCACCGGCGGAACTGAAAACCAACACCGGACAACCTAAACCATAAACATCATAGTCAAAGCTGAAGATATTGGACATTGAATGTTGACGATGAATACTGGCGAAGTTGATAAAGTTCAAGACCTCATTGACCATGATCATTTGAAGACTATTTTGACTGTGAACAATTGAAGACTTTGTTCATGCTGGACTGACAAGATCCTCCCGGATCAATCCTCTCCACTTGAAATCTTTTGGACCACAAAAGTTTGACTAGACAGATAGCAAGTGACGATAGAGCTCCCTCACTCTCCACCTTGCCTTAATGATGTACCAATACATTCGATCAATGACCTTAAATTGATGACCCTCATGATGTTTATCATGGCACATTTTGAATCTATGAACTGTTCAATCCATCTGCAGTATGCACAACTTGCGAACATGGTTAAACAACCTATTATGAACATGGAAATTGACTTATTTCTATGAAGTACCGTGAACTAGTGATTCATAAACATCTTTGAAAAAAGTCTCTAGAGGATATTGTTCATTACTTTTGAGATGTATTAACAATCTATTTTGTGGAATATCAGAAACATTCAAAGACATTCTTGACATCATACCAACTACTTGACTTGAGATAGTTTCTTGATTCCTAATTACTAAGTGGACTTGCTACAATAAACCCATCAAATTGTAGTGTGAAAACTACTACAACTTAGTTTGATTTTGAAAGTATTGAAGTGGTTGCTAATTTGTTTGAATCATTGTTTCCTCATTCATTAAATGATGTCTCCATTGATTAACACTTTCCCTTAATGCATAAGTTTCCATTTTATGTATTTGATACTTTGACAACGCTTTAGAAAAGGTTTTGACATGAAAACAAATAGGGTTCCTCTCCACTTGAAAATAGGTTTCAAAACTGTTTGAAACATGAAATGGTGATACAATACAAGAGAAAAATAACACTGAGTTTCCCCAATACTGACCTATATCCTATAACTTATAACTCCCAAACTTGGACTGAAATGATACATTCTGAAATTAGGAAGAGGAGCTTTGGACATCAACTGTAACTCATGTTGTATTCCCTTCTTATGAGTAATATGTTTGGGTTCTTTAAATAGAACTGAAATGGTTTCTACCTTCTTGACCAAATTATCTTTAAACTGAGACTCACAACCTGAACAAGTATCCCTTAGATCCTTATATTGTTCTTTTACACACATGCATACAAATCTCTTATTTGAACTTATTGATCACTTCATTTGATTAGCAATAACTAAATTCAAGTGATTTTTAGTTTTGTGTGCCCTGATAATAAATTTAACCCCATCTTTCTTAAGGTGATATTTATGTTCTCTCCTATAAAACACTGCATCACGATCATAATGATAAGGACTTCCTAAGACAACTCCACATATGTCTACTAGAACCACATCTAATTCCACTTCATCAATGTAATTAAATGTAATGGAAAATTTTAATCGACACTGATTTGTGACATTTATCTGAGTTGATTTATTCAGCCAACCTAATGGGTATGGACTTGGATGATTCTGTGTCTCCAAACCCAAGTTCTTAACTAAATATTCAGATATTAAATTTTCCTGTGATCCACTGTCAAACATTTTATCTATCTTTGTGTGTTTAGAAGTTATCCTTATGTGAAATAGTTCAACTCTTTTATCCTCATTTGAAGGATTTATGTTTGATGAAGATGCAGTAGTATTAGAACTTGAATTAGTGTTAGAAATTTAGCTATCGAAACTATGGAAATTATCCTCCTTTCAGCACCTGAATCAGAGCTTGGATCTTGTTGGATTGCTGCATTTTCTTTCTTATCATCCTTCTCCTTAAGGAACTTCTTTGGCTTAAGTTCGGGATGAAGTTTCCAACATCTATATTCATCATGACTGATTCTCTTGCAATGAGAACAAGTAGGTCTTTCCTTTTGAGTTGTCACTGATTTCTTTCCCTTCGAATTGTTCTTCCTCTTGCTGTCATTGGAATCCTTGATTTCCAACTCTTTAGATGATTGTGGTGAAAAATTGAATGGTCTACCACCTGATTCAATATGTATGGCTTCAATACACGCTTCATCAAAGTCATTAGGATTAAACGTCAATAATGTATGCTGCAAATATGAATGTAAACTGCCGATGTATTTTAATAAATTTTCATGTGTATCTAATGAAATACCAAGTGCCAATTCTTTCTTTCTGAACTCCTGAGTAAAATCCTGAACACTTTGCCCTTTACCTTGGCTCAAGTGCTACCAAACAATAACAACTTTCTACATGTATCCTAAAGGATAGAATTGTTTCCTAAGAGCATTTAAAAACTTAGACCATGAAGAGATGACTTTGCCTTTCTGCTTTACATCTATCTGAGTTTTACTTTCCCACAAGATTAAGTTTGTTTCCCCCATTCTAAGTGTAGCTAACTGAATTTTAGTTTTATTGTCAGAAATGTTCTGAATACAACAATAAACATCTAACTTCTTAATCCAGTTATCTAACTTTTCAGGATTCATTTCACCATCGTAAATAGGTAACTCAAATTTTACATCAAGTTTCAAAAGAGATGTTTTATTAGGTTTCTTTTATGTTTCAGATTCTAAACTGGAAGACGAAGAAGAAGAAGATAATGATGGAGATGATGGAGGTGTAGGAGGTTTATCAGCCTTGCCTTTACCTTTGTCCTTCTTCGATGTCTTTGAAGAAGAAGCTACATCGCTCACCTTCTCATCTTTGTAGAGTTCTCCCAACATCTGCTGCATGCTCAAGAATTCTTGCTGAAACCATTCCTTGCTCATCTTAGTTTCAGGAGGTTTACATGCATGAGATACTGTCATGGTCAACTTATAGGTGACTCTTCACTTTCCAATCTCTGGATCGATCTCCTCGAGTGTTCCTTCTCCACGTTGTGACTTTGACCTGGTTAACATTCACTGGAAATTTTTTACAAATGCAACCTACTCTAATACCAAATTATATTATCTAAAATGATCATATATTAAACTGAAGTAGAATTGGTTAATGCCATCAGTGAACTGAATGTTAACTTAAAGTGATTTAACCATGATAAATGATTGAAAGGAAAGACTTTATGACAGATGTGAAACATAAGAAAGATACAAATAGAAGTGAAAATAAGAAAAAACACAACGATACGAGACAACAATATTGATTACGGAGTTCATCCCTAATGGACTACGTCTCTGGGTTTGCTTTCAAGATGGGCATCCACTTTATTAGGATTGAATTTGAGGAGGTCGATTACACAGAACATTAACCAGATTTATTGTGAATGTAGGCACTTCTAGTCTTTGTCACAAGAAATCTCTCTGAATTAGCTTTCCAATGTCTGTTATGGTTCCCAATTCTAACTTCGGATGCTCCCGTAACACTGAAAACAAATTTTCCTATATCCTCTATAATGTACAATCTAAAACTCAAAACCACTAATGCCTTCTTCATGAACAAAATGGTGTATTTAAAGGGTTTCAGATACATTTCAAGTATCCCCATCCAAGATTGGTATGAACTTTGAATTTAGGGTTTGGTCCAATGACACAAGGCCACCTTAGGAGTTTGTTACAAGGTCTTGGTATTAAATTAGCACCAAAAATACATTTAAAACACACAAAATAACTTTATAATAGCAAATAGCCACTGGTGGTTAGGTTGAGGACGTGGAGTTGTTAACCGCCCATGTGAACAGGTTGTCAAGCAAACGATAAACTGACAGGGCTGCAGTTTTACCTTGTGGTTTTAGAACCACTTGCTAATGCTACATGTGACAGCTGCCTCCAGCAGTTACGATGGATTCTCCATGTAGTTAGATTAAGGGTTGCCATAACCTCAACGACTTATTGTTCACGTGCCCACTGTTACTGTCCCGCTGCAGTGAACCCTATGTTTTCGAAGCCCTAACGGCTTACCTGCCTCTGTTCACATTCTAGACCATGGTCAAACTCCATTGCGATTTAGGCTAGCGCTTAGGGTCAAATTGGTTTGTTTTGTAATGTTCATAAATGTTTATTATATGTTTTGGTAATATATTATGCCCCAATGGGTTATGAACTTAGGGTTAATGTCGTTTATAAAGTATGGATTAGGTTCTAGGTGTAATTTTAATGTGTAAGGGTTTGTCATTAGGTTTGTATCATAGGTTTTAGCAATGATTTAGAGTTAACCTTTTAAATTTTATCATTTGCTCCAAAATAAAACCCATTTACAACAATTGTCACTATGTGACATAACCCCACATGACGATACCTGTTCCCTTTTTGACAACCAAACCCCAACAGAACTGACGACACCCACATGTCGACAACCAGGTATAAAACCATATCCATCGAACACCATGAAAACCATATCAACCTTTGACATCACAGACGGAACTGAAAACCAACACCGGATAACCTGAACCATAAACATTACTGTCGAAGCTGAAGATACCAGAAACTGAATGCTGATGACGAATATTGGCGAAGTTGATAAATTTCAAGACCTCACCGACCATGATCATTTGAAGACCACAAGATCCTCCTAGATCAAGTGGTGAAAAAAATGATTGGCGATACCAGATGGATTTCTTGACACTCTTGTTTTTTCTGGATTCCCATGAGTTAGTTGTTTATCTAAGGAATCATTATTTCCTTTTTTTCTTTTAAAATAATCATGCTCATGGCAGGTGGTTTGATTCCCTCAAGAATATTCTCAAGGTGGCCTTTGTTCCTGCAAAAGAGACACACAGTGACACATCAATAAGTAGAGGTACAAACTTTTTCCTTGTAGTAATTAAAAATAAGTGATTTTTTGTTGGATGTAGACCTCTTTCTCTTTCTCTTTATGTTATAGATGATTTTCTTGTCACTTCCTATAAATGTAGGTGTAGAAAAATTCTGTAGACTTTCTTCACCATTTCCCTTTTGCAATCTACCATTGAAAGGATAGTATTGAAGTATATTTCCATATTCATTTTCTATTGTTTTTTATTTTGATGGCTAGAAAAAATATATCATTTATTTTCCATTCATCAAAGTGGTATTTATGGTCATCGAAATTTCCCATTTCCCATTGAAATCTATGCCTTCATGCTTGATCCTCGATGTAACTATATTTGGGCATAACTTTCCTTGCCTTCTCTCACCTAGCCCTTGTTTATTACAACCCATATTCCTTAACAATTTTGGATCGATGCTCGTAGAATTCTTTTCAATTTTGCTAAATTTTTTTTAGAAGAGTATAAGGAAAGTTATCTTACCAAGTTGTCTCAGTAATGTTGTTACCCTCAATAATGACAATGGAAAGAGACTTTGTTTCCTTGGTCTCTTAGACAAGAAATTATAGTTCTACAAATATTTTTTCCTTCATTTCCAACTCTTACTATAATTAAGTGATCATTTGAGGCAACTTGTCCACCTATTATCTATCCATCTACATGCTTTGTCTCCCATGTTTACAAGATGAACACTACTCTTGTCCCATTTTGTCATGATATTTGCGAGGGATAATTAACATTCATCAAATGGCATATTTAGGAATAATATAATTTTAGCAGAGATCTCATGTTTCTTCTCCATCTCTTTCATTATCTATTCACGCATCTAGACTTTCTCTTCCAAGTTTTTACTCTCTTCTTAAAGTTTAACATTGATGATGCTTAAGTCTTCCAACCGTTTTCTATTTTCTTTACCGATGCAAATTTTGTGCTCTCTTCAAACTTTCATAGTTTTTTTAGGGTGAAATATTGAATTGTTATGATGCCATTATAATTTATTAAAGATGGACTTATATACCACTCACTTCACCAACACATTTATCACAAAATTTACTTATACTCTAGGTTCTACTTGTTACAAAGAGATATATGTCTTCAATGATGGCTAGAACATCTCTCTTCTTAGTGAAATTTATATAGAAATTAAAATTAAGCTCCCATCTCTCTTCAAATGCTAATTTCAAAAAGAAATTGGTAGTCTTATGTAATTATTATTTTTTTATTATTCCTACACAACAAACTATGTCATTAGTTGTGCAAAAATTCCATGTATTGATATTGCTCCAATTATCTCAGGTTCACAGCGGCTATAGTAAATTAAATCATCATTCAAAAATCGAACCAATTATAGCAAAAATATAATACTCTAAAATTAATAATAACATGTTCTTTTGATTATTAACCACCCACTTGGTCTTGGAAAAATATAATTTATAAAAAATAACAAGTTTATGTGAGATAATATTTGATAACAAACATTTTATATGTGAATGGCTTAAATGATATAGTTTAGGAGGGTAAAGCCATTGGCTGCCAAATTTTCATGCACCCTATACTTATATGTAGCCTCATACAACTACATACAATCTTGGTGTTGATTCAAGGAATTATAATTGGCTCATAGGATGCATATAGCCTCTTGAATAACCAAAGTTATTTTTAGTTTTCCTATCTAAGAAAGAGATTGTTGAGAGGAGAAACATATAACCTTAGAAAAAATAAAAAAAACCCTTGTAATGGTGAAAACACCCAAGAGTCCAAAAGTAAACCATGTCAAAAATGTCCTAAAATACTGCAATAATCTAATATGGAAGCCAATGATATTCAATATTCAAGTAAAGAAAATCAAGCATAATAGAGAGTTATTGGCATTCATTCTATACTAATGACGTATAAATACTAAAAGTGGAATAGTTGAGCTACCATTGAGAATTATTCCCTTAGAACCATTACCATACTCAAAACAACACATTAAACATAAATGCAAGTAACATATTTCCCATATAAAATTTGTGTGCAAGAAAATCAAACATACCATAAACATGGAGATTTTACCATGAAAACTGAAATAGAAAAAAAAACAATCTTTTCTTGGTGTTATTTCTTGGAAAATCTCTAGATATAATGCAACTAATGACTCTTTATGTATCTTCCTCTTTATGGCCAAAATACCCTTTGAGAGTTAGAGTATTCTAAGAAATATAGAAACCTAGAGTAATGGAAAGGCCAAAGGGAATAACTTTTATTTTCCTATTCCTCGATCTTTTATAGCATATTATTATTTTCTTTTCTCATTTCTTTGTATTTTTTTTCTCTTTTCTCTCATTTAATTTTACATTTTCTATTTGTAATAATTTATTTAACCTTCATTAATTACTTAATTACAGTTGTAAGTACTAAAATCTTATCATCATTTACTTCTTTACATCAAACACACACACACACACATACACGCGCACACACACACATATTAATTTAGAAAATTAATGGTAGAATTTGATAAGAAACAAAAAATTCTAAAAAAATCCATGATACTTTATATTTTAAAATATATATCATTTTAATAAAGTACATATTAGATTTAGTTGTTAAATTAGATTAGATATTATTAAATAGTCAAAACAAACAAAAAAAATACAATTATTTACTATATTCAAATACATGATATAATACAATAATGAAAAACTTGATCTCTAATGAAATACCAAAGGGGAATGATTCTAAAGGTTATACATTATTATTACATTGATTATTGTTATTATCAAATCAAAATGATGCTTTAAAATATTTCCATAAATTTGGCTTAAGGGAAGGGATGCAAAGTATTAGTAGCCCATTTAATGATAACCTATTTTGTCACAATAACAACATGACATTCAATAGGTATGCATCTCTTCATTGTTTTTGGAAATCTGTCTAGGGACTTGTTTCCCAATGTGATAATATTGTATATGAATATTACTAAAAATACATAAGTGTTAAATACAATGATGACCAATGTTATATATATATATATATATATATAGTTGTGATATACATGCCTTCTAACTATTTTTTTTTAAATTTAAATTTATCACTTTCTATGTGAAGGGTTATCGTGCTAAAGTAATTTTATATACCACTAATTTAACTAAAGTCTCTCATAGGTCTCCCCATACAACCATTTAACAAGATATTAGATGATATCCATGTCATACGATGTTATATGATCATCTATGTTAACAAGATATTAGATGATATCCATGTCATACGATGTTATATGATCATCTATGTTAACAAGATATTAGATGATATCCATTACCACTAATTTAAGTAAAGTCTCTCATAGGTCTCCCCATACAACCATTTAACAAGATATTAGATGATGTCCATGTCACAAGATGCTATATGATCATCTATGTTACTCGTGTGGTACATATTATAATATTTTCATTAACTAACTTGTGGACTTGTGGATAAGGTATGTTGGCATGCAGATAATTTACAGTCTTCGTTATACTCTACCTGGTGAAAGTTTGGCTATAAAAAAATTCCTTTCCTATTAACTTAAATTTTTCGCAATAATCAATGGTCCCACGTGTAATTAAATGAAGAGTTCTTTGGGTGAAGATTATGGTACAACATCTGAAGAATTGACTATTTCCACGCACCATGATCAATGTGAATACCATGTTCCTACCATATGCCTAACCAGGTGGATGGTATATATATGTTAGCTCAATCTAAGGTGAAGGTTTGTTCTCACAAACCCTAAGCCTTAGCCTTGGGATAGGCACACATTCATTTTTTATATTCCATTTTGTGAAAGGTAGATCTTTTTTGGCACTTGTGGCCTATTACAAGATTTAGGTGGAATTTATATCATCCCTTTCTCCTACTTCTTTGTGGAATTATAGTGGTCATGGGTAAGATAGAACTGTTTTGTTTCTTCTATTTTGTGAACAATTTCATGAATTCCCGAGTATTTGGTTTGTTTAAGGTTAATTATATTTTTTTTTACACCAATTACAAGGTTCCTTCATCTTGGCGAAATTCTTAGGTTGTGGATGGCACCATAACTTTCTAGGACCATTCCATAATGAAGGCCCTTTCAAGTAATCATCGGTTTCCTAGTTAACATTAAATTTTCTTACTCGTGCCATATTTACTTACTGTTACTTTCTTACTGGGTTCCCATTCACCCCCATAACAATTTCTGACATTTGTACCTCTCAGAATGCAGTGACTAAGAGGTATTGGTTGGAGGGTTTCCTCCTTCCCTCTTGGGATTGACATGGGTAGTAATCCATTTTTTCTTCTATGCTTCTTATTTATTAGTCTGTATTTTGTGACCTCTCACTACTATTGGATTTAACTATTTCCTAATTTTCCATTATTTCATTTTTCTTTGGCACTGAGACTTGGTATATATAACCTGTCGAGCGAATGGTTCTCATCCTCACTGATAATAGGTAAAATCTCGCTCCCCTGTTAAATTTATAACTTTTTTCTTTAATATTTGAAATTTTCCTAATATGCTCCAATTTCCCTATGGTTAACTGTGTGGCAGGTATGACTCCTCTCAGGATTGAGTTTCCAACAGAGAGTTTGATCAAAGAAATTTTTGCAACCTTGATGATCGGTTTCTCTATCATAGGTCAGTGCTAACCACATTTTCCTTGGCTACTTGTTGTTAGGGTTGTATTCATTTATGATGACTCTGTCCTGTTATTACAATTGGATTATGATAATTATCACGCTGCTAGCATGACACTCTACATTCGGCCCTTGGCTGTCATATGTTTATTGTACTTACAATTATATATCTACCCATGGGAAACATTTCAAATTAAGACCTCAAGTCTACTGCTTGTATTTATTTATCTTATGTCTGCTACATAACCCTCAGGTTTGTTGAGAATTTTTATTTTAAGGTTCCTTTATGATTCAATATTTTAATGCTACTACTTATAAGCACTATGGTTTCTTCCCTCTTTTGTTTGGTAATTAAATCTTTATTTCTATCATTGTTAAGCATCTATGCAATATGTAATATTCTTGTTCCGTAACGACGAGAAAAAAATTTTGGGACCTTTGATGGCTAGAATTATTTTTTTCCCATACATTTGTATCAATAATATATCTTGTTATATTTTTCATGGAATTCAATTTCCTTGCATTCCTATGTTATGTGTGGCTAACTAGTTCATCTTTCTTAAAAAGTATTATCTCTACATAGAAAATTATACTATAGTAAATATACTATAAATTATTGTCTAAGTGCTTCTTACTATGACATTGATTGGATTTATTTTTCATAAGGCCTTACATTATATTTAGGAATTGGTGAATATCCCTCAAATGTATTGTACTTTTTAGTTTCTTGACTTTTAATTGTTGGCTGTAAGATTTAATATGCACCCTCAGCCTATGTTGTTCTAGGTAGTTTAAGTACCATACCACGCCTATAATATAATGAATTCATTTTTATTTCAGCATTATTGTTACATAATAAGGGAAAACCCCTATTCGACACTTGTTTCTTCCCTTCAAAACCATTCGACACTTTTTTCTTCATTTCAAAACAATTCCAACTGTCAACGATATTTTTTTTTCTTAAACTTGTTAACTTATTTACCAGCTAAAAAGCTAGGGTAACCTCCACTTACCTGCATCGAAGTGTACATAATTGTAATAATTAGACTCGGTGTCCTTTTACAGACTCGGGGGACACACCTGGTCATAAAAGGGTCACCTTTCTTTATGTTTGATTAATATTTAGCATGTATTAATAATGGTTTCCATCGTCCCTAGCTTATGTGCCTCTATTTCCAAGCTTCTGTGTGCTACTCCGAGCTAGCACCACTAACGCGTCATATATATATCTCTTTATAGGTATATTATTTTCGACATCGGTGGTTTGTTGGTGCAAGTGGAAATACTCATTTTTTTCCATTGGAAGAGAAAGTGTATGTAGTTATGTACGCTTTAACGTTCCTGCCCAGAGTGAGCATGTATATATATACCAGAATGAGTATATATATATATATATATATATATATATATATATATATATATATATATATATATATATTATTTCCTATTAAAAATTACATTGACCCTAAAGAATATTTATTGACTCACGCATTAATACCAAACTCGATTAATGTCTACAATTTTGCTCATTTATAGTTTTTTACATATAACCTCACTTCCTCCACATAATATATTTTTTCTACTTACAAGTTGTATAAATTTTATAAGCTCCCAATATATCAATAATCATTTTTTACTATTCAAATTCATCAATTTCACACCTTTAAAATACCTTTCTTCATAACTAAAAAAAGGTCATATTAAAAAAAATTATCAAAATAAAAAGGCTCCTCAAACTTGAACTCTAACCGAAATTGACTTCCTAAAGAAATTAGTGGATCGCACTCCTTCTAACCATGAATTGATGCCACGAGTTTCCCCTGAGTTAATATTTTTCGTGCTTCCAAGATCAATAACCCAATTGATTTATGGGTGAGTTTATTTTATAAGTTTTATTCTAGTAAATTTTAGCAGTGTTCCACTTCTTGTGTCTACCAACCCATTTTTCCTAGGCATTTTGTGTTTTTTTTCTTTTTTTTGAAAAAGGTTCTTTCCTTTTCATTTAAAGTCTTCCTTTTTCTCCTGCAATTCTTTATTTCTCTCCCCCTCCTCCAACTGTCTCCCCTCCCCCTCTTCCTCTCCCACTCACTCCCTCTCTCTCCACGTCTCCTCCCCCCCCTCCCTCCCTCCATGTCTCTTTGTATCTCCCTCTCTCCCTCCCTGCCCACTCTCTCTCTCGCTCTCCCTCCTTCGCCCTCTCCTTCATTCCTCCTCTATTACATTATCTCCCTCTACTTATCCCTCTCCCCATTTCCCACCCTCTCCTCCTCTCCATCTCCCTCTCCCTCGCTCTTTGTCTCTCTTTGTTATACAACAAATTGACCTCCTCATCAAAATAGAGGGGAAAGACATGATAGTTGAAGCAAAAACCATAATCACACACCTTGATTCCACACTAACACTGGTTGTGCACTAACAACCCGCTTTATAAGGCTTTTCTACAAGCCTAAGAGTGTGTTAATGACCCTAATAACTCAAGTTGCTAGTAAGGGAACAATGTTAGTGAAACTTGGTGAAGTTCTAAGGGTCAAAAGAATGAATTGACTCATAAATATCTAGATATTTGTTCCTAAATTACTCAAGAAAAGCAAGGAAACACCCAAAATCGACCTATTTGGAGGATTTCTAATCCGAAAGAAGGAGCCAAATGGGAAAGAGCTGAAAAGCATGGCAAGTTCATTGATTTTTCCCTAGGGAACTCAAGGAGGAACTTGGCAACCCTAACTGTATTGCTACATAAGAAAATTTAGGGATATGGTGATAGAGGTCAGAGCATTTGAAAGGATAGCATTCTTGACTGTTGAGCATTGTCTCAAGCCATAAGAAGTTGGCAAGAAGGGAGAGAGAGAGAGAAGTTGGAGGATTAAAGGAAGGTTGACGCAACAAATGGTTGTAATCACTCTTCCAATATTAATATAGAACTGCAGTTGTATTGTCTACTCTGTGGTGTTGGTACTATCATTCATTCAATTATTTATCCAATACCTATTCACATGAGTAGCTTAGTTATATGTAACGAGATGCTCTTTTATGTGTTCATGTATTAGTTATCAGAGTTGTATGATGTGATTACACTTGTCTCTTCTATGTGCAAGACTTGATCTAGAGCGAGCTCAGGGGACTTCCACCTAGATGCATTATGCTCTCCAACAAATCTACATGGAGGCTTGAGGTAATCTCCTTCTCATACTTTGTTAGTTATTTATTGTTTATGAACATGCATGTAACTTTGTAATGGTTGTAGATAATCTTATAGTCTGTTGAAGGTCTCACGAAGACCTTTGAGGGTATCTTCATTCTCCATACACCATGCATTTTACCCCATAACAGAATTGGCGACTCCACTGGGGACTATACATCTAGTTCTGGGTTTGCTCATATAGTTCTTGGGTTTCTCTTCCTTCTAATAGCTCCCTATACTTCTGCATTCCCTTTCTAACCCACCAAATATCTTGCTGCATCTTGCCTACATGTATTCATCTTTGAATTTGATCTAGAAACCCCTATTTTTGACTGATTTCCCACACTAATGCAGCTTAGCAGACTACATAGATCTTTATAAACCATTGCTTCTACTCACAGGGAGCGTTAGTGGACCTATTAACTCTCTGTTGCCATTGTTACAAAGCGTTAGACTCCCAAAACATTGATTTTCTGTTGCTCCTGTAAGCCAAAAGGGATAGGAAGCCTTCTTATGGACTGAAAGAAGATCTGTTACTGCATTTTGCTAGCAAAATATGTTTCCTAAAAATTTATTTTTTGGGAAATAAGTTTTGTTTTTCTTTCTTAAAAGCATTTGTTATGGAAGAAAGACACACTTTTTTGTTCATCCTTCTGTTTAGCTAGTTAAAAGCTGCTCTATTTTGGTTTCAAGTAGTTGTTAAGAAACATTGGAAACAAATCCTTTGGTTATGCATGTGTTAATCGACTAAAATGCATGGAAAGAATATGAATACGTGAAAAACTCTCACCTGTAGAATACAACCTGTTTTCATCGAATTAAATTTTTTTTAAAGCAGTGTCTATTGGCATTATGATTCAAGTGTTGTCCTTGATGGCAACTCACTCAGAGGTTGGTACAGGTGCTCAGAGACTGGTACAGGTGATGGCAACTTAACTAGTGGACAGATCTCAGTACAGCAGGACAAGAAAGAGATATACGCTGGTTCAGCAAGGAGAATCAGCGTGTACACGCAGGTTGGCTTCAGTAAAAGCGCGTACATGTGAAAACGTACCTTTGGTCAGTGGCAGTTAGTCCTTGGAAGTTGTGCCTATGGTTTTGGACCATGGTGTCTCGACGGACGTGTCGATCCCTAGTTTCGAGGTTGATGGTGTTGTGTTACTATGGTTTTGGCTCTTGGTATTGAGCAAGGCCTAAGGCTATATAAGGAGAAGATCACTAGGCCAAAGAAAGCAAGTGTGAGTGATAAAGATCTGAGAAAGTATGTGATCCAAGTGCTGGTTATGGGTTGGTGATCTGAACCAAGGTTTCACCCATGTGGAGGATGATGAATGATGGAACGAGATCTCAAGGCTTGGAATGATTATCTTCATATGGTTTGACTCTGGATAGACTAGATCTACTGACGCATGTTTATTATTATGATCTGGGTATGTTTTGATGTCTGATATAGCTGCAGAGTTTTAAGGTTGAATTTATAGATCTGTACGCGGGTTGGTTTTGGTAAAAGAGCGTATACACGCAGGTTGGGTTCATCCAAGTAGCGTATACAATGTGAAGTATGATATTTGAATATGGAGCTGGATCTGGTTGTTGCTATGATTGTCTGGTTATTGTTGACAGGGTTACAGTGATTCAGAATTGGATGTTTCAATGATTGATGATGCAGGTTGTACTACAATGATGATTGTCTTATGGATCTAGTATGAAAATGTATGAAACGTGGTCCCGGGTAGATCGTAGGTCGGCACCTACGTACTGGTAAACATATCAGCCAGTACAAGAGCCAGGGGGTTGTAGCTCCCTTCCACTAGCAGCTGGAAAACGAGTAAAGAAGCATTCTGTAGGTAGGCACCTACGTACTAGTAAATGGATCGGCTAGTACAAGAGCTAAGAGGGTTGTAGCCCTCTGCAGGTTGTAGCCTGCGTGCTGGTAAAGGACTGCACCAGTACATTGTAAAAGAAGTTCTCATTAAAGAAGAAAGAGACAAATTGCAGCAGGTGGTTTTCACCCACATTGGGTTTCCACCTTATATCATGGTGTTCATGTGTGTGGCTTTTGTGTGATGATCTGTTCTGTTATACTGCACCTGTTTACTGTTAATATGCTTAATAATGTTCTGATGCATTTACTGAAGATAAGATTAACTGAATCATAAGATCTCTGGATATACGCTAGTTGCATTAGACACAGTCGCGTGCACACGCGGGTTCACTTAACTGAAGTCGCGTATATGTTTTTGAGTATGAAATTGAAAAGTTTTATCTGATCTGATAATACTGATTCACCCCCCTCTCAGTATTATTTCCAACAGTGTCTTATGCATGATTTATTGAGTTAGAGTCTCATCACATTTCATATGTCAACTCCCCTACTAAAGACAATAATCAAGTACACATAAAATTTACCTAAAATCAATTAGTAACTCTTTTTTGAGCAAACAAACATTAGTGTAGGCTATGATCTTGGGCTAAGTAGTGTGAGTAAACTGCCCAAGGTTAAAAACCAAACTAGTGTCATTAAAAGAGAGAAAAATTCCTTTTGCACTCATACTACTAGTACCAGTCTAGTATAAGTAGAGAAAAATATGAGACAACATCAAATTGTAAGTGAAGGTAGATCACCTTCTCTTACAACTCCTTTGGGTATTTTGTGTATTGGGGATCCCTTCGAGGATTTCGGAGCTGAGTTGGGAACTCAGGTATCCTGTCCACATAGCATGTTGTCTACGACTATGTCCCCCGCGGTGGTGTTTGTGATCTGAGGTATATTTAGTGGCCAAATATCACTTTAACAAATATCACGATAAATTTATTGATAAAAAATAATGGTCACCGTGGCTACATCCGGCCCTTGTCATCAATCTAGATGATTTCTAGGACATCCTCCCCTCATTGTGGAAGATCCATCGAGCTCCAGTGAACTGTATTCCCCATCTTCGGAGAATCAGTCTCCCAGATCTCACACAGGATTTTTTGGACAACCGACGATTCGAATTTGCCAGAGAATTTCTTTACCTAAGGATTCCTTCCTCCCTTAAACCCTCCACTTACAAATCCGTCGAACCCAATCTTAGATCCCGCGGTACCTCTACTTCCTGCTTCGGTAGTTGGAACATTTCCATCTATCTCATCGATGACTAACAGGTTGTGGGACTTAAGGGACACTTTTGTTCCTCCACCACTTCCCCAGTTGATAGTCACCACAACACCGGTAATGGCGAACCCCGCTATCCCATTTGTCCCAAGTACAACCACTCACATGACACCCTCTATGAGTGGAACCCAGCTAATGCTGGTTTCCACCCCTTTAGTGTCGAACTACATACCTTCTACAAGTGCTACATATAGCGCTCCCTATAATGTTCAATATAACAATATAGGTGTGGTTCACATCCACCAGCAATATGGTCAGATGCCATTATATAGTTCAATTCCCCAGATTAAAATATTTGGGGGCATTCCCAATATGCACATGCCAATAGGGAACATAATAGTTCCCCCTCCATTCTCAAGCATCAATGGTTAGTCGGTAATTGATATGAGCATTACTTATGTCAATCAAGGACAAATGGTTAGTTCTGTGATGGGCGGGAATCCTCGAGGAGGTCCCAACCAATCCATGTGGGCACCCTACTCACAAGTTCAAATGAGTCAAGGGGGCACCGCTTATCCTGGGGCAATTCTATACCCCATGATCAAAATCCCCATGGAAATCCACACTACAACACCATACCTCAAGGCAACTACTATACCTCACAACCCATGTATAATATTGGGACTCAAACCGATGGGAGGACCGCAAAGTTCCTCATGTCATATGTCATCGCCTTGGTCCGAGTTGGGGGCACCACACAATCTACCTTTCTTGGCAACGTTGGATATCCCCAACTTGTACAAACTTACAAATGACCCCATCTATCATAACTTACAATGGCCGCCAATCCCGCATAAAATAACAACAGACATCCCCAAGTTCGATGGGAAACAAGGGGAGGATCGAGGCACTCATATCACCACCTACTATATTTGGAGCGTTTCTAACTCCATGGTGGATGATAGTGTCTGGTTACGTCTTTTTCCTCGTACCTTCATTGGCAACGCAACTAAATGGTACATTGAGTTACCACGCACGTTAGTAAACACCTTCGACACTTTAGCAATGGAATTCCTAAAGCACTTCCAGCTACCCATCCACTATGAGACTGGGACATAGCTCCTCACTTCATTACGTTAGGATACTACCACCCATATCTCTGATCATATACATGAATGGAGATGTAGGTGGAGGTTAGTCAAACCTCCTCTCCTAGACTATCTCTTAGTGGACTGGTTCTGCAAGTCCTTACTCCTGCAAATCACTAAAGATGTCACTTTAGGTTGTGCGGTCACAGAAGACCAATCCATATGTCGTGTCGAGTAATTAGATCGGATATATTCATAGTATGGCACTCTTTACGACGTAATCCCCAATGCCCCTCGCAACTCCAATGCTTCCACTACTACCAAATTGACTGCTCTTCCTACCACTGTGATAAACTCTATGCAGTCTACACAAAATCTCGGTGGTAAGAAAAAGAAGAATAATAAAAATACCATTCCTTTTGAAGAGCAGTCAACAAAGAAAAAAAACCCAAGACAGAAAATCGTTGCACCTCCTAACGATGAAAAGGATAAACCTACCATATTTCCTTGCAAAATCTGTGCTGAATACCACATGACATATCTGTGACCGCGTCTTTAGGAATGCACATAATACATTTCCAAAAAGGATACTGGTAGAACCTGTTATCACTCAGAATTTTCTCAAGGTTAAAGAAAGAAATTTCTGAGGTAACCACAAACCAATCTTTTAGACTCGGGTTCTAGCCAACCTAAGTCCAGAGAGGACTCTCTCTTTATAATTTAACTTTGTTTTGGATGAGTTTCAAGCTAGTTCTTAGTGCTCATGATGTTTTGATTTTGATTGGGTGGTGGACTTCTGGGAACAGATGGGTAGAGAAAGCATTCAATCCATTGGGCTATGGAGTCAAGCAAAGAGTGGCTTAACTGAATCAGATCAATTGCTAAAGGAGGAGTTCACAAGGCAGGCTAGCACAACAAAAAGCAAATTTGCAGATTCAAATGGATGAGGTAGTCCTAACCAGGGTAAAAGGGTAATGAAGAATCCTTAAACTAGGATCAAGATGAATAATAGAAGGAGGTCAGTAGCAAAGTGAAACTAAAAATCCTTTACTATGGACCTAAGGGGGAAAACTACAGAAGTAAGGGAGCAATTAAGAATTCCCAAACTAAGATAGTTTAGTAGAAAACAGTGAGAAAGTAAAAAGTCAAGACAGAGAGCATTAAAGCTAATTCTGAAATATCATTCCTTATTTACCATTCAATTTCATATAGAAACATGTGAATATTTATAAACATGAAGAGATAATACTTATTTGATTTCATCTGTGCATAAGAATCCTGTGACATGTCTTTAACTTTATTTCATGATCCAGCAGCCAATCCAGTCTTGATTACAATAGATCTTTAACTTGATATGAAATGTCTATAGAAATGTCTTGGAATCCACCCCAAATACTTAAAATGAAGAAGTATTTATACTAATTCTAAACTGAAATATCTTGAAGAAATATCAAAATTGGTTTTACAAATATCTCAAAGTGTTTTACATTAATAGAACTTAAATAAAGGACACTCAAAACTAATGAATCTATTTGGCACTATGTTTATGGATTTATGGGGACAAATAAGAGAAATTCGAATTTGATAGTAGCACTTAAGTGATGATGAGGCTTCCAAGTCACTAACTGCCTCCTTCCTTTGTGCATTCTGCCCCAGAAATTCTGCAAACTTAGGGTCCAATGATACACTTTTATATCTCCATCCGAGATTGATATGTAAAAAGTTAAAGAGGTTATTGTAGATAAGTATGTTTTTAAGATAAACCTCTCTCAGTTTCCCAAAATGCATCTCTAGTTGTTCACAATGTTCTCTACAAAGATGTTAAAGTTCGATTTATATTTTAGGATTCCCTCGTCAAATCTAACGATCCTCGTTGATTTTGCCAGGCCTCTAAAGACCAACATTTACCTACCCAATATGGGTGGTTTCCTATTGGGCCACAATTCTATGTAGCGCCGAATGAATGGCATCGGGTGAAACAAATCACTTACCACCCACCCGCTACACGAAATACCTTCTATTGTTCGGTCCGCGCCATATTTTAAAAGGTTTTCCCGTTAAAGTTTGATTTATCTTTTAGTTGTTCACAATGTTCTCTGCAAAGATGTTAAAGTTTGATTTATCTTTTAGGACATACCCTCTTTACATTTTTTAGTTTTTTGAATATGGAAAACATTTTCAGAAAGCAAAGGTATGTACATATTACAGATTTAATCTCAGCCATTCAAAAATTATGAATCCTATTGGTATAGGAACCTAACAGTGGCTCCACTTGGGCATTTCCTTGTGA
Organism: Pinus tabuliformis; assembly: GCA_031772625.1. Lineage (NCBI taxonomy): Eukaryota > Viridiplantae > Streptophyta > Pinopsida > Pinales > Pinaceae > Pinus > Pinus tabuliformis. Next base: position 1,087,217,930 of record CM062820.1, on the reverse strand, counting down.
AATGTCAAGAACACTGTCGACTAGTAGCTTGATCCATTGGGACAATCCCACACATATATATGCTCTGTTGTATAATCTTTGTGACTAAAAATCTTGAACTGAAATTGTAGCCTTTTCTGCAAACTGAAATTTGATCAAACATAAAGTTGCTGCTGAAAACTGAATTTATTCAAACTGAAATCCTACCTACTTACTCTAATCAGTTGTCCAATTGCTGGTTAGGCAAAATGAAATAGCCAATGCAACCACTCAAGCATTATATACATTGACGGATTTTGTTGCTTGGGCTTGTATGTGGTTTAAACTGAGGTTCTAAAGCCAAATATAACCTTGTCAACTAATGAGAAGATAAGTAAACACTTTCTTTCCTTTCTAGGCTCTAAAAACTGTATAAAAGGATCTTCCAAAATATATACACTATTGTTCAACTGATTTAAGCAACTTCACACTTGTTTTGGATGGATTCCATGCCATGAAACTGAAATGTCACTTTTATCTTTAACACCCTACAAACTTTCATATGAGCTTTGTGATGATATTTCTACTGATTGTAATGTCTGTTGGGTGAAACCTTTATCATCTTGATTTTTACTCTCATAGTATGTTAATGGAGAAATTATTTTATTGCATTCACTATCTAACACATTAGTTATGGGATCATGAAAAACTTGTAAGGATTGCTGCAAATTATTACTCATAGGTTTGAATGGAACTTCATAGATTTCTACAAGTTGCTCATCCTTTTCTTTAGAGACGTTATACCACATTTCCTTTAAAAACTGAAATGATTCAAAACATAGAGGCAAAGAAGTTTCACTTATTTCCAAATTTTCTTCACTTTCATAGCTGATATGGATAAATTGATCACTGTTTTCAAGCTACTGAAACTGAATTTCCTTATTCCCCAAACTAGCTTCTGATTGCTCTTGATCTTTGTTATGAAACCAGCTCAAGAAAAGATAGAAAAGATAGATCAACGCCTTAGAATTCAGCCTCTTCGAGGGGGCAAGCTCCTTTACATTACATAAATGAAAAATTCTTCGATGATACAAATGACAAAACCTCCTTTCTATATATAGGAGTCTAAGGAGTCACAATATAATCCAGCCGACCTAACAATAATAATATAAAGCCACAAAAATAACAATAGAGGGATTCTATGGGGCACAGAAATAACAATATGGGGGTAATAGGGGCACAACAATATAAATAAGGGGTATAACTACAATAGTAATGGGGTAATCACTAGTATTATAGGGACCCAACATGCCCCTCTCCTTCAAAAAAGTGTTGTCCTCAACGCTTGAGTAGTTCTGGATACTTCTGCATAAAATTCTCATCCTCCCATGTGGAATCTTCAACGGATAAGTTCTTCCACTTGATAAGATACTCTGAAATTGATCGATTTCGTAGCTGTCGAGTTCTTGTTTCCGTGACTGCTTCCGGTTCCAATATAATTTTTCCTTTCTCGTCAAGTTCTGGAAATATTGTTTGAATTGGGAGCTTGTCACCTATAACCTTCTTTAAACATGAAACATGGAAAACTAGGTGCAATCGAGAAGCTGCAGGAAGCTCCAATTTGTATGCCATAGTACCAATATTTTCCAACACCTTGTACGGACCATAATACTTTGGTGATAATTTATTATCCTTCTTAGCTTGCTTTAGGGACATTTGCTTATATGGTTGTAGCCGTAGGAATACCCAATCACCTACATCAAAACTTCTTTCACTGCGGTGTTGATCTGCCTGTTGTTTCATTCTATTTTGTGCCAACACGAGGTTATCCTTTAAGAGTTGGAGGACTTGTTGTTGATGTTCGATGTGATGTTCCACTGCCTGAACCTTATAATTTTCTCTTAAATATGATGTGATGGATGGTGTTTGAAACCCATAAAGTGCCATAAATGGGGTCATTTTTGTTGCTGTATGGAAGGAAGCGTTATACCACCGTTCAGCCAGAGGCAACCATTTGACCCATTGTGTCTTCTTATTAGATACAAAGCAACGAAGATATCCTTCCAAACATTTGTTTACTATCTCAGTTTGCCCATCAGATTGAGGATGATAAGATGAGCTATGAGCTAACTGAGTACCAAGACAAGAAAATAATTCTGTCCAAAAATTTACAGTGAAAATGGGATCTCTGTCACTTACAATAATCTTTGGGTTTCCATGTAGCTTTTGAACTGTTTCCATAAATGCAGTAGAAACTGTACTGGCTTTAAATGGATGTGATAATGCACAAAAGTGTGCATACTTGGTAAGTCTGTCAACTACCACCATGATGACACTCTTTCCCTCAGACTTGGGTAAACCTGTGATAAAATCCATTGAAACCTCCTCCCAACGTTGGCTTGGAATGGATAAAGGTTGTAATAGACCTGGTGTCTTAATTGTTTCAACTTTATTTTGCTGGCAAACCAAACATTCCGCCACAAACTTTTGAATATCTGATTTAAGGCCATCCCAAAAAAATTCCTTCTTAACCCTGTGGTAAGTTTTTAAAAATCCTGAGTGCCCTCCTAAGGGAGAAGTGTGCAATTCCATAAGAATCTTTTGTTTTAGCTGGGAATTCTTACAGAGGTATAAGCGATCTTTGTACCATAACGAATCATTTTTCCAACTAAATGTATCAGAAGTACTGGAATCTTGTTGTAGCTTTTGAATAAGTGCCCACACTTCTTCGTCGTTCTTCCATTCCTCCCTTGCTTCATTTATCCAATCTGGTTGGATAATAGAAATGGCACACAAAAATGCTTCCACATCCTCATCCTTTCTTGAGAGTGCATCTGCCACCACATTTTGCTTCCCTTTTTTGTAGATGATTTCAAAGTCATAACCCAACATCTTTGTGACCCACTTTTGTTGCTCTTCAGAGGATAATCTTTGTTCTAAAAAGTATTTAAGGCTATCATGATCCATTTTTACCTTGAAGTGTCTTCCCATTAGGTAGGGTCGCCATTTCTTAAGTGCATGGAGTATTGCCAACATTTCCTTCTCATAAAAAGCTTTGCTTAAAAACTTTCCCTTGATTGGACGACTTTCAAAAGCAATGGGTCTTTCATCTTGCATTAGAACAACACCAATTCCATTTCCTGAAGCATCACATTCCACAATAAAGGTTTTTGTGAAGTCCGGCGTAGCTAAGACCGGTGCTTGGCACATTGCCTCTTTAAGATGTTCAAAGGCCTTTGTTGCTTCCGGAGTCCATGAAAATGAATCTTTCTTCAATAATGTTGTTAGAGGTGTTGCTATTCTCCCATAATTCTTAACAAACTTGCGATAATACCCTGTCAACCCAATAAATCCTCGCAGATGCTTTATGGATGTGGGGATTTTCCATTTCTTAATGGCTTTGATTTTGCTAGGGTCTACCTTAACTCCTTCATGAGATACAATATGACCCAAATATTCCACCTCCTGGACTCCAAAGAAACATTTGGATCTTTTTGCATATAATTGTTTCTCCTCCAATAGTTGTAGCACCCTGTCAACATGTTCAACATGATCCTTCCAAGACTTGTTGTAGATTAGTATATCATCAAAAAATACTAACACAAATTTTCTAAGGAATGGTTTGAAAATTGAATTCATCAAACCTTGAAATGTTGAAGGTGCATTGGTAAGTCCAAAAGGCATGACCAAAAATTCATAATGACCCTCATGAGTTCTAAATGTCATTTTTAGAATGTCTTCAATCTTCATTCTGATTTGATGATATCCCGAACGAAGATCCAACTTGGTGAAGTAAATTGATCCATGCAATTCATCCAATAATTCATCAATAACAGGAATGGGGAACTTATCTTTAATAGTGAGCTTGTTGAGCTTCCTATAATCCGGACACATGCGCCATGATCCATCCTTCTTGTGCACCAATACTACTGGAGCTGAGAAAGAACTTTGACTTGGTTGAATTATACCAGCCTCTAGAATTTCTGCAACCATACGTTCAATTTCACTTTTTTGGCATAGGGATATCTGTACGGCCTGATGTTTGGAGGAACACTTCCTGGAATCAGATGAATAGCATGATCATGATCACGCATAGGTGGGAGACCTTTGGGAGTCTCAAATACCTTGGAATGATTGTCCATGACATTTTGGATATCTGGAGAAATAGATGATTCCAATGTGGAAACATCTAGCGAACATAATTGTGCAATTACACCTCTTTGCTCTTTTTTAAGAAGCTTAGTCATGCCATTAGAGATGCATCATGCTCATCATAAATACTAACCTGAAAATTCTATCCCTTAATTCATTATCTTTCCTTCCCTGCAACACCCCTTAATTCAACTTCCTTTCCTTCCATAAAAAAGTTTATGAAAAGTTCTTGAAAATTAAAAGCTATTGTACCCAAGGGTTGTAGCCATTGGACTCCTAGTACAACATCAGCACCTCCCATTGGAATGGAAAGCATTGGGCTAGTCAATACATATTCTCCCATGGATAGCTTGATATTATGGCACTTTCCAGAGAAATTCATTGTTCCTCCATTTGCAATCATCACTTGACACTCTGGTGCTGGATATAGGAAGCAATTCAATTCTTTTGCTACCCTACAATGAATAAAATTGTGGGTGCTTCCTGAATCAATCAACACTATTACCTTTTTCTTCTTGATTTGTCCTTCTATCTTGATGGTTTGAGGAGTGGTAATTCCCGCCAATGCATTACAAGATATGGTTGGATTTATTTGTTCTTCATATAGGCTTTGTTCCTGGAGTATATCTTCTTATTTTGACCTTTCTTGCTCCTTTTCTTCTTCCTCTTCACAATCTATGTAGAATAATTTCTTCTCAGCACACTTATGACCTTTAGTGTATTTGCTATCACAACTGTAACAAAGCCCTTTTTCTCTTTTTTCTTCCAATTGTTGTGGTGTCAACCTTATAGGTTGTGGAAGACTAGGGGCAACAACACTTCCGTCTTTATAGTTGTGAGTGGTATGCTTCCTGGTTGCCATAATTTTGCTTTCCATTTTTCTTGCTAACCTGAATGCCTTCTCTAATGAATCAGGTTCCCAAAGGCGAACATAATGTTGGATATTATCCTTTAAAGACCCTATGAACACATCAATCCTATGCTCTTCTAGAATATCTTTTACCCTTATGTTCAATTTTTGGAACTCCTCAATGTGCTCCATTACTGAACCCTTTTGTTTGAGACTTATCAATTGGCTAAAAAAAGTGTTGCTTTTTGTATCTTCATAATGTGCTATCAATTCTTCCGTAAAAATTTCCCAAGTGTTAAATTGTTTACGAGAGCAAAGCCATTGATACCATACAAACTGATTTGGTTCCAAATATACAGTTGCCATACGTACTTTTTGTGCGTTTTGCACATTATTGAGATCGAAGAATTGCTCCATTTGTAATATCCATGTGGCGGCATCCTTGCCATCAAACTTCCACATATCAATTTTTGGAATATGGTGATTCTTCGATCCAACATTAGTGTCTATGGAATCATGATTAACATTTCTTTTGTTCTCATCATGAGTTTCCTTTACTACCTTTTCACCATTAGTGACCCTTTCTTGTAGCAACTTCTTCAATTCTTCCATGTCTGTCTTCATATCTATCTTCAAATTTGCCATCAAATCCTCCATCTTAGATTCCACGCCATTTATCTTATATTCCACGGCATTTATCTTAGATTCCACGCCACTTATCTTAGCTTCTGTTAGCTTTTGTGAGCATGACATTTGTTGCACTTGTTCTTGTAATTTTGATATATCATGTAGCATTTCCCTCTTCTTCATGAGTCATGCTAGATCTTTCAGGTTACTTACTAGGTGTTTTCATTTTCTTTCCTCGAGGCATCAGTTATCGATAATAATGCTTTACTATGCCCTTTGAATTCCGTTAAACCAAGCTTACAAAAAAAAAAAAAAACTACACACCTTTTTTTTACTTTATAGAAGCCTGATATTGAATCTGATGTATCTCTGTAATTTTAGATCATCCAGTTCTAAAATAGCTATCTGTAGTAGCCTTCTGCGTCCTCTTTTCAGTGCCACAAGTCTGAGCCAAATTGGATTCTCCAAGGAAGAGTTATGCGAAATATCCCATAGTGACTTGCTTTTAGTCTGGTTCAATAGAGCGAACTTGCACGACGTGCCACGAGTCACTGTTTCAACCTTTGAATCTAAAACTCACATACAAGAAACTGCAGTTCGTCCTCTTTCTGTAACTTCTTACTAAATTTCAATCCGATCCCCAGAGAGAAAGTTATGACGATTTTCCCCAGGTCACCTGTTTTGAATGTAATTCAAGAGTCTGCAAAAAGACCAACTTCCTCAGATCATATCTCCGCAAATATTGTACAAAAAGCTCTGAAATTTGGACCCAAGGTTCAGCATGATTTTGTCTCAAATGGGTTTTTTTTGCGACTTCTGAAATGTCACAGAAAAAAAGTTATAGTGAAAATGCCACGATGACCTGTTTGGAGCAGCAAAACCCTAGAATCCAAAGCTCTGATACCAAATGTTATGAAACCAGCTCAAGAAAAGATAGAAAAGATAGATCAACGCCTTAGAATTCAGCCTCTTCGAGGGGGCAACCTCCTTTACATTACATAAATGAACAATTCTTCGATGATACAAATGACAAAACCTCCTTTCTATATATAGGAGTCTAAGGAGTCACAATATAATCCAGCCGACCTAACAATAATAATATAAAGCCACAAAAATAACAATAGAGGGATTCTATGGGGCACAGAAATAACAATATGGGGGTAATAGGGGCACAACAATATAAATAAAGGGTATAACTACAATAGTAATGGGGTAATCACTAGTATTATAGGGACCCAACAATCTTCATCGACCATATCATATAAAATAGGGAAGTCTTTATCATTATCTTTGTCATGTAGAAGCTTGCAAGGGAGTTGCAAAATCTCATTAATTTCGGATGAAAGATCATGATCTATCAAAGTATGTTGTCTTATTTTATTTACACCCAAGGAGAGAAAATTTGGGAGATGGTTTTCATCAAATAAATTTGATTGGTCTTTAATTTCTGAAGAAACCACTACTTGTTGAAGATGGTCTTGTGGATCAATACTTTTAAGGTCTACCACCTCTATCTCCATATCATCGATCTTCTGTTGACTTTCAGTGTTGTCTCATACTTGAGCCAGTTCAAGGAGCTGAATTTCTTATTTACATTGATCAGTTTGTTGTGCTACAAAAATTGTTTCCTGTGGGGAAACTTCATGGACCTCTAAACAACATACATCATCCTTTTCTTGCCGAGGAGAAGATAATTCAAGCAAGGCTTCTATTTTTTGAAAAGTTTTTTCTTCTAAAGCCTCTAATATTGCATAATCCATGAGCTGATCATCATCATAGTAATCTTCTAGATATTGAATAAAACTTTCAAAATTGTCACAACAGTCTTGAATTAGCAACAGAGATGAATAACTTTCCTTGTAATTGTCATGAAACATAATATGAAAATGCTTTAAAGAACATATGCTAGAGGCTAGTAAATTTTCATACTAAGATCTAGCCTCCTCTAAAGTTGCCATAAATATTTTCATAAGACAATCTTCATGGAATTTAACTTAAACTTTTGGATGTGCATATGAAACCTAAATAAATTTAAAGTAGCATCATTTCCTATTTCATCTTTAAACAATGGAATATTCTTTGACCAATCAATGTTGGGCATAGGATTTGGAAAACCTAGAACCTTTGACCTGTCCAAAGGAGCATACCTGCATTGTATTCCTGAATACATCTTGAAAACACTTTAATGCTAGAATGGAGTCACCATAGGTTCTCAACAACTCTGGATTCTTTTACCAGTGGAGTCTTGATTATTCGAGGCTTCTTGATTGGAAAATGATCATCATAAGAGTCAGAAGAATGATGCTCAAATGTGTAAGGAGATTTTATATTTACAATTTCCAAAGGAAAATAATTAAAAACTAATCTAAGATCTTCTCTAAAATACTATATACATTGAAAAACTTTATCAATGAGAAAGAACATAATGTCTTGGATAACAATCCATGTTAAAAGCTTGATCTTTTCACATAGTTATTTCAGGTTCATTCCTCCAGTGGAGTCTTCATTGTAGAATTGATTTTGGAGTCGCCAGGTGGATGTTTTTAACCTTTGTGTGTCTCATCACTGTCTACCATCATAGATCAGATCTAAACCTATAAAACGATTCTGAAGAAAACATTACTTCTCCTGAGTATGGTCACCACAATGTTATCACTCAGAAATTTCTCAAGGTTAAAGAAAGAAATTTCTGAGGTAACCACAAACCAATCTTTTAGACTGAGGTTCTAGCCAACCTAAGTCCAGAGAGGGCTCTCTCTTTATAATTCAACTTTGTTTTGGGTGAGTTTTAAGCTAGTTCTTAGTGCTCATGATGTTTTGATTTTGATTGGGTGGTGGACTTTTGGGAATAGATGGGCAGAGCAAGCATTCAAGCCATTGGGCTATGAAGTCAAGCAAAGCATCGCTTAACTGCATCATATCAATTGCTAAAGGAGGAGTTGACAAGGCTGGCTAGCACAGCAAAAAGCAAATCTGTAGGTTCAAATGGATGAGGTAGTCCTAACCAAGGTAAAAGGGCAATGAAGAATCCTTAAACCAGGACTAAGATGAAGAGTAGGTGGAGATCAGTAGCAAAGTGCAACTAAGAATCCTTTACTATGGACCTAAGGGGGAAAACTACAAAAGTAAGGGAGCAATTAAGAATTCCCATACTAAGATAGTTTAGCAAAAAACAGTGAGAAAGTATAAAATCAAGACAGAGAGAATTAAAGCTAATTTTGAAATATCATTCCTTGTTTACCATTCATATTTCATAGAGAAACATGTGAATATTTATAAACATGAAGAGAAAACAGTAATAAACATGAAGATATAATACTTATTTGATTTCCAATGTGCACAAGAATCCTACGAAATGTATTTAACTTTATTTCATGATCCAGCGTCCAATCCAGTCTTGATTACAATAGCTCCTTAACTTGATATGAAATGTCTACAGAAATGTCTTTGAATCCACCCCAAATACTTCAAATGAAGAAGTATTTATACTAATTCTAAACTAAAATATCTTGAAGAAATATCAAGATTGGTTTTACAAATATCTCAAACTGTTTTACATTAATAGAACTTAAATAAAGAACACTCAAAACTAATGAATCTATTTGGCACTATTTTTATGGATTTATGGTGAAAAATAAGAGAAATTAGAATTTGATAGCAACTCTTAAGTGATGATGAGGCTTCCAAGTCACTAACTGGCTTCTTCCTTTGTGCATTCTGCCCTAGAAATTCTGCAAACTTAGGGTCCAATGATACGCTTGTATATCTCAATCAAAGATAGATATGTAAAAAGTGAAAGAGGTTATTGTATATAAATACGTTTTTGAGATAAACCTCTCTCAGTTTCCTAAAATTCAGCTCTAGATGTTCACAATATTCTCTGCAAAACGATGTCAAAAATAGGACTTTGCACAGTCCGAACAATAGGTTGTGAAGACATCCACTTATTTCCCTTTTGGTAATACCTGTGTAAAAAGTGAGATAATTTTTTGTATATTGGCCTGTTAGGAGAAAAAACCTCCCCCAATATCTCAAAATACATCTTGCATTACTCACAATAGTTTCTGCACAACTATGACTTAAACAGGAAATTTCTGAAGAATGTGCCATTTCTGCTATGATTTCATATTTTAACCTTAAATTTCTTTTAAATATTTTTCACTTTTACTTTGGATAAAATTCATTGTTGCTGGTGAAAGTTTTTTAATCACTGTTTAAGCCTTACTTCCTCCATGTTTACTTTTACTGTTTACTTTTACCGCTCTGTTTTTTCATCTTTCTTCACTTTGACATGAATTTGTATGTTGTGTAACTATCTTCCCTGTTGTTTATCTTCATGCTAGCTGATCTACTTGACATTGTCTTCAATCTGATACTCTTTAACCCTGATACACTTTGACTATGCTTTACTATGTCCTTTTACCTTCACTGTATATTTTAGGTTTTTACTGTCTATTTCAATAGTAAATCATTTAATTCCATGTTTCTTTTACTTGTCTTTTAACTGTATGTTTTATTTTCCATCTCCGTTTGAATAGATTTGATAACAATCTCAGAGTAAACAGGTCTTATGACTAGTATTAAGATTTTTTATCCAAGGTTGTGGTCTTTTGATCACCTGTAAAATAAAACAAATTGTTAGGAAAACGTTGGGTTGATAGGAAGGGTCATAAATGGATTTATCGAGCTTTATAGGTCTATGGAGTGAGTCTAAGGTGATTTTGGGAGGTAAACCATGCTTGCATTGGTTAGCAAAGGCTTCATGTGGAGCAGAAGGGTTTCATAAGTTTACACAGTAGAACAGGCAAAGGGTGAGAAAACCTGGGTTCTTGGGGTTTGAACTTTAACAGGAAAACTTTTTAAAATATGGCACGATCTGAGTAGTAGATGATTTTTCGCGTAGCGGGCAGGCGATAAGTGGTTTGTTTCACATAGATTTTGGCCTCTTGGAGATATTGGGGGGAGGCTGCCTGGTGCCATTCATCAGGTGCCACGTAGCATTGGGGCCCAACAGGAAACCACCAATATCTAGTGAGTAAAGGTTGGTCTTCAGAGGCCTTGAAAAATCAATGAGGATCATTAGATTTGGCGGCGGAAGATCGGGAGTGGTTGGTTCATGAAGATTCACGAATGGGAGCCCGACGAGGGTTTAAAAGCAGTGGGTTTTAATTAATCACGGATTATGGTGGATTAAGGGCATCGGGGGTGATTTCATTGGAGGATGGTTTGACTTGTAATTAACCACGGATTGATTAACTATGTCGGGCTTTATTCATAAAGTATATATTTCAAACTTTTGGAGTGGGGTATTAATATAAGGGTTTTATTGATATATATACGACAAGGGTTTATATTTCGTTTTGGGATTTAATACATATATAACTGTTAGAAATTAATATGAAGATGGGAGAGAATGGGTTTTAGTGCTAAGTGTAATGTATCTAATTCATTTTCTTTTCATAAACACATTGTAACTTAGGCTAAAAAGGTAATTTTTGAGGGTTTTTTAGGAAAAAGGGTTTACATGGGAGTAATTGCTTTCGCTTAGGAAAATAGAGTTTAAACCTTAGGAAAAGGGGGTTTATGAGGGGAATGATGGGGAGTGAAGAGGGGTAAATGTTTATGAGGGGATTTTTTGTACTTAAGGTCTATAAGTCATTAGGTCGAGGGTCCGGTCCCTCTAGAAGTCAGAGAAAAGCTCTGAGCCCCTTTGACTTAAGATTTTAGGTACTTAGGACTTTTCTTAGAAATTAGTTAAGTGAAAGGTGTAATGAATCCACACTTCCACGCATAATGTTTGCTACTAAGATTTATCTTACAGTGAAAGTGCATATTTTGCTGGTTAGTTTTGGCTTCTACTTTGATTAATTGAAGAAAGGAAGCTCAAATCAGATCATGATATAACGTTACAAGTAATTTTGGAAGGTATCAATGTCATGAATATGCTAACAATTGGAACAACTTATGGCGTTCTAAACTCATATTTCTAGAACAAATCAGGCATATAAAATCCTCTCTGTGGTGGGGTGAGAGAGGCACCACAAGAGGAACTTATTAGTGATGGCCTCCTAAATGTGCTAAGTTTTTGTACTTAGGATGCGTATTTTTTGAGTGCTTCCATTCACTACAGTCTTGCTTATTTTATATGAAGAAAATGATGATATTGTAAGCACTTAGACTTGTACCAAAGTTTCACCCCAGAGTTTCATAGGTAAGCACTTCATCATCCATCATTTCAAAATTGGCAAATGTAAGGTGCTTCTTATGTGCTTTCATCTTTGCAGTTTATGAGATTATATACATGTTTGTAAGCCACTTTTTATGTGAAAATTTGGGGATTGTTTATATTCTTTAAAGTTGCAGCAATTTGGCATTATTTAGAAGTTCAGTGGAAATTGTTTCAGGCCAATAATATCCTCTGTAGATCGAATTAGTGTATTTTCTTAAAGGTTGTTCATATTAGAGATTGATTTGAAGTTGTTGCCATAAGTTTAAATATAAAAGAGCAATTGGTGTCCATCTTTTCCTCATTCTTTTACTATTTTTTGAGTTTAAAAATCACTCCAATTGGTGCAATATTAGAGTTACTGGACAATCTAATACTCTCTACTGTGGATAATATAGTCAAAATCAGCAAGGATTTTCTCAACGATATTCATAGTTGTTTAAAAGATGTACATGAAAAGATTGACTTTTTACAGCTTGAATATTAGCTTCAGCAAGAAGAATTAAAACAGAGGAATCATCATTCTGAACATGTTTATGTTCAGAACATTGAGACAACAACCCATCAACATCAAGTCAATAATGTTACACTTCATTTAGATTTAGTACCCAATAAAGCAGCAATATTGCATGCACATGCAGAAGTTCATCTTGCACTTCCCAAGCCCATCATCAGACCTTGGGAACAACTTGTCCACAACAAGCACAGAACTAGACTTGGATATGAAAAGGACGTGTCCTTTCATATTCTAGACTACTCAAAGCCCTTTCAGTTTCAGAGTGTTGGATTTCTTCATGACAGTTCATCTCCCACTGTTTCAGACTCTACTCCTGTTCCACAACAATAAATTGTGAAATGTTAACACTGTGACCGAGTTGGCCATTTGAAAGATCATTGTTTTGATCTTCACCCATGTAATAACTATCATAAAACCACCCATTCTTCACATAGATGCTTCAAGAAAAAACCTCCTACAAGCTCAAAGATTCATCTTGGATGGATCGCTTCTTGGCAATGGGCATCAAGAGCCAAGAACATATTTCAGTCACATGTCAGAACTTGTTCAAGAGTATTGAACAGTCTTGCAGTTGAGTTGTCTCCATCATCTCACCTTGTTTCTGACAAGGGGGGAATGATGGTCATCTACAAGCTTCAAAGCCACATCAAGCGAGCCTGAGCCACAACCTACCACACCAATTTCAGAGTTGTAGCCAGAGACAAAGATGCCCCTGAGCATGCCTTCAATTGGTAATTTGGGACATTTCCTCTAGCAGAAGACTTCAGCTTCTTGCTAGTTTTGAAAGAGTTCCAGAAATAGAATTGGGGACACTTTCTCTAGTAGAAGACTTCATCTTCTTGCTAGTTTTGGAAGAGTTCTAGTAATTACATTAAGCAATCCAGAGTTGTTGGTCATCCTTAAACCATCACAGGTTGAGACTTCCCTTTTCAAGTTGAAGTTCTCCCTTTTATGCAGGGTGATACCTTCCTTTCATGGTTGAAGGTTTCCCTCTTCAAAACATCAGGAGCACTTCCTCTAGTAGAAGACTTGAGCTTCATGCTAGACTTGGAAGAGTTCTGGGAACTGCACTAAGCATTCCAGTGTTGGTGGTCATCCTTAAACCATCGCCCTTTATACCAACAATTCAGAGAGCACATTCAGTCTAGTGTTGCCATGCATTTTTGTAAATTTTGTATTACAACTCTCTTCTTGGACTCATACATAACCCTTCAGATTAGGGGGGGAATGTTGGACACCTAATCCTCTATCGGTTAGTGTGGAAGCGGAATAGACTAAGGAAGTCCAAGAGACCTTGGAATGTGGAACCCAACGGTCAAACCATGTACTATAAATGTATATGTTTTGTTAATAAAAAATTTATTGTCATGTTTTATCTTTCAGATTTTGTTACTGCCCATGTGTGTGTTTAACAAGCTCCCTTTTATTTATTCTACCTATCTAATTATTTGCCAATATTAAAAAGTTTGGTCAGATTTATTCTCTAGCTAAAAAACATGAAATTCAAAGCATGAAATAACCAAGATTAAACTATTTGACTACCATGGATTGTGGCATGAATAGCAAGATGCATACAATAATTATTATGCATAAAAAGTAAATAGTAGTGGCATTTTGACTTGCACACTTTCATAGTCTTTTCGTTTTTGGGGTTCATATTCTTTCTTTTTTTTGACCTTCTCTTATTCTTTTTATGCTTTGATTTATCTTTTAGGACATACCATCTTTACCTTTTTTAGTTTTTATAATATGGAAAACATTTGTAGAAAGCAAAGGTATGTACATATTATAGATTTAAACTCAGCCATTCAAAAATTATGACTCCTATTGGTATAGGAACCTATAAGACCCCCGTTATCCTTAATAGTACTTTCCCCGCTCAGCAACAACAAAACCTTATTGCAAACTAACCCCTGCAAGGGGGCAATGATGGTTCACAACATCCTTCAACTAGTGACGGATATTCTATCGTTTACACATTTGAAACAGTAGATCTACAAACACGATCCAAATCTTATGTAGCTCCTATCGTTCATGCAGAGGAACCTTCCTCAAGTCCAAACCCACTCCCGCCTAAAGATTTGCATATTAAAAGGCCAGTTGCAGACCTTGTAATTCGCCCCCCCAAAGGGGCACTTCGATGCACAATGCACAATACATCAGCACGTGCTGCCCAAAACTACAGCATTGTAGAAGGCTTGGCGCAAGGGCCAACGGCTATGTCAGTGATCGAAGTATTACAAACATGCCCAACACAACGAAAATATTTGCTTTTAGATATTGGTGGTGTCGACCCACAGGATTCCATGTTTGACATGGAAAAGTGTAAACCTCTCCTTTCTCACCAACTTACATTTCAAGTGAAAATTACTTCGAAAGGTAAAAGTATACACCGAACTGTCATTGACGAAGGTGCTTCTACCTATATCATGTCAGCTTCATGCTGGCTCGCCCTGGGTTCTCCAACCCTATCTCTACCGTCGAACTCCCTTAAATCTTTCGACGGCCACACTTTCATCCCAAAAGGGTACCTGGCTAGCTACCCCATCACTTTGTATGGGAAAATGGTAACGGTGGACATAGAAGTCATAGACAAAAAAATCTATTATAATCTCTTGTTGGGTCGCAGTTGGACATATGCCATGACGACCATCGTATCTACTGTCTTTCGCATCATCCTATTTCCATTCAATGGAAAGGTAGTTATAGTATATCAGCTGTCTTTTTGCACCCTTGATTATTCATGATTACCAAGTAGCTCCATACACCTAGTAGGTGGTGTGCTTGACTCTTACATCAGTCTCGGTACCAGTCTATTAAAGGCTTCTTCCCTCATGGGTTTTTTTCCTCTTCAACTACCTAAGGTTCCATATATGGTCAACATGCTTTCATCTATTCCTCATGAACAGATCGATCCATGGATCCTACCGGCTCCTTCAAACATTAACACATACGAAGACCAAATTCCGCTATCTCCAACTTTATTGGCCTACCAAGCCATTCAATCTACATCTGCATCTCCAGTCATGTTGGTTACAGCCAACAGTACCACCACCCCTCCCATAAATGCTCCTCCTTTCGATCTACTCGATCAAGTCCTACCTACGGATGAAGCTATTAGAGAAATCATGAGTTTAGGAGAGCAACCTTGGGAGGATTGGCACCATCATGTTTCGATATCTAATTTGGAAATGATGCCTCTTCAAATACTATCCCCTGACATATGAGAAATCATTTCCTCACCCTATATGATCCTCTAAACTTTGGAGGCAGAAGGAAATATGGGCAATATTTCAAAAACATTGCTCATCGATATTTATGTCACGGCAGACACTGCGGAAAAAATTCAGATTGGAGTCGATTGCAATCCCAAGGAAATTGCAAGCTTCACATGCCTATTTAAGGAATTTCACGATGCATTCACCTGGTCTCATGAGGAAATGCTCGGCATCAATTTGTCTATTGTCTCGCATGAGATCTAGCTTTACGATGATGCAAAACCCATCGAGTGTCAGATCCCTTCTGTGTAAATAGTCATTGAACCCCTACCCGACACCACTGCTGAAGAAGAACGGTTACTATACGTTAATCAGTTGGATGAAACCCATAGAGATGTCAAATTGGCAGTCAAGGCTCACAAGTGCCGGGTAAAATCCCAATATGACAAAAAGGTTAAGCTTCATTCTTACCAAGAGGGCGACCTTATTTTTCTCTATGATTAGAAACATGATCTCTTGGGGGCATAAACACTCCAGCCCTTATGGCTAGGTCCCTATATCATCAAGAAAGTCCTCTCAAAAGGGGCATATGAACTGCAGGACTGGGAAGGCATCCCACTCGCGAAGCCCAGAAATGGGCTCTATCTAAAAAAGTATTATGCCTAGTATTGCACTAGGCATGTGCTTGTGTAATTTTATGCATTCTCCAAAGAGAATTTTTCTTTTATGGCATATTTTCTTTCTCTCAAACAATGAAACATCTCTGATTTTTTCATCATTGGGCTCATTAAACATATACGACGACGGTCTGAGCAACTCTTTTTCACTCTTTTTCTAGCTTATTAAACTGAAAAAGACCATTAGAGCATTCTTTTTAGGCGTTTTTTTCTCGCTCATAAAACTGAAAAAATCTCAAATTTTGTCTGTAGGATCATTAAAATTTATAAAGATGAACCGAGCATTCTTTTAGGTACTTTTCTTGCTCGTTAAACTGAAAAATCCTGAGTTTTTGTTACCGGCCTTGTTAAACATATACGGTAGCAACAAAAGCACTTGCTTTTTTGGGACCATTTCTCACTCTTAAAATCGAAAAAATCCTCAAGTTTTTCCCCTCCTTTGAGCTTGTTAAATCTACAAAGGAGGAATGAGCAATTATTTTACCTCTTTTTCCCCGCTCACTAAACTGAAAAAGATACCTTGAGTTTTCTTCATTTGACTAGTTAAAATTTGATGAAGGAATTGAGTTTGCCATCATGTGGCAAAATTCATGATGAAAAACGAGTTTGGTCCATCTCCTCATACTCGTAACGAAATGAGGTCGACATCTATTGAACATAGGTTTCTCTTTATCCGAATTCAATAGATTAACTAATGGAAAAGTAGCTAATCCAAGTATACTATTAACCATTTGTCGTATCTGGTTAACAACTATGACAAAGGAGCCACCATGGAGTCGTTCTTTATAATCTTTTCAGACTCTTTAAATATGAAAAGACCACTAAGTTGTCTAGTTTGGACTCTTTAAATTACACAGACAAGATATAGAGTCACTCTTTTTGCCGTCCTTTTCAAACTCTTTAAATATGAAAAGATCGATGAGTTTTCCTGTCTAAACTCATTAAATTAATCAAATAGGGCAGAGAGTCACTCTTTTTGTGGTCATTTTCAGACTCTTTAAATATGAAAATATTGATGAGTTTACCCGTCTGGACTCATTAAACTAATCAGACGGGGAAAGTGGATAGTACAACTGTATTATGTATTAGATAGCGTGGTTTGGTAGAAGTCATTCCCTTGAACATGGCACTCCCTTAGGTAAACCTTCCTTGTGACTGCCTCTAAATATGAATCCTACCATCCTATGAGTTTATCCTATATACCCTGATGTTCTTGCATCTCTGTATCCTAACACTCTTTGGTGTTCATGAGTCCAGTGTTGTCTGGTTAAAACCGTTTTTGTGCCTTCTATTATTCAAGGGTTAACCTTTTTTCTCCTCTATTGATCCGGATTTAAACAGGAATGCAATAGATTACAGAGATAACCATAAATACAGAGATGCAATAACCGTAAACACATAGATGCAGCGGAAATAATGCTTCATTTCATTAATGGAAAATACTGAAATATGCTTACAACCAGAAATGGAAATAAACCAGCTAGGGCGATGGTAGCTTATCTCTGAGAAGAGATGTGCGGCTACATGCCTCTGAACTGTTCCGAACTGTGTTACAATGAGGCTCGAAGGCCTATTTATTGTTGAGAAACAATGGAAAACCATTCACATCCCAAAACCTTACCCTAGAATATGAAACGCCAAATTGTGGGCCCCGTTTGGGTAAATTGGTACATCAATTTCCTGGGGTCGTAACTTTGGCATACGATCTCCGTTTGACGCGCACGATAGCTCGTTAGAAAGATCTATCCGAGTACTACCATTTTGGGAGGCAACATCGGTCCATGGACCCATGTTGCCCCAGAATCCCAAAAAAACGTTGTTTAGGGCCTCAAAACGGCTCCGGAAGTTCAGGAGCCGAAAAACTGCTAAAAATAGTAAACTGTGCTACAATTTAGGAAATTGAAAAGACTGAAAGAGACAGTTGTGGGGGTCCAAATGGGTTGGTGGGTGGCCACCAACATCCACCTGGATCATTCCTCCCCCCTTAGGAAGCAATGGTCCCCATTGCGTTGAGTTCCTCCCTGAGATGAGGAAGCTTCTGCTGAGCTGGGTCTCTGGTGAGCTGTTCTGCAATCTCTGATGTGTCCAAAAATGGTGGAAAGCATGGTCGACAATGGTCCATATTGAACACTCGGTGCAAGCGAAGGAATGGAGGAATGTTGTGCTTCAAAGCATTGTTGCCCGTAGCCTTGGTACTGGTGTAAGGACCATGTCGGAGTGGTCTGAGTTTCTGATGGGTTCTGGTAAGGTGCTCCCTCTGCAGATGTAACCAAACTTTGTCGCCCACCTGAAACTTGTGTGGTACCCCTGTGGGTGAGGAGAAGTTGTTCCTGTGTCTTGTCATGACTGTATTCCTTCGCTGCTGCTGCTGCGTAGAGGAACCCTTTGCAGGGGTCATGGATGTAGCAGCAATCTTCCCCTTACTTTGGGAGTGGACCAGACAGATGAATTTCCTGGTCTGTGATATGAGCTTGCTGCCTTTCTTGGTAGTGATCAAAGATGTGGCGGTAGGTGGGGCTACCTCCGGTATCCTGTATAATGAATTATTCAAAGAAATAATGACAGCCCGAGGCCTTGACTCATACACAGCATGTCGCCTCCACAAGTATGGCTGGCCTAGTAATACATCACAAACATCCAGAGGTGTAACATCACACAATACCTCGTCTGTGAAGGGCTTGATGCTGTAGGGAAGGCGGCACTGCTGGCGAACTTTGAGATCTCTTCCTTCATGAAGCCACCCGATACTGTACAGTTGTGGGTGTGGTGTAGTCGGTAGGCCCAACCGCTTCACGACCTCTGCTGAAACCAGGTTCTTTTAGCTACCACTGTCGACAATGAATCGCAGCGGTGAACCCTTCACCCACATCTGTGAGTGGAAAAGACGCTCCCCCTCCTCTGGATCTTCGGGCTCATTTTTCTTGATCTTGGCGGTGGCAACAGTGGCACTGGGATCTGCATCAATGATCTCCTTCCCTTTGCCATTACCCTTGTCGGGTTCTGGCTCAGGGTCGGAACATGCATCTAATTCGGAAGCCTTCAACTCAGCCACCAGCGACTGCTTGGTCCGACACTCACTTGTGTTATGAGTGGGACTCTTGTGGAACTCACACCACTTCCGTGTGTCCTTCTTCAGCTTCGTGGTGTTGTTCTTTTCTTGCGGCTTCGACGGGTTGTCTTGGGTCACCCCGCCTTGGCTTTGTCCTTTGGGCTTCGGATTTGCAGATCCAAAGTCTCGCTTCTTCTGTTTGAACTTTTGCTCGATTTTGACAGTGTATCGGTATGTTGTGCCGAGTGAGGGGATGTTCAAGAACCCCATCTCTTCCTGGATGTATTTGTGTAGGCAGCCGCGGTATTTGAGTACCAGATGCAGCTCAGAATCTTTGATACCCAACTGTGTGCGAAGGGTATGAAAAATGTTTGTGAACTCTGATACATCTTGGTCTCGTCCCTGCCGCAGTGTGGTCCATTTGATGTATTTGTCCTCATAGCTTCCGACAGGGTAGTACTGCTCCTTGATGGCATCCCGGAAGTCATTCCAAGTGGGTGCGGCTGAAAATAGTGAGCCTGTACTTTCATCCTTCTGCTCGCAGTAGGTTTCCCACCAGTCCTTGACGTGGGGGGCTGCTTTGAGAAGAGCAAAAACAATCTTTTCCCGACAGAAAATTCGTGAACAGAAAAATACCCATTTAGCAGATTTAACCATTTATCTATGGCATCTGCGTCTATTTGACCCTCGAAGATGGGGATTTCAAAATTAACTTCTACCTTGAACGGCGTGGTGTTTCCAGAGTCGCTGTTGGAAGCCGATGCGTTGCCTTTGGGTAGCCGCTGAAAGATCTGCGCAAAGCTATCCATCATCGCGTTCCTTTGCCGCTCGAGCGCTTCTTCGAGCAAGATTTTGATAGGATCTCCTGCCCCCTCGTCTTTCTTCTCATCCGCCATGGGAGGCCGTCGAGATTTGCGAGGCTGGTCTTGCAAAGGTTCGACCAGTTCAAGCCCTAACTCCTTATATCCCGACCTCGTTGGGGACATGCAAAGAAAAACAGAGAAAAAGCAGACCGCTCTGATACCACTGATCCGGATTTAAACAGGAACGCAATAGATTACAGAGATAACCATAAATACAGAGATGCAATAACCGTAAACACATAGATGCAGCGGAAATAATGCTTCATTTCATTAATGGAAAAGACTGAAATATGCTTACAACCAGAAATGGAAATAAACCAGCTAGGGCGATGGTAGCTTATCTCTGAGAAGAGATGTGCGGCTACATGCCTCTGAACTGTTCCGAACTGTGTTACAATGAGGCTCGAAGGCCTATTTATTGTTGAGAAACAATGGAAAACCCTTCACATCCCAAAACCTTACCCTAGAAGATGAAACGCCAAATTGTGGGCCCCGTTTGGGTAAATTGGTACATCAATTTCCCGTGGTCGTAACTTTGGCATACGATCTCCGTTTGACGCGCACGATAGCTCGTTAGATAGATCTATCCAAGTACTACCACTTTGGGAGGCAACATCGGTCCATGGACCCATGTTGCCCCAGAATCCCAAAAAAATGTTGTTTAGGGCCTCAAAACGGCTCCGGAAGTTCAAGACCCGAAAAACTGCTAAAAATAGTAAATTGTGCTACAATTTAGGAAATTGAAAAGACTGAAAGAGACAGTTGTGGGGGTCCAAATGGGTTGGTGGGTGGCCACCAACATCCACCTGGATCATCTATCAACCCATAAAACATATCCTTTCATCATGCCCTCTATTTTTTAGACCCAAATTCTCAAAAGATTCCTCAAAAAACAAATCATTCTTGTCCCGTTTCGTGTCGATTGATGTAGGACACATTATTTCCTACCTTTCGATAGGTATCTTCCTATCAAGTTCAACACTCTATCTAGGAAGAAAACCCAGAAACACATTCAGTTCCTTGGTACTTGCAGACATTAATGGTAGGTTTCCTTGTGTTTGGTCAAGGGTTCTCATTATTGGCTCCTAGTTAATCGATTCTATTGGTGTTCGATGACAAAGACATCTTTCACACTCGTTAGATTGTACTATGCATCTTGGAGACTATCACCATTATCGATGGCCTTCCTTATGTCTATTAACGGTCTCCATTATTGATTGGTAATTAGATGATTTCATGCATGTTCAACATCAATGCATATATTCACATGTATCGATCTATGTTGTTTAGTGAAGGAGAAATCAAGACCTTGGATAGAGGCTTGCGTCACGTAGCCTTGTTTCCTCTCCGAAGTTGCGGATATTGTTTTCTAGAGACATCTTATCAAGATGATTTTATTATGACACTCTATCTATCTATCCTTCTACTTCCCTCTCCCTCTCCCTCTCTCCTTGCCACCTATCCCACCCTCTCCTCCTCTCCCTCCCCCTCTCCCTCTCCTTCTCTCTCTCTTTCTCTCCCTTTCTCTCTCCCCCATTCCCATTCATGCTCCCTATCTCCCTCCTAGTGTCTCTCTCCCTCTCTCTCTCTCCCCCTCTCCCTTCCCCTCTCTTCTTTCACCCTCTTCCTCCCTCCCTCTCTCTCCTTATCTCCCTCTCCCTGTCGCTCCATCCTTCTCTCTCCCCCTAAAAACCCCTCTCTCTCTCTCTTTCTCTCTCTCTCTCACTCTCTCTATCTCTTTCTCTCTCTCTTTCTCTCTCTCTCACTCTCTCTATCTCTCTCTCCCTCTCCCTCTATCTCTCCCACTCCCCGTCTCCCACCCTCTCCTCCTCTCCCTCCACCTCCCCTTCCCTCTCTCCCCCTCTCCCACTCTCTCCCCACCTATACCTCTCTCTCTCTCTCTCTCTCTCTCTCTCTCTCTCTCTCTCTCCCTACCCCTCCCCCTCTCTTGCTCTCTCCCCCCCAATCCTACTCTCATTGTCCCTCTCCCCTTCTCTCCTCTCACCCGTCTCTCTCTCTTGCCATCTCCCTCCCCCACTTCTTCCCCCCTCTCCCCCCAAACTCTCTTTCTCTACCTCCCTATACACCTCTCCCCCCCTCTCTTAGTACCTCTCTCCCCCTCTCCCTCTCTCTCCCTCTCTCCCTCTCCCTCTCCATCTCTCCCTCTCCCTTTCCATATCTCTCTCTCTCTCCCCCCCCTCTTTCTTTGTCTCTCTCTCTCTCCCCCCTCCTCTCCCTCATTTTCCTCTCTCCCCCTCGCTCTCCCCTCCTGTCTCTCCCCCTCCCTCTCCCCCTCTTGCTCTCACTCACCATCTACCGCTCCCCTTCTCCCACTCCTTCCCCCCCTCTCTCTCCCTCTATACCTCCCCTTGCCCCTCTCTCTATCAACCCCATCCATTCCTCTCTCTCTCGCTCCCCCTCCCCCTCTATTCTATCACCCTCTTCCTCCACCCCTCTCTCCCTCCTCCTCCCCGTCCCTCCCCCTCTCCTTCTTCCTCTCTCTCCCCCTCTCTTTGTCTCTCTCCCTCTTCCTCTCCCTCATCCCCCCCCTCTCCCCCTACGCCTCCCCCACTCTCTTCCCCTTTGACTCTCTCTTGACCTCTCCCTCTACCACTATCTCCACCCTCTTTCTCTCAATATCCTCCTCCACCTCTCTCCCCTACCCCCTCTCTCCCCACCTTATCTCTCTCTTTCTCCCTTTCTCTCCCACTCTCCTCCTCTCCCTATCTACCCCCACATATCTCTATCTTTGTCTATTTTCCTCCCCCTCTCCCCCTCTCCCTATCCTCCACTCTCTCCCATTCTTTCTCTCCTCCTCTCTCTCTCTCAATCTTGATCCCTCCCTCCCTCCTTGCCTCTCTCTCTCTCTCTCTCTCTCTCTCTCTCTCTAACCCCTCCCTCTCCCCTCGCTCCTCTCCCGCTCTTGCACCCCCTCTCTCTCTCCCACTCTCTCCCCTACCTCTTTATCTCCCTCTCCTCCTTCCCCTCCCTCCCCCTCTCCCTCTCCCCTTCTCTCTCCCACCTTGTCCCTCTTTCTCTCCCCACCTTCCCCTCTCTCTCTCCCCACCTTCCCCTCTCTCCCTACACCTCTTCCTCTCTCTCCCTCTCCCCACCTCTATATCTATCTCTATCCCCCTCCCTCCAACTCTCACTCTCTCCCTCTGTCTCTCCGCCCCCTCTCCAACCCTCTCCCACCCTCCTCCCCCCTTCCTTTTATCTCCCTCTCTCTCTTTTTCTCTCTTCCTCTCCCCCTCTCCCTCTCCCCCTCTATTGCTCTCTCCCCCTCTTGATCCTTCTCCCCCTCTCCCTCTCCCCTTCTCTCCTCTCACCTATATCTCTCTCTTGCCATCTCCCTCCCCCACTTCATCTCCCCCTCTCAACTCTCTCTCTTCATCTCCCCCCACCTATCTTTCTTCCCCTCCCCGTTCTCTCTACCCCTTCTTCCCCACCCCTCTCTCTGTACCTCTCTCCCTCTCTCTCCCCCTCTCCCCCCTCATATCCCTCTATCTCTCTCACTCTCTCTCTCTCCCTCCATCCCCCTCTTTCTTTGTCTCTCTCTCTCCCCCCTCCTCTCTCTTACCATCCTCTCTCCCCCTCTCTCCCCCCTCCTCTCTCTCCCTCACTATCCCCACCTCTCAGTCTTCCTCCCCCTCTCCCATTCCTTCTCCCCACATCTCTCTCTCTCTCTCTCTCTCTCTCTCTCTCTCTCTCTCTACCCCTCCCTCTCCCCTCGCTCCTCTCCCACTCTTGCATCCCCTCTCCCTCTCCCACTCTCTCCCCTACCTCTTTCTCTCCCTCTCCTCCTTCCCCTCTCTCCCCCTCTCCCTCTCCTCTTCTCTCTCCCACCTTGTCCCTCTCTCTCTCCCCACCTTCCCCTCTCTCTCCCTACACCTATTCCTCTCTCTCCCTCTTCCCCTCCCTCTCTATATATCTATCTCTATCCCCCTCCCTCCAACTCTCACTCTCTCCCTCTCTCTCTCTGCCCCCTCTCCAACCCTCTCCCACCCCTTTTCTATCTTACCCCATTCCCACCCTCCTCCCCCTCCCTTTTATCTCTCTCTCTCTCTCTTTCTCTCTTCCTCTCCCCCTCCCCCTCTACCTCTCTCTCTCCCCCTCTCCTCCTCCCCCTCTCTTGATCCCTCCCCCCCTTGATCCTTCTCCCCGTCTCCCTCTCCCCTTCTTTCCTCTCACCTATATCTCTCTCTTGCCATCTCCCTCCCCCACTTCATCTCCCCCTCTCCCTATCCATCTCTCCCCCCAACTCTCTCTCTTCGCCTCCCCCCACCTATCTATCTTCCCCTCCCCGTTCTCTCTCCCCCTTCTGTCCCTCTCCCCTCTCTTCCCCTCCCCCCCTCATACCTCTCTCTCTCTCTCTCTCTCTCTTCCTCCATCCCCCTCTTTCTTTATCTGTCTCTCCCCCCTCCTCTGTCTTACCGTCCTCTCTCCCCCTCTCTCCCCCCTCCTCTCTCTCCCTCACTCTCCCCACCTCTCACTCTTTCTCCCCCTCTCCCTATCTCCCCCCTCCATTCCACTCTCTCCCACTCCCATTCCCCCTCTATTCTATCATCCTCTTCATACACCCCTCTCTCTCTCCCCCTCTGCCTCACTAAGCCTCTCCTTCTCCCTCTCTCTCTCCTTATTTCTGTCTCTCTCCCTCTTCCTCTCCCTCATCCCCTCCCCCTCCCCCTTCCCCACTGCTCCCCCCTCTCTTCCCCCCCCCCACTTCTCTCTACCTCCCCTTATCCCCCTCCACCTCCCTCTCTCTCTTTCCCTCCCACTCTTGCTCGACCCCTCCCTCTGCCATTCTCTCCTCCCTCTTTCTCTCACTCTCCTCCTCCCGCTCTCTCCCCCACCCCCTCTCTCCCCCGCTTATCTCTTATGGTGTTAGATGTATTTCTTTTATGGTTAAGAATAGGTTGCTTTTGATGATTCAGTAGTTTTCTTCCATTTGTGCTTTCGATAGCTGGTTAACAAGTAATAAAGAAAGGATTCAAAAGGCTAGCAATAGTGCCTTGGCCTCTCTTCCTCCCTTTGCGAACATGATTTGAGGCAAATACCCTCTTGCTGCCCCAAAAACACAGATTTTCCTCATTCATAGGACTTCTCGTGTTTGCAGATTTTGTAGTAGGTTAATAGTCCAATTTTTTTCTGATTCAGATATTCTTCATCACGTTCATTTCTTTATTTTCAATAGTCTTCTTTCATGCTTTCCTTTCTTGCATCATTCCTCAACATTTAATTTCATAGATCATAGTTTAGACTATTTTTTATGCAAAACTCTATTTTTCTTTGCAGCAGATCTCTTCTAGCAGCAGGTCAGCTTATCATCCATCCCATATGATCCATGCCCTACAGGTCGCCCAAGTCTCACCTCAATTCTACCTTAGTTTCTTGCATTTTCCATAGAACTTATTCCTCTCTCCTTGAGAAAATCCAATCATCTTTCTCTCTCTTGGTGGTTCATGGTAGACCATAGGCATCGTAACACCTCATTCCAACCTTCCTCCACCTCTTTCACCCACTCTCCTCCCCTCAAAACAGTGAAAATTGCTCTCGGCCTCCTCTTGTAGGCCTCATGTAGAACGTTGTTTTTCCTCCTGTAGACTTCCTTTTGAAGGCTGAGTGTGGGAAAAGCTTCCAGAAGGCCATTCGAGACCTCCTAGGACCCATCCACACCATCCTACATCCTCTCAACTCCCAAACTACCCTCCAATATCACCTATTTGGTGCCACATTCACACAGAATAAATTACATGCATGTCAAATTCACATAAAAATACATAAAAATCCAAAAAGATGTTTTTTGCTTATTTACTTCCAGAAATAGCTCAGTTAGATGTTGTTTACTTCCTTGAGTAGGTAATGGCATTCCTTTCATGGTTTTCATAGCACTTTCTATAAAACTAGAATTAGTTGGTTAATTAGGGTTCACTAGGTTTGCTTTACACTTCAGTCATTCTCCCCCCAACTCTCTCTCTGCCTTCTGGCCCCCCCTCTCCCTCTCTCTACCCCACCTTCCTCTCCCTCTCCCTCTCCCTATCCCTCTCTCCCTCACACACTCTCTCTCCCTCCCTCCCACTCTTTATTTGTCTCTCTCTCTCTCCCGCCTCCTCTCCCTCATTGTCCTCTCTCGCCCTCAGTTCCCCTCCTCTCTCTACCATTCTCTCTCCCCCTCTCATTCTCGCTGCTTGTCTCCCACTTCTTACCCCCTCTCTTTGTGCCCTTATCCATCCCCCTCCCTCGCCCCCTCTCTCTATCTCCCCCCTCCATTCCTCTCTCTCCCGCTCCCCTTCCCCCTCTATTCTATCATCCTCTTCCTCCACCCCTCTCTCTCCCCCTACCCCTCTCTCCCCCTCTTCTTCTCCCTCTCCTTCTCCCTCTCTCTCTCCCTCTCTCTATTTCTCTGCCCCACATCCCCTCCCTATCCCCCTCTCTTTCCCCCCCCCCCATCTCTCTCCTATGCTCTCTCTTTACCTCTCCCTCTCCCCCTTTGCCTTCCCTACTCTCTTCCGCTCCCACTCTCACTTGTTCTCTCCCTCTACCACTCTCCTCCCCCTCTTTCTCTCATTCTACTCCTCCCCCTCTATCCCCAACCCCCTCTCTCCCCCACTCATCTCTCTATTTCTCCCTTTCCCTCACCCTCTCCCCATCTCCCTCTCTCCCCCCACATATCTCTCTCTTTGACCCTTTCCCTCCCCCTCTCTCCCTCTCCCTATCCTCCATTCTCTCCAGTCTCTCTCTCTCTCTCTCTCTCTCTCTACCCTTCCCTCTCTCCTTGCTCCTCTCCCTCTCACGCACCCCCTATCCCTCTTCCACTCTCTCCCCCCGTCTCTTTCTCTCCCTCTCCTCCTCCCCCTCTCTCCCCTTCTCCCTCTCTCTTCCGTCTCTCTCCCACTCCCCCTCTCTTTCTCGCTCTCCCTTTTCTCTTCACCTCTCTCTCTCTCTCTCTCTCTCTCTCTCTCTCTCTCTCTCTCTCTCTCTCTCTCCCCCTCTACCTCTAACCCTCTCTCTTTCTCTCTGCCTCTCTCTCCCTCCCTCCATCTCTCTCCCTCTCCCCCTATCCATCTCTCTCCCGATCCCTCTCTCTCTGTCTCCCGCTCCCTCTCTCTCTCTCTCTCTCCCCCTTTCTCTCCCTTCATCTCTCTCTCTCGCTCTCCCTCTCTCTCACTCCCTCTCTCTCTCCCTCGCTCTCTCTCTCCCTCTCTCTCTCTCTCTCACCCTCTCCCTCTAACCCTCTCTCTCTCTCTCCCTCTCTCCCTCCCTCCCCTCTCCCTCTCTCCATCTCTCTCCCTCTCCCCCTCTCCATCTCTCTCCTACTCCCTCTCTCTCTCTCTCCTACTCCATCTCTTTCTCTCTCCCTCTCCCTCTCTCTCTCGTTCTCGCTCTCTCTCGTTCTCGCTCTCTCTCGCTCTCGTTCTCTCTCTCCCTTTCTCTCTCCCTCCCTCTCTCTCGCTCTCCCTCTCCTTCACTCTTCCTCTCTCTCTCTCTCGCTCTCTATACTTCCCTATCTCCCTACCTCCCTCTCTCTCTCTCTCTCTCTCCATCTCTCTCCCACTCTGCCTCTCTCTCACTCTCCCTCTCTCCCTCTCTCTCTCTCTCTCTCTCTCTCTCTCTCTCTCCCCCTCTGTTAGGTAAACTTGACTCAGGATAGAGTCAAAGTTGACCAGGTTAAATAGTTATGGATTTGGGGCACATGGTATTGTGCACCCATAATATTCTGCCCGTGATATTATTTGTAATGGAGCTTATAAAAGGCTGGAAGGACTTCGTTGTAATGCAAGACCTGGAAGTGAGCAGTGAAGGCTCACTTGGTTGGATTGGCCAAGGTTTTGGCCAATGCTAATGAGATCTTATTAGGTTGGGTTTTTCCCCAGATTTGGGGTTTCCGCAGATAAACATTTGTGTTTATGTGTTTATGGTTGTCGTTGGTTATTCTTATATATATTCCTCTCAGTAATTATTTATGTTATGCAGTAAATTTCTTAACAACTAGTATCAGATCCAAATATTGGCTTCAAAGGGATTCTTTGATGGCAGGGGTTTATATTGTACCCCTCAATGATCACTGGTAAAGTCTGGGTTAGACCTAAGTGATAGGGGGATGTCGGGTTAACAATACCCCGGGTAAAAACTCTGAGGGGGGTAACAGATAGAGTTAGCAGGATTGTCTCACTTAGCAGGTTTGGTTGGAGTTAGTCAAGGAACCCCAAGTCATGTTTAAGGGAGGAATTTTTAGGTAAACTTGACTCAGGATAGAGTCAAAGTTAACCAGGTTAAATAGTGATGGTTTTGGGGCACATGGTATTGTGCACCCATAGTATTCTGCCTGTGGTATTATATGTAATGGAGCTTATAAAAGGCTGGAAGGACTTCATTGTAATGCAAGACCTGGAGGTGAGCAGTGAAGGCTTACTTGGTCGGAGTGGCTAGGGTTTTGGCCAATGTTAATGTGATCTTATTAGGTTGGGTTTTTCCCGAATAAACATTTGTGTTTATGTGTTTATGGGTGTTGATGTTAATTTTTATATTTATTCCTCTAAGTAATTATTTATGTTATGCAGTAAATTTCTTAACACCCTCTCCCTCTAACCCTCTCTCTCTCTTTCCCTCTCTCTCTCTATCTCCTCCCTCCCTCATCTCTCCCTCCGTCGTCTCTCCCTCTCTCCCTCTCCCCATATCCATCTCTCTTTTGCTCCCTCTCTCTCTCTCTCTCCCTCTCCCTCTCTCTCCTAATCCCTCTCTCTCTCTTGCTCCTTCTCCTTGTCTCTCTCCCTCCCCCTCACCCCCTCCTCCAACTCTCCTACCCTCCCACTCTTCCTCTCCCACTATCTCTCCCCCTCTCCCTCTCTCTCTCTCTCTCTCTCTCTCTCTCTCTCTCTCTCGCTTTCTCTCCCACTACCTCCCCTATCCCACCTCTCTCTCTCTCTACCCCCTCCCTCCCTCTCTCTCCCCCTCTCCACGCCCCTCTCCCTCCCTCCCTATCTCTTTGTCTCTCCCTCTCTCCCTTGCCCCCTCTCCCTCTCTCTACCCCTCCCACCCATTCTCTCTCTCTCTCTCTCTCTCTCTCTCTCTCTCTCTCTCTCTCTCTCTCCCATTCATTCCTCCTCTATCATGTAAATTGTGTCACTCTCCCTCTACCTCTCCACCTCCCCGTTTCCCATCCTATCCTTAGCTCCATCCCCTTGCCCCTCCCCCAATTTCGCTCCCTCTCCCCCTCTCCCTCCCCCTCTCTCGTTCCTTATCCCCCTCCCCCTCTCTCACTCTCTACCCCTCTCGATCTTGCTCACCCTCTTCCTCTCCCCTCACCTATCTCTCTCTCTGCTGATCTCCCTCCCCCTCTTCCCCTCTCCCTCTCCCTATCCTCCTCTCTCTCCAAACTCTCTCTCTCTCTCTGCCTCCCCCCACCTATTTATCTTCCCCCTCCCCCCTCTCTCCCCCCCACCCCCCTTCCTCTTTTTCCCTCCTTCCCTCCCCCACTCTGTCTCCCCCTCTCTCCCACTATACCTCCACCTACCCCTCTCTCTATCTCCCCCCTCCATTCCTCTCTTTCCTGCTGTCCCTCCCCCCCAATTCTATCACCCTCTTCCTCCACACCTCTCTCCCTCCTCCTCCCCCTCTCCTTCTCCTCTCTCTCTCCCTATCTTTCTCTCTCTCGCTCATCCCCTCCCTCTCTCTCTCTCTCTCTCTCTCTCTCTCTCTCTCTCTACCTCCCCTTCCCCCCTATGCCTCTCTGGCTCTCTTCCCCTCCCACACTCGCTTGACCTCTCCCTCTGCCACTATCTCCCCACTCTTTCTCTCACTCTCCTCCTCCACCTCTCTCCCCCACCCCCTATCTCCCCACCTTATCTCTCTCCTTCTCCCTATCCCTCCCCCCCTCCCCCTCCCCCTCTCTACCCCCACATATCTGTCTCTTTGTCCCTTTTCCTCCCTCTCTTCCCCTCTCCTTCTCTCCCTCTCCCTATCCTCCACTCTCTCCCTGCCTCTCTCTATCCCTCCCTCCCTCCCTGCCTCTCTCTATCCCTCCCTCCCTCCCTGCCTCTCTCTATCCCTCCTTCCCTCCTTGTCTCTCTCCCTCTCTCTCTCTACCCCTCCCTCTCCCCTCGCTCCAATCCCACTCTTGCACCCCCTCTCCCTCTCCCACTCTCTTCCCTGCCTCTTTCTCTCCCTCTCCTCCTTCCCCTCTCTCCCCCTCTCCCTCTCCCCTTCTCTCTCCCACCCTGTCCCCTTCTCTCTCTCCCTCTCCCCCTCTCTCTATATCTATCTCTACCCCCCTCCCTCCAACTCTTACTCTCTCCCTCTCTCTCCCATGCTCCTTCCCCCTCCCTTTTATCTCCCTCTCTCTCTCTCTTTCTCTCTCCCTCTCCCCCTCTCCCTCTACCTCTCTCTCTCTCACCCTCTCCACCTCTCCCTCTCCCCCTCCCACTCTCTTTCTCCCTCCCCCTCCTGATCCTGCTCCCCCTCTCCCTATGCACCTCTCCCCCGAACTCTCTCTCTTTTCCTCCTCCCACCTGTCTATCTTCCCCTCCTCGCTCTCTCTCCCCCTTCTCCCCCCCTCTCTATGTACCTCTCTCCCCCTCCTCTCTCTCGCTATCCTCTCTCCCCCTCACTCCCCCCTCCTCTCTCTCCCTCCCCCACCATCCCCCCTTCTCACTCTCTCTCCTCCTCTCCCACTCCCCCCTGCCTGTCTCTCTCTTGCTATCCCTCCCCCTCTCCCTATCTCCCCCCCTTTCCTCTCTCTCTCACTCCCCTTCCGCCTCTATTGTATCATCCTCTTCCTCCACCCCTCTCTCTCTCCCCCTTCGCCTCTCTGCCCCTCTCCTTCTCCCTCTCTCTCTCCCTCTTTCTGTCTCTCCCTCTTCCTCTCCCTCATCCTCTCCCCCTCCCCCTCTCTCTCCCCCACTGCCCCACCTATCTTCCCCCTCCCTCTCTCTACCTCCCCCTATCCCCCTTCACCTACCTCACTCTCTTCCCCTCCCACTCTCGCTTGACCTTTCCCTTTGCCATTCTCTCCCCCCTCTTTTTCTCACTCTCCTCCTCCCCTTCTCTCCCCCACTTATCTCTCTCTTTCTCCCTTTCCTTCCCCCTCTCTCCCTCTGTCCCTCCCTCTCTCCCTCCGTCCCTCTCTCTCTTGGTCTCTCTCTCTCTGTCTCTCTCTCGCACCCCCTCTCCCTCTCCCCTTGCTCCTCTCTCGCTCTCGCACCCCCTCTCCCTCTCCCACTCTCTCCCCCCACCTCTTTCTGTCCTTCTCCTCCTCCCCCTCTCTCCCCCTCTTCCACCCCATCCCTCTCTCTCTCCCCCACCTCCCTCTCTCTCTCCCCACCTCCCTCTATCTCTCCTTGCACCTCTTCCTCTCTCTCCCTCTCCCCCTCTCTCTATATATCTCTCTCTCCCTCTCTCTCTCTCTGCACCCTCTCCCACCCCTTTCCTATCTCGCCCCACTCCCACTCTCCTTCCCCCTCTCTTTTATCTCCCTCCCTCCCTCTCTCTCTCTCTCTCTCTTTCTCCCCCTCTCCCTCTCTCACTGTCTCTCCTCTCCTCCCTCCCTCCTCTCTCCCTCTCTCCCCCCTCTCTCCTCTCTCTTGCTCTCTCTCTTCCTCTAACTTCCTCTCTGTCCCCCCTTCCCCCTCCCCCTCTCTTTTCATATCCCACCCCCCTATCTAGCCCTCTCCTCCTCACCATTTCTCTCCCCCTATCCCTTCCCCTGCCCTCTTTCTCTCTCTCTCTTTCTCTCTCATTATTTCTATCACTCGCATTATCTCTCTCTCTCTCTCTCTCTCTCTCTCTCTCTCTCTCTCTCGCTTTATCACTCCCTCCCTCTTTCTCTCACTCTCCCTCACACTCTTTATCTCCCTATCTCCCTATCACTTTATCCCCTACCCCTAACTCTCCCCTTCCCCTTCCCCCTTTCCATCTCCCTCTCCCTCTCCCCCTCTGTCTCTTCCATACTTCCTCTGTCTCTCTCCCTCTCTCTCTTCCTCTTTCTCTACCGCTCACCTGGCCTCCTCTCTTCTTTGTATGTCTCTCTCCTTCTCTCCCTCTCTCACTCTCCCTTTCCCTCTCACTCCCTTTCTCCCTCCTACCCTATCTCTCCCCACCCTCTACTTCTGTGTCCCTCTCTTCCCTTCCTACACTCTCTCACTATCTACCTCCATCTTCCTCTCCCCCTCATCGTATCCCACCCTCTCCTCCTCTCCCTCCCCTTCCCCCTCTCTGTCCCTACCCCCCTCTGTCCCTCCCCCCCTCTCTCTCTATCTCCCTCTCTCTTCACTTCACCCTCCCCCTCTCTCACTCTCTCTCTTGACACTCTCTCCTCCTCCCCCTCTCCCTCTTTCTCTCTTTCTCTCTCCGCCTCTCTCCCTCAAGCTATATCTCTCTCTTCCTCTCTCCCTCTCCCTCTCCCTCCCTCTCCCTCTCTTCCCCTCCCCTTCCCCCTCTCCATCTCCCTCTCCCTCTCCCCTTCTATCTCTCCCATGCTCCATCTGTCTCTCTCACTCTATCTCTCTCTTCCCCCCTCTCTCCCCCTTCCTCTCTTTCCATGCCCCTCCCCTGGCCTCCTCTCTCTTTCTCTCCCCGCTCCCTCCCTCTTTTCTTTGTTTGTGTCTCTCTCCCTCTCTCAATCTCCCACTCTCCCTTTCCCTCTCGCTCCCTCTCTCTCCCTCTCTCTCTCCCTGCTCCCTCCCTCTTTTCTTTGTCTATCTCTCTCCCTCTCTCAATCTCCAACTCTCCCTTTCCCTCTCGCTCCCTCTCTGCCTCTCCCCCTCCTAACCCCGCTCTCTCTCTCCCCCTCCTACGCTCTCTTGGTATCTGCCTCACTCACCCTCTCCCTCTCCCCGCATCCCACCATCTCCTCCTCTCCATCCCCTTCCCGCTCTCTCTCCCTCCCCCCCTCTCTCTCTATGTCCCTCTCTCTTCACCTCACCCTCCCCCTCTCTCACTCTCTCTCCCCTTCCCCCTCCACCTCCTCTCCCCCTCCCCCTCTCTCTCCCTCTCACTCTCTCTCTATCTCCCACTCCCCCTCTCCCATTCTACTCTCCCACCTATCCCCCTCGCTCGCTCTCTCTCCCCCTATGCCTCTCACACACACTCTCTCTCTCTCTCCCTCTCCCTCTCCCCATCTCTCGCTCTCTCTCCTTCTCCTCCCCCTCCCCCTCTCCCCCCACATATCTCTCTCTCTGCCCCTCTCCCTCCTCCTCTCCCTCTCTCTCTCCCTATACTCCTCATTCTCCGCCCCCATCTCTCCCTCTCTGCCTCTCCTCTTCTCTCTGTACCTCTCCCTGCCTCCCTTCCCCTCTCCCTCTCTCTTCCCCTCCCTCTCTCTCTCCCCCTCTCCCTCTAAAACTCACTCCCACCTCTTTCTCTCTCTCTCTCCTCCTCCCCCTCTCTTATCCTCACCTATCCCCGCTCCCTCTCTCTCCCCCTCCCTCACTCTCTCTTGTCTCTCGCTCCCTCCCTCTCCCTCCCTCCCCCTCTCCCTCTAAAACTCACTCCCACCTCTCTTCTCTCTCTCTCTCCTCCTCCCCCTCTCTATCCTCACCTATCCCCGCCCCTCTCTCTCCCCCTCCCTCACTCTCTCTTTGTCTCTCGCTCCCTCCCTCTCCCTCCCTCCCCCTCTTCCTCTCTCTCCCACTCCCCCTCTCTCTCACTCTCTCTTTTCTCTTCACCCCTCTCTCTCTCTCTCTCTCTCTCTCTCTCTCTCTCTCTCCCTGCCTCTCTCTCTATCTCCCTCTCTCTCTCTCTCTCTCTCTCTCTCTCTCTCTCTCTCTCCCCATCTCTCTCTAACCCTCTCTCCCCCTCTTTCCATCTTTCTCCCTCTCCCCCTATCCATCTCTCTCCCACTCCCTCTCTCTGTCTCCCACTCCCTCCCTCTCTCTCTCCCTCTTTCTCTCTCTCCCTCTCTCTCTCTCTCCCCCTCTCTCACTCTCTCTCCCTCCCTCCCTCGCTCCCTCTCCCTCTCTCTCTCACACACACTCTCCCTCTAACCCTCCCTCTCTCTCTCTCTCCCTCTCTCTCCCTCTCCTCCCTCCCTCCACTCTCCCTCCCTCCTCTCTCCCTCTCTCCATCTCTCTCCCCCTCCCCTTCTCCACCTCTCTCTCTCTCCCTCTCTCTCTCCTACTCCATATTTCTCTCTCTCCCTCTCCCTCTCTCTCTCTCACTCTCCCTCTCTCTTGCTCTCCCTCTCTCTCCCTCTCTCTCTCTCTTTCTCTATCTCTCCCTCCTCTCCTCTCTCTCTCTCTCTCTCTCTCTCTCTCTCTCTCTCTCTCTCTCTCTCTCTCTACCTCCCTCTCTCTCTCTCCCTCCCTCTCTCTCTCATGATCTCCCTCTCTCTCGCTCT
The DNA here is from genome assembly GCA_031772625.1 of Pinus tabuliformis. Lineage (NCBI taxonomy): Eukaryota > Viridiplantae > Streptophyta > Pinopsida > Pinales > Pinaceae > Pinus > Pinus tabuliformis. The sequence continues at coordinate 1,087,183,461 of CM062820.1, read as the reverse complement.
CCCTCTCTCCTGCTCTCCCTCACTCGCTCTCTCTCTCTCTCCCCCTCTAACCCTCTCTCTCTCTCTCCCTCTCCCTCTATCTCCTCCCTCCCTCATCACTCCCTCCCTCCCTCTCTCCCTCTCCCCCTCTCCATCTCTCTCCCGCTCCCTCTCTATCTCTCTCTCTCCCGCCCCCCCTCTCTCTCCCTCTCCATCTCTCTCCTGCTCCCTCTCTCTCGCTACCTCTCCTTGTCTCTCTCCCTCTTGCTCACCCCCTCCTCCAACTCTCCTCCCCTCCCCCTCTTCCTATCTCACCATCTCTTCCCATCTCCCTCCCTCTCTCTCTCTCTTCGTCGCTCCCTCTCCCACTCCCTCCCATACCCCACCTCTCTCTCTCTCTCTCCTCCTCACTCCCTCTCTCTCCCCCTCTCCGTGCCCCTCTCCCTCCCTCCCTATCTCTTTGTCTCTCCCTCTCGCCCTCACCCCCTCTCCCTCTCTCTCTACCCCTCCCACCCATTCTCTCTCTCTCTCTCTCTCTCTCCCCCCCCCTTGTCCCTCTACCTCTATCTCCCTCCCCTTATTTCCTCCCCTATTTTGTTAATTCCCTCACTCTCCCTCTACCTCTCCACCTCCCCATTTCCCACCCTCTCCTCAGCTCCATCCCCCTCTCCCTCCCTCTTTTTCTCCCTCTCCCCCTCTGTAATTCTATTCTCCCACTTGTCCCCCTCTCCCTCTCTCTCTCTCCCTCTCCCTCTCCCCTTCTCTCGCTCTCTCCCCTTCTTCTCACATTCCCCCTCTCTCACACCCCCCATCTCTACCCACTTATCTCTCTCTCTTCCCCTCTCCCTCCCCCTCTTCCCCTATCCCTCCCCCTCTTCCCCTCTCCCTCTCTTTCCCCTATCCTCCTCTCTCTCTCTCTCTCTCTCTCTCTCTCTCTCTCTCTCTCTCTCTCACACACACACAACACACATGCATTATCTATATCACTCTCATGATCTCTCTACCTCCCATTATCTCTCTCTCTCTCTCATGCACTCTCCTTCTCTCTTTCTGGCTCCCTCCCTCCCTCTCTCTCTTCCTCTCCCTACTCGCCCCCCTGCTCCTCTACCTTTCCCCCACTCTGTCTCTCTTTACCCCTCTCTCTCTCTCTTTCCCTGCCCTTCCCCTTCCTCCCTCTCTCTCTCACCCCCTCCCTCCCTCTCTCTCCACAACTCCCTTGCCCTCTCTTCTTTCTCCCTCTCCCTCCCTCTCTCCCTCCCAATCCCTCTCTACCTCTCCCTCTCTCCCTCTTGCTCCTTCCCTTAATCTCCCCTCCTACCCCCTATCTCTCTCTTTGTCTCTATCTCTACTTCCCTCTCCCTCTCCTCCTTCCCTCTATTCTCCCTATATCTCCCTCCCTTTCCCTCTACCTCTCTTCCTCCTCCTATCCCACCCTCTCCTCGTCTTCCTCCCCCTCCCCCTCTCTCCCCTCTCCCTCTCCCCTCTCTCTATATACCTCCCTCTCTTGCTCTCTTCACCTCACCCTCCACCTCCCCCTCTCCCACTCTATCTCTCACTCTATCTCCCCCTCTCCCTCTCCTTCTCTCTCTCTTTCTCTCCCTTTCTCTCTCCTCCATTCTCGTTTGTGCTCCATCTCTCCCCCCACTTATCTCTCTCTCTTCCACTCTCCCTCCGCCTCTCCCCCAATCCCTCCCCTTATCCTCCTCTCTCCCTAACCTATCTCTCTCTCTTCCTCCTAGTGTCTATCTCTGTCTCTCTCTCCGCCTCTCTCTCCCCCTCTCTTCTTTCATCCTCTCCCTCCCTCCCTCTCTCTCCCTCCCTCTCCCTATCTCCCTCTCCCTGTTACTCCCTCCTTCTCTCTCCCCCTAAATGCCACTCTCTCTCTGTCTCTCACTCTCTCCCTCCATCCCCCTCCCTCTCCCTCTCCCCCTCCCCCTCTTCGCTTCTCTCCTCTCACCTATCTCTCTCTTCCCATCTCCTTCCCCCACTTCGCCTCTCCCTATCAACCTCTCCCCCCCTCTCTTTGTACCTCTTTGCCCCTCTCCATCTCTCTCCCCCTCTCTCCCTCTCCCTCTCCTTATCCCTCTCTCTCTCTCACTCTCTCTCCCTGCCTCTCCCTCTTTCTTTGTCTCTTTCTATCCCCCTTCCTCTCTCTCATCGTCCTCTCTCACCCTCACCCCCCTCCTCTCTCTACCCTGCTCTCTCCCCCTCTCACTCTCGCTCCTCCCCTCCCAGTCCTTCGCCCCCCCCCTCCCCCTATCCCTCCCCCTCTCTCTATCTCCCCCTCTATTCCTCTCTCTCCCTCTCCCCCTTCCCCTCTATTATATCACCCTCTTCCTACACCGCTCTCTCTCTCCCCCTCCCACTCTCTCCCCCTCTCTCTATTTCTCTCCCTCTTCCTCTCCCTCATTCCTTCACGCTCCCCCTCTCCCCCCCCTTCTCTCTCTCTCTCCTATGTTCTCTCTCTACCTCCCCCTCTCCTCCTTCACCTCCCCCACTCTCACTTGACCTCTCCCTTTGCCACTCTCCCCCCCCCCTCTTTCTCTCACTCTCCTCCTCCCCCTCTCTCCCCCACTTATCTCTCTCTTTCTCCCTTTCCCTCCCTATCTCCCCCTCCCCCTCTCTCCCCCCACATATCTCTCTCTTTGATCATTTCCCTCCCCCTATCTCCCTCTCCCTGTCCTCCACTCTCTCCCTTTCTCTCTCTCCTCCTCTCTCTCTCTCTCCCACTCCCTCTCCATCTCTCTCTCTCTCTCTCTCTCTCTCTCTCTCTCTCTCCTCCTCTTCTCTCGCTCTACCCCTCCCTCTCCCATTTCTCCGCTCCCTCTCTTGCGCCCCCTCTCCATCTCCCACTCTGCCCCCTGCCTCTTTCTCTCCCTCTCCTCCTCCCCCTCTCTCCCCCTATCCCTCTCCCCTTCTCTCTCCCACCCCGTCCCTCTCTCTCTCCCCACCTCCCTCTCTTTCTCCCTACACCTCTTCCTCTTTCTCCCTCTCCCCCTCTCTCCCTCTCCCCCTCTCTCTATATCTCTCTCTTCCCCTCCCTCCAACTTTCACTCTACCTCTCTCTCTGTGCCCCCTCTTCCACCCTCTCCCACCCCTTTTCTATCTTGCCAGACTTCAACCCTCTCTTTCCCACCCTCCTTCCCCCTCTCTTTTATCTTTGTCTCTCTCCCTCTCCCCCTCTCCCTCTACCTCTCCCTCTCTCTCCCTCTCCTCCCTCCCTCCTCTCTCCCGCTCTCCATCTCTCTCCCTCTCTTCCCTCCCTCCTCCCTCTCACTCTCTCTCTTCTTCTAACTTCCTCCCCCTCTCTTGTCATCTCCCCGACCCCCTATCAGGTCCTCTCCTCCTCACCATTTCTCTCCCCCTATCCCTTCCCCCACCCTCTCTCTCTCTCTCTCTCTCTCTCTCTCTCTCTTGCATTATCTCTCTCACTCTCTCATTATCTCTCTCTCTCTCTCTCTCACGCTATCCCTCTCTCCCTTCTCTCTCTCTCTCTGTCTCGCTTTATTTCTCCCTCACAATCTTTATCTCCCTATCTCCCTATCGCTTTATCCCCTACCCCTAACCCTACCCATGACCCTCCCCCTCTCCCTCCCTCTCCGCCTATCCACATCCCCCTCCCCTATCGCTCCCTCTCCCTCTCTCCTCCTCCCCTTCCCCATCTCCATCTCCCTCTCCCTCTTCCCCGCTGTCTCTCTCATGCTCCCTCTGTGTCTCTCCCTTTCTCTCTCTCCCCACTCCCTCACTCTCTTCTTTGTCCGTCTCTCACTCTCTCCCTCTCCCACCCTCCCTTTCCCTCTCTCTCCCTCTCTCCCTCTCCCCCTCCTAACTCCGCTCTCTCTCTCTCCCTCTACTTCTGTGTCCCTCTCCTCCCTTCCTACACTCTCTCGATATTTGCCTCCCTCTCCCTCTCCGCCACCCCGTATCCCACCCTCTCCTCCTCTCCCTCCTCTTCCCCCTCTCTCTTCACCTCACCCTCCCCCTCTCTTACTCTCTCTCCCCTTCCCCCTCTCTCTCTCTCTCTCTCTCTCTCTCTCTCTCTTCCTATAACTTCCTCTCCCTCTCTCCTTCCCCCTCCCCCTCTCTTGTCATCTACCCAGCCTAATATCCCACCCTCTCCTCCTCACCATTTTTCTCCACCTATCCCCCCCTCTCTCTCCCCATCACTCACATTACCTCTCTCACTCTCTCATAAGATCTCTCTCTCTCTCTCTCTCTCTCTCTCTCTCTCTCTCTCTCTCGAGCTATCCCTCTCTCCCTTTATCGCTCCCTCCCTCTTTCCCTCACTCTCCCTCATGCTCTTCATCTCCCTATCTCCCTATCACTTTATCCCCTACACATTCCCCTCCCCCTCTCCCTCCCTCTCCATCTCTCCTCCTCCCCCTTCTCTCCCTCCCTCTCCCTCTCTCCGCCTCCCCTTCCCCCTCTCCATCTCCCTCTCCCTCTCTGTCTCTCCCGTGCTCCCTCTGTCTCTCTCCCCCCTCTCCCCACCTCTGTCTCTCTTCCTCTCTTCCCCTCCCCCTCCCATGGCCTCCTCTTTCTCTCTCTGCCTACCCCCTCCCTCTCTTCTTTGTCCATCTCTCTCCCTCTCCCTCTCTCCCTCTCGCCCTCCTACCCTAGCTCTCTCTCTCTCTCTCTCTCTCCTCCCTTCCTACACTCTCTTGGTATCTACCTCACTCTCCCTCTCTCCCTCCCCACATCCCACCCTCACCTCCTCTCCCTCCCCACATCCCACCCTCACCTCCTCTCCCTCCCCTTCCCCCTCTCTCTCCCTAACCCCCTCTCTCCCTCCCCCCCTCTCTCTTCACCTCAGCCCCCTCCTCTCTCACTCTCTCTCCCCTTCCCCCTCTGCCTTATCCTCCTCACCTCCCCACCTATCTCTCTCTCCCACTTCCAGTGTCTCTTTCCCTCTCTCTCTCCCCTCTCTTTATTCACCCTTTCCCTCCCTCACTCTCTCTCCCTCCCTCTCTCTCCCTATCTCCCTCTCCCTATCACTCCCTCCTCTCTCCCACTCTCTCTCTTCCTCTCTCTCTCAATCTCTCCCTTCCCTCCCCATCTCCCTCTCCTACCACTTCCCCTTCCCCCTCTCCCTCCATCTCCCCCTAGCCATCTCTCTCCCCTTATCCCTCCCCCTGGCCTCTCTCTCTCTCTCACTCACACACACAGAAACACACACACATTATCTATATTACTCTCATTATCTCTCTCTCTCTCATTACCTCTCTCTCTCTCATGCACTCTCCTCTCTCCCTCTCTCCATTCGCCCCCTCCCTCTCTCTCCGCCTCTCTCCCCCAAGCTATATCTCTCTCTTCCTCCCCTATCCCCCACTCCCTCTCCTTATCCTCCTCTCTCCCCCACCTATCTCTCTCTGTCTCCCTCCCATTGTCTTGCTCCCTCTCTCTGTTGCCCTCTCTTCTTACTCCCTCTCCCTCCCTCCCTCTCTCTTCCTCTCCATGTTGCTCCTTCCTTCTCTCTCTCTCTCTCTCTCTCTCTCTCTCTCTCTCTCTCTCTCTCCGACTACCCCCTCCCTCTCCTTCTCCATCTCACACTCCCCCTCTCCCGCCCTCTCCTCCTCTTCTTCCCTATCCCCTTTCCTCCCCTTGCCCCTCCCCCACTCTTGCTCCCTCTCCCCCTCCCCCTCTGTCGCTCCCTATCCCCCTCCCCCTCTCTTGCTCTCTCCTCCTCCTGATCTTGTTCACCCTCTTCCTCTCCCCTCACCTATCTCTCTCTCTTCCAATCTACCTCCCCCTCTTCCCCTCTCCCTCTCCCTATCCTCCCCTCTCGCCCAACTCTCTCTCTCTCTCTCTCTCTCTACCTCCCCCCACCTGTTTATCTTCCCCCGCCCCTCTCTCTCCCCACCCGTCCCCCCCACTCCCCTCTCTCTCCCACCCGTCCCCCCCACTCCCCACCTGTCCCCCCACTCCCCTCTCTTTCCCTCCTTCCCTCCCCCTCTCTATCTCTCTCTCTCTCTCTCTCTCCCCGCCCCCCTCCCCTCTCTGTCTCTTTCTCTCTCTCTCTCCCCATCGTCCCTCCCTGCATCCTCCTCCCTCTGTTTCTCCTGCCCCACACTCTCATTATCTCTCTCACTCTCATTATCACCATCATATCATGAAACAACCTAAAGCATGCCACTTAACAAACAAAAACATAATCATCGTTATCATAATCATATCATTTAACAAATACAATCCACATCATGTAGAAAAGAAAAACATCTTATCAATTAGAAATCAATAACCATCATAGTATCTAAGAGAAACAATGATTATATCACAAATACATACGTATGTTGACATACATATCAACATACGTGAAAAAAATGTCAACATCATATTATCTTTCAAGGGAATCATATTATCTAATTAGGAAAAGCACAACCACTATATCACATAAACAAACAAAAATTTCTTTCATTTAAAAAGACACATAAAATACACCAACATATACATATCATTATAAATAAAAAACAATGTCTATACATAAATATCAATGTTATGTCATGTAACAAATATGTCATACTATAAAAAAATACAATTTATGAGTAGATTTAAAAAAAAATTATAAGCTTCTTTTCACATTTAAATAAACAAACCCATCCTTTTACATATCTTATAAAAATAAAACAACTCTACTCATGAACATTTTATTTTATATCATCAATTTCCAAAAGATAAATAATTACATATAATAAAATAATACAAAGATATCTTTTCATTATAAATCAAATATAATAATTAAATAGAAGAATTCTTCACTAATAACTATGTAAATATAAATGATATAAACTCAAATAAAATAAAATAATAATTATTAATTTAATTTGTTACATATCAAATAATTTAATAAAAGTATTTATTGAATAAATTAATTTGCTATATATAAAATAATTTAATATAAACAGTTATTGAATAAATTAAACATTTAAAATTAGAAAATTAAATATTTAAAAAAGAGAAAGAAATGTAGAAAAATAATTTATAATTTTTTTTGCTTGTGGAAAATCTGTGAACAGTTATTGAACCAAGGTTTCAGACTAGCTTAGTGAGTCCATCATCAAGGCAATGAGATTTGTAAAGAAAAGTTCAAAAATTCATATTTAAAATTCGGGGCTTATGAAACAGATAACCCTATGGAAAGAGAATTCGGATAGGCTTATGAAACAGATAAGCGTAAGCTACTAACCACATGAAAACCAGCATTGACCAGATCAATACGCGCATTAACCACATCACCCTAAAGGCGCATGAGGGAGCTACACTATCCACATCACCCTAAAGGCGCATGAGGGAGCTACACTATCCACATCACCCTAAAGGCGAACTTAAATTCGGTGAATACAAATGATATTTAAAAAACATTTATGGCTTTAAATGGTAAAGTTTGTGGACGGCTAGAAATGACAAGTGACAAAAAAATGCTGTAGCATTAATGTTGAAGAGGGAGGTATGATAATAGTGAGAAGCAACTACCAAGAAACCGGTTGAAGCAGATAGTCAACATATGCAATCTTCCCGAAGCTTCTGAAGGTTTCATCGATTCTCAAGAAAATGCACAAGAAGTTTGAAGGGTGAAATAGGAATGACATAGAGTGCTATGTCTTTGCCTAGGAAAAGCTTGACCAGACTGACTTTTAGACTTTTTGAGGCTGCTACTATGAAAAACCCCAGGAGGGAGAGCCAGAGAAAAAAGATCTAAAAACATTATTAATAAGTAACTAATGCGATTAAGGAGAAGTCCAAGATAGAAAAACAAGATAGAACAAGAAAAGCGAAAGAAAACTAAAAATGAAGAAGAATTAATCGGATCCAGAAGAAAGCAAAAAACTTAAAGCAGTAGAATTAAGAGATTTTAAAAACATGACAGATCCCAGAAGGTAGTGAAGGAGACGTAGAAAATAAAGTAGAAGAAAATTGAAAATTTTTCTCTAATACATGCCACCAAAACCAAAGAATAAATCATGAATATGAATATAAAATGAATAGAAGAAGCATACCTGTCATGGCTGTACGGTTCTCCACTGTAAATACAAATACAGGCTTCATGACATCGACTTTCATTCATCCATGCATCCCTCCCTTCTGGAACACCATCAATGCCTCCTCCATGAACTCACTCATCTTGCAGGGTCTCTTCAAATCAATGCCTCCTCCATGAACTCACTCATCTTGCAGGGTCTCTTCAAATGGTTGAGGTGATTCTTGCCAGAAACACTTGACTTGAGTTTGCTAATACCAATTCTAGCACTAGCACAGGGTACAGACACACAAACAACACAGACACAATATAGACAAAAGCAAAGGAACCAACACAGTCACAGCGGCACAAACATTGACGTACACCAGAGAAAAACTTCGCTGTTTGGCAAACAGAGAAGATAGAAGAGGAGGATGCGAACCAAAAACTTGGAACTATTCGAATAAATGCACTCATATATATATGCACCTCATCATCTGTTTCGAAAAGGCATAAAGATTCCATCCAAAAAGCTGTGATCCGTTTAAGGAGCGGATCACAGTTTACCACAAAGTCTATAACAAAAAAGCGTGAGATGCTTTTCTTTAAATTATAACAAAAAAAAAGCGTGAGATGCTTTTCTTGAAAATAGGAAAGCAGTTGGGTTCTCTTGAGATGTTTTTCAAGAAATTCGCTCCACATCCACGTCACCTCATCTATCCACGCCGGTGCCAAATTTGAAATGTTCTTTGATACACGCCACGTCATCTATCCACGCGGGTGCAAATAAACCAGCTAAATAGTACCTTATGTAATGTTGGCGCAAACTTTTTCTGGTTCTCTGCTTTTGGCTGTCAGCGATTCAATTAATATTTACAAAGTTAACGTCAGAAGCAGTGATCATAGAGATAGCTCGTTATATTCTTGACCGTTTTTATTTAGTTTCAATACCGATAGAAGTGAATTACTTTTTAATTTTTATTATTTTTTTTTGAAAATCATATTTTTCGATTCGAAGTTATATTTTACTGGTCTTATTTTTAAATTTTATTTATTTTTTTAATTGAAAATCATGTTTTGAGTTTTGAAGTTATATTTTACGTTTCTTACTCGGTAACAACACATATTTTATGTAATCAACGTAGTTTAGGCTCTTTCGAGTCCCATGTTTTCTACTATTAATAATTTCTCTATTTCTTTCCTATTTATGTATGCAATAATATATATAATACTTTTTTATTTAGGTTTCAATATTCATGTCTTTATTTAGGTTTCAATAGTAATAGATTTATTTTAAGTTTGATATGCGTTTTTAATTTGAAAATGACAAATTTCTTATATTAAATTATATGTTTACCTATTTCAAATGTGATTAATAACTCAAAGTTGAGATGAAGTCAAACTTAATTATATAAATAAACATGTTTATTTTAAAATAGAATAGGGATTCCAAAATTTTAATCTAATTATTAATTATTATTAGATTTATGGTAGGACTATTAAATATTCTATAAAAAAAATTAGTACTATACACAAGTCAAAGACTGAGATTTATGGGCAAGGTAGTTATCTTTTTTTTTGTCTTTTTAGTTAGTTAAATTGATTAATTAACAAAATATCATATGAGCAAGTTTCATATGAAATGAGTTATGTTTTCTTCGGCATGTGATATTAAGAAGCCATGGCTCTCGCCCATGGTATTGTAACATACCCTATTTATAGATTAAGAAACTCTGTAATAAAGTGGATATAAATCTTGATGGATAAAAATCTTCTTCCATGCTTTCTGAAATGAATATATGTTTAACTTATAATAATAATAATAATAATAATAATAATAATAATAATAATAATAATAATAATGTGGTTAATTTCTTAATTTTTCAAATTTTAGCAACCTAAGATGTATTATGAAGTAGATATCAAAGTTTACATTGCCTTTACGGATGGGTTGATGTTGTATTTCACATCAGTACCATATAATAAGAAACAAGTCAACAAGTCTACACACCCCATAATGAGAACTTTTACTCATGTTTTTTTAACTAGTGCAACCATATAAATTAAATGACTTGTATACACATTAACCCATGATAAGAATCATAACTCTTTCCCCATTATACATCTCACATTACCCAGATAAAAAAGAATCATAAAATTTAACCGGATTGTAAATTTATTATAATTTTTATCCCCACTTTACCATGGAAATTCTTAACTCAAGTAAATAGCTCTTTTTAGGATACTATGGCCCAATACCATGGCTTACCAATATGACATGTCCAATATGATACATGTTGATATGATGTTTCCTTTAATTAAACAATTTGACATCAATTCATTAAAAGAACATAATTAACTTGGAGATAAATCTTAACCCTGCATATGTGAATACTACTATGACTATTCTTGCATATTCCATGGAGGTTAAACCTCTACCATTCACCTAATAATTATTAATAATTAAATTAAATGTGTGAGAATCCTATTCTCAAATAAACAAGCCTATAGATGTAATAGGGAAAATGCACAATGTAATCATTAGGGCATGCCTTCTCTCCTTTATAGCTTAGTTATCCTCCATTGTGGAATCTAAGGTCATTATCTGGTGAATATGGATGACTTGTTACAACCAACAAGCCTTATATTAGACATTTACATGGACAACAAGACAGGGCTACTATAAAATCATGGATTCTGTATTTGCCCTTTTTAAAATTTAGTAAAATAAATCAAAATAGATAGATAATAATAAAGTCATTACTTATCAGGATCATAACCATCTACATCAGAAGATATAACTACTTTCACCATCGATGACCTGATAATAATATGTGTATCTTTAGAATGAGATTTATTTTTAGTAACGGAAGATTTATGTTCCTTGTGTCTTTCCTTAGCTTGAATTGAAGTTCTGATTTCCTTATTTTCATGAACAATATTATTAAAATAGTTTTCAAGACACGAGACAATGAGCAAGTATTGTTCGTACCAATACATGTTCTTAATTTATGCTGGTTCAAATGGATGTTTCTTGGAGGACTGTCATCATAACGAGAGGCATGGATGAGCCTCGCAATGAGCCTTGATATGGACAAACTAATCATTTCTAGGATTATTCTATTGTCTCTTTCACCTTGCTCAGGAAACTTTCGTCCGAATTAGCTTAAGATTAACTTTAGATTGAGGGTTTTGTTCTCATTGTATTATCACTTTTTCATGTGCAGGTTATTTGGGTACAATTTTGGGCCGAAGACTTACCCTGGAGTGTTTCACTTCTCTTTTATCCTTAAATTCCTATTTTAATTACATAAAAAATAATAGTACCCTTATTCATGCTTCTAGTTAAGCGAGCACAAGTAGGTATGGGGATTTCAATATTATTATCATTTGAAATGAAAGGGTTTTCTTCATGAAATGATTCTTCTCAATCATTATATAACGAATGACATTATTGTAACTAAAGGGTTATGTGTACAAATGCCCGAGGAATTATAATACTCGGCTAATTAGGGTCTTTCAAAACCATTTCAATCTAATAAATGATCTCATTCATCCCTTGTCTTTTCCAAGTGGTTTCTAACTAGAATATGATCAAATTGTAATGAAAGAGTGATATTTTAGACTTCTTTCAATGTGACTAGTATGTGCAAGACATTTTAGTTAGGATTTTATATAGATAAAAGGAAAAATTAACTTTATGGATGAGAAATGTCATTAACCACCTTTTATGATAAATAAAAACCAGACTATGTCACCCTTTACAAGTAATGTATTGATGCAACAAAAGCACTAAATTATGCTATTTAGATTTCAAAGAGGAAATTGGCATACCTTTCACATGATATCCACAATCTTTACTGACAATAAGTTGCTTCTAGAGAATGCCACACATTGCGCAATTTTTAGACCATTTCTCTCTCTCAAAGGGGATATGAGTAGTTGCTGCAATGAAATAAATATATGTAACCATATCTAGATCCCCAAATTTGGCTTTCTGCATATCAAAAGAAGATGAAAAATCCCCAATAAACCCTTTACCATAACCCTGAAACAATTGAAGTAAATTCCAACAGTTGACCTAGTGGAACACATTCATGGTATGCCTCTACTATCTCAGCTCGAATGACGTTAAACTGGATAAGGGGTGCCATGGTTAGAATTAAAGCTGGTTTCAGCTAGGAATTAGGGTGAAACATAGAGGGAAAGTGTGAAACAAGTGAGTCAATTGACCCTAACTTACATAACAATGTAAAAAATATGAACAAGAACAATGAAGTAACAAGGTGTTGGTAACCTTGAAACCCTAAGAGATTAACTCAAATGTTGATAGTCGAGGGGTATGGTATAGAGACATTAACGGTTGTCATATATGAGTGTTTCTGAGTGGTGGATTTGAGACAATAGGTGAAAATCATGATTAACATACCTGACGAGAATGCCAAATCACCCATAAAACCATGATAAAAGTATAAAAGAAATAGCCTTTAGCCCAAGAACCATAATTTCTCATGATTGCAGATATGAAGCTGTCAAAAGAAATATCACCATACACATGAATACAAACTCATAGTAATCGTAAATGAGTTGTGTATTCAGTAATATATTTAAACCAAGTCTTATGTGATAAGTTCATGATATAACAAATATTCAAGTATGGAAAATAAACCAAATGTAAAAGCAATCAAGTGCAAATTATCACATAGTTTATAATGAATTAGGTAATTACTATTGATTAACTTATACCACATGTAGATATTAGGGCATATACACAATTCAATCAAGCATATGAAAAGAAGTGTTATGAAGGCATTATAATATAAAAATAGAAATAAGATAGGGCTACCACATAATCAAGGATTCTGTAGTGAACCTTTTTCACTTTGACATTCATATGTTGTACAGAGTCATAGCCTCCCAATAACTTATTGGAATATCACCAAGAGACAATGCTTTTATATTGCTACTCAATGGGAGAAAGTTTCGTCAACAAAACACTAATAGTAGGTCTTTAAAACGTACAAAAAAACCAATAACACACAAGTCAAAGAAGCCAAATATATGTAATATCAAAATTATGAAAATGAAAATAAAACTACATGTCAAAACATTTCTAGTCATATAAGGTCAAATCCAAACATTGACATACACAAACATTGACATATGCAAAAAAAATTGTTGCAAATACAAATAATAGAAGAAGAGGATGTGAAAAAAAGAACTTCGAACTATTCATTTAAATACACCCATATATATATTCATTTAAACATTCCCTCAATCATGTATCTAAAAAAAATGCGTGATCGAATGTTAAATGAGTAGATCATAGTTTACCACAATGTCTATAAAAAAAGACTGAGATGTGTTTCATGAAATTCTCTCCACATCACTTCAAGGTAATTTATGTAATATTGGCACAAGTCTTTTTTGGTCCTCTGCTTTTGGCTATCAATGATTAACATTACAAGGTTATTAGAGAAGCAATGATCATCATTATATTTCTCTACTTCTATCTTAACACATTCAATATAATTTAAAATCAAAAGTTTTTCACTTCGAAGTTATGTTTTACCCTTTTTCAATACTAGATTAAATTTAATGTGCTTTATAATTAATAGAGGAAAATGACTCTTTTAGGTATTGCTTCTAGTTAAGTTTAACTTAAATTCGGTAAAGATTTTTAAAAGCATGATTTTAAGTTGTTTAATGTGTATAATTCCAATCCCCAATGGATTTTCAGGTAACTCAATCCATTTATACATTCAAAAATACAGTTTAAACAAAAAAATCTTGCTTGAAATTAAATCCCCAAATTCTAGTGAAAAATGTTATTTCATCTATAAGTTAAACTATGCCCTAATATAATGTGATTTGCAACTCAAGGTCAAGATGACGTCAAACTTAATTTTTAAATTTATGTTGGAAATATATTCCTCTTAATTATTGTATTGGTAATTTATGCATTTGTAACATCTAGAAGAAACTAAAGCCACTACATATATAAATTTATTGTATATGTATATTTTACTCTATTTATCTTTTTTTATTATAAGGTTTTATCTATTTTGAAAACAAATTTTATGGAGAATTATGAGTTTGCTTCTTTAATCATATAAGGAGTGAGGTAATATATCTTATTTTTATGGTGGATCTATTTGTTTAAAAAATTTAATATAATTTTTTTTTGTTAAAATAGTTTGTGTGGTTTTAAAGATTTTTTACTTCTTTCTTCTAATTTTAGATATATTTTTCCAAGCTTGTTCAGTTTTTTGATATAATATTAATGACTGAAATTTTATTCAAAACTTTATCCTAGAAGTTGAGAAATAAAATTCATAGTTAAAATAATGTATTCCTTAGAGGAAACTCTAAACTTTCATCTTTGTATTTTCCAAACAACTATAGTTTTTTCTAGAGCATTGTGCTATTTAAAAAAATTTCCTTCTCACTCATACCATCATGTATTTGACACATACAAACAAATATATTTTCATGCTACTCATGTCCACTATAGAGTAGATTCACTGTTATTTTGAGAACAATAATGGTAAGCTAAACCTCTCAAGGGTTAGCTTATCTCTACCCATAGTTTGGTGCATTCCACATCACATCCATATAACAAGAAATATCTCAACAAGATTATCACACCCTATCCTTGAACTTTTACAATTTTACCAAACTCTTTTTAATAAAAAAATGGATTAAAAATGCACCCATTTAGGGCCTGACTTCTCTCCTTTATGACCCCACTCTAAATTTTATTCCTCCATATGTGGAAAATATGTAAAAAAATATACTTTTCAACTACTCTAATCTATAGGGAATCTCCACAATACTTTCGATGTAATTGACAACCACAACTTATTGCATTTGTAGTAGGGTATCCCCTAATAACTTTTTACATAACATCTATAACTTGTTTCATATAATGTAATAAAAAACAATGCAGTTTAGTTCGTTTAAGGAAAGTTAATTGCCATATATGACCATAGTCATTTGTAGACATGATTTAAACAATGAGAACAAATTCTCATTTCAATTTTTTTGCATCTCTAGCTACAGAATATATAGAAATATCTTAGATTGCATTGTTAGGCACTAGATACCAAATATAAAGGGCACACAAATGAATACGAATAGTTTATTTTATGCTAAAATACTCTTGTATATGATTCCTTCCTAAAACTTAACTCGAGAATAATTTTATTGTACCTCAAAACCACTTTTGATTATTTTTCCTTTTCATGACCACAAATACTTGCATACATGATAATAATAAGAAGACAAAATGTTGACATCACAAATTTTGGTATTTCATAAATATACTTAATCACTATTCATTATTAAGGAATTTAGACTTCTGTGATCCATAACATTGTCTAGATAATCTTCGGCAAAATCACATAATCAATCTTTTGTCGACGCGTTTCGAACCAACCAGTGTGGAGATTTAATTTATTAAGGACCATTATATTTAGTTTACCATTATTTAGTTTACCATAATTTATTAAAGACCATTATATCTAGTTTACCATTGGACCCTTTGATTTAAACAATTATTATTAAATAAATACACACTTACCTATTGTAACTAAATTCTAAGAATAATAATAATTTAATACTATTTATTTGTATTTAAATAATTTAGGGATGATAATAAATATAGGTTATTAATAAATATGAAGATATAATGACCATTATATTTAAACAATAAAAATATTTATTATTCAATTAACTAATAATAATAAATTATATGCTTCTATTAATAAATAATAAAATCAGGGGTTTGACTTTGATCCTCAGGTCAAAATTAACCGTTGCAATATAGCCGTTGGAGTCTCTGCACACTCTATTTAATCAAGCTAAACAAGATCAGTTCTTCAACTTGTCCTGACGATGAACCAAACTGGTTGGTTCGAAACGCGTCGACAAAAGATTGATTATGTGATTTTGCCGAAGATTATCTAGACACTATTCATTATTTATCATTATGTTAGGCATGTTCTATTATTTCTAGCTCTCCTAGTTGATTTCAGTTTCATGTGCATTAAGGAAAACTTCATTAAGGACTCTGAATCACCTAGTTGTTGCTTATGGTGATAAAATCGAGTTTTCATGTATTTCATTAACTCTAAATCATCTAGTTGTTTCTTATGATGATAAAATCACTTCATCTATGTTTGAGGCCATTATCATGAAACTTCCACCACTTATCAAGTGTGTGCCCATTCAAAATTCAAATTGAACAATGCTTGTTTTTAGGCATGACATAATGTAGTGGTAGGACTATTTTGTTACGACCTACTTGGGTTCTAGTGCTCTGTTAATGGGGTTTATATATGTATTAACAAATATTTATTTTATTCCAAGATTTATTAATAAATGAGAGGGAATTAAGGAAAATAAAAACATAAATGATCAGTGTATGAAAGATCTAGGTTAAAATAGATCTACATTGATTTATTCGTTTATTAGATATTTTTAATATTAGTATGGTGGGTTCTTATTTTAATTTAATTCACCTAGATCTATATTGATTTATTATTTTATTAGATATTTTTAGTATTATTATGGTGGTTTCTATTATTAATAAAAATAGAGCTTCCAAAAACATGTTGCACTAACTGTTGTGATGCATATGGCACAATTAATAACAAAGAAGAATTCACAAGGTACCCCAAATGCCTGCAATAGCTTCATATGTCTCTAAAAACCAAGGTGAATGCTCTTGCTTGTCATTTTCAATATCTTTATAATTTTTTATTTCCATTCCTTGATGTGACATAATGGTATTGTCCACAATAAATGAAATGTTTCTTCAAAAGTAGTCAAAAAGACTTTCAATTGTACCATGAGCATAGAAATAATTCATCATTGTTGTATCACACATTCACTTATGGTTGTCATATATAATTATGGTCATGTGATTCAAACTCAGATGAGCTACATTTACCATCCACTTCAAGGTTGTCATGAAAATGTTTGGTAAGAAAAACCACCACACTCTTGGTTACTGCACTAAGTGATCCTATATCATCACGATGTCGATTGGGCACTACAAAAACCTTCACAAGAGTCACACAGGAAGATCACATTGTAGACACAACCTTATTTAGTGTCAAATTCCAGGAGATCAAGTGACGTCCTTTTAATTTCCTGGGCTTGATATGTTTCTCATGAACTTACAAAGCCTCCAATGTCAACCTCTTATGCATCTACATGTCACCCTAGCTGACCAAGGCACATTATTGAAATCCCTTTGATAACATGGTCTATTTTTTATGGTGATGAAGTCTTGTTTGTATAACAGAAAGATATTCAGGTTCAATGGAACAATGAGAAACAAGTCCATTCTTCATAGGCACTGGTTCACATGCTGAAAAACTAAAATTGTGTTAGTGTCAACTTTTATACCTACCACATTTGGTGCCAAATTTTCAGTTGCAGGTCCTTGTTTAACCTCTTTACTCACATCCACTTTTGAATCACTTACAAGATATATCTACCAAACTATTTCATTGTACACCATCCCTACATCCTTCAGTGTATCTGCACTACCATAACCAATTTCAGGCATCATTGTTGTTGTTCTTTTCAGTAGATGCGTTGAAAAGGATAAAACACCATGTAGACTTGAAAGGCATCTCAAAATTCTCATGTGTTGTGCTCCTCAATATCTTCCAGCTTGTTCAAGCTAACAAATCCATGAGTTCATTTGCAGGTTTCATGTGTTCTCTCAAAAGTAGTTAAAACAACCATTGTGAGAGGAGATGAGCGCTATGGTGAATGTTTTTTTAAATGAAACAACAATACTATGGCCACCTGCAAATGAAAATGGTAAAAGGGGTAAATCAAATAGTTGTAGAATAGAGTTTATACCCTTTCTCTTAATAAACACCCATATATCTATATAATGCCAAATATTCTCTAAGAGACATGTAACATTTATTATATAATCGGGGAGAAAGGATTCCATTTTTTGAGACAATTTTAGCAGAAGTATCAACCCCTAACTCAGATGTCACCCTTGATGATTCATCTCCATCTATTGAAATAATTTTTTTTTGTTCTAAATCAGTCTCCATGGGAACAAACACATGAGATATAGAATATTCTTGCAATACGGAAGACACTTCAACGGCAAATCCAATTTTTGCAAAAGTATTTCAGATTTAAATCAATACATACACCCCATGCCCTCTCAAAGAAGCAGCATGTTATATCGGCTCATACAAGGTAGATGGTAAGGACCCAAGAGTGTCACCTGCCGAAGCATGTAAATAGGCTTTTGATGTAAAAAATTTCAAAAAATATCGTAGAGCACCACAATCATTAATAAATTAACATCTGAGGCTATTAAGGCATAAAGAATCTAATTATTGTGGTATACAAGTTACTTCATTTGTAGAAGGGATGACTCCAACCATGATGGCATCTAAGAAAGCATTAGGCAGACCAACAAAATATAGCATAGAATATCAAGTTGGATATTTATGAATAATATCCCTCATGACTATAGATGCAAGTGAAAAGACTGCACCAAAAAAGTCATTTTACCTTATCAATATAGTGCACAAGAAAAATGGCAAAGAAATCTCTTCAGGTCATATATATGTATAATATTTCCAGGAGCATATGTGCCAAGAGATAGAGCCCAAGGAAATCCCTCATAATAAGTCTTCTATGATAAGGAACGAATGTGTCAAGTTGAGGAATTTGCATTGCCTCTAACCTAAAAACATTCTTCTAAGGAGAATTTCTCTTGGAACATGATTGTGATTCTCCACTCTACTTCCTTTCTCTTCAAAATTGTAGAATTCAAGCTTCAAACATGCTATGTTGTTGTGCAAGCCTCCTAGATCCCTAAAGGATGTTGCATCAGGATTACGATAGTCCATAAAAGCCTCAAGAACATGCACAATAGTTTCTACCAAGTGTATATGTTTTGGATCCAAATCTTTGAGAAGAGGGAGAAAATTTAGCATTAAACCCACATCACATAAAGCAGTGCAGCCAAAAGAAGAAGTAACTAGAATTGTTACAAGAGAAATCAGTGCTTCTAGTAAAGATATCAAACAATAGGATGATTCACTAGAAATATAACTTATTTCCTTCCACAATAGACTAGGTAAGATGCCACGATGTCCTCCTAATGCGATGACATTTAAAATCATTGACTAACAAGAGTTGTCCTAATAGAGGGCCCGCAATGCCAATATTGCCAAAATACAAATGTCTTCAAGAATCACATTATCAAATGGTACTAATGTTACAAGTTCATTCATAAACTCAAGTTCATTAGTGAAAAAAGTAGGTAAATCATTAGTGTCATTACTTGCTTGCACCAGCACTATAAAAGCCAGAACACAAATACATATTTATTCTTGCCTCATGTCTAGATGTGAAAAGGCTCTTAAAAAACGTAATCTTGTTAGTAAAGAAAATATAAGGCCAACAGGAACCTTGTATTCATCTACTAGATGCTTCCAAAGATGGACATCACTTTGAAAATTCATACTCAAATCGGGTATATGAATAACTTGTAGCCCTGGGTCTCTTCATAGTTCCACTTCAGAAACTATCTTCTGAATAGATTGGTCAACATTAAATTCAAAATGGAGGGCAGAACTTAGCTGATATGCAATAGGGTTAGACCCATTTTTAGTAGAACAAGCTAATAGACCAAGACCTTGTTCTTTACCACCTGATCCTTGAGACAAGGAAAACAAATTTGTATTAAAAGAAGTATCTCTAATCAAGCATTCCCCCCTAGTTTCTTCACAAATGTAACCAATGTATGTATACTAGAAGTTACTACATATGCATCTAAAGAAGAAAGTAAGGTCAAGAGATGCTGCCACATATAAACAAGAGAATTTTTAGAGTTATTGGGACGAGAATAAAAAGTAGCAAAAATTACCTTATATTAAAATTAAAGAAGATAGAGAGAGAACAAATGTCACATATAACCTATCATTATCTTATTACTTAAAGTGGATTTTTAATATATTTCTCAATTTTAGAAACCTTCAAACATTTTTATTGACCAACTATTTGGGAAAAGAGAGAGAGAGAGAGAACTTTGGGTAGTAAAAACTTGAAAGTTGTGAAAAAAACCATAATGTATATAAAACCTCAGCCTACGAACATTCATCATTCATAGATATTAAAAAGAGAAGGGAATCAAAGAGAGAAAAAAGGGTCTCTACTATGAGAGCTACAGGTAGGCTCTTAGGCTTTTACTTTCTTGAAAGCCTCTATTTTTATATCTGATTAATATGACTTGGTTTGTTGGCCCATTTGATCTAGAAAGTAATGTTATCCTTGATGAAAAATTGATCTTGTCAAAAGATAGACCTCATGATCAAGAATTTGGTGAAATTAAATCATCTCGGGTGATTAATATTTCCAGTAAATCATAATGACCTAATTATTTATTATTTTTTAAAGTAAAGTGTTCAGTGTTGATGTATCAAACCCTTCCACTAGATGCTAATCCTAAGTGATTTCCTAGTTGTATTGTATATTTTGTTCCAGACCTGCGAGGAAGAACTTTTTCCATTGACTCATAAGCTTGACCAAATTCTATGATAAGAATATGCATTCACATGTTATCAAGGTGTAATCTATCCTTATGTGCTATATTGTTGTTTATTTCATTGACACTGTTATTTAGTTTTAACATAGCTACTATGAAAATAAATTTAATAATGGTTGATATGGACATGTGGATGTGGCTCACAAAAATGTCATTATGATATTGCTGGAATGTTCTTGAAAATGATCAATTATAAATGGTGGTTATAATTTATCAGATGACGAGTGATGGCACATGTTTGGCTAATAGAAATATCCAGAAGAACTCTATTTTTTGGTTAAGTTTTATAGTTTTAATGTTGTGATTTTTGAATGGTCTTGATCCTTAATTTTGGATTCTCCTTTTTTTATAGTTATAGCAATATTTTTATATTTTTTTACTTGCCATTTCCCTATTGTATATGCATCTTGGATTTTTGAAAATTTTCCATATCTATATGTGTAAAATATTTGGAAGATCATAGTAATCATTGAGCTACTTGGATTAGTTTTCTTATTCCCAAATCTAGATTTCTGGAACTCTTGTATGGCAAAGAACAATAAATTTCTGATATTTCTTAGAGCATGCTAACAATATTCAAACGAGTTGGTTCCACTTGCATTAGGTCACAAGAAAATCTATTTAATAACAAAAATCACCCCATTTGTTTTTCACTTGATTAGGTTATGAATTTTATAGATTTACTAACTCACTAATTCTCAAATTTCTACATTTTAGACTAGTAATTTCCGCTATTGTTTTGAGCATGGGTTAATTTTCTTTAAGTTTATTAGGACAAATTGCAATTTTCATTTTTGTTCTCTTAAGTTATGTATTGGTTTCAAAGCACTTCCATTCATAAACTTAGGCATTAGATGGAAATAACTTTGTTTTCTTCCACTTAATAAATCATTCCCATGTATAGATGAATTTGTGTATAGATGCACACAATAATGTGTGTTGTTGCAGGAGCTTATACAAATCAGGGAGGCCTCATCTTTTTCTCCTCATATAAGCCTCATCCACCCATGTCACCAAAATGCACTAAAACCTCAATATGAATTCTTGTTTTATAAGAAAATTTCCATTTCCATTGACCAAATCCAACCATCTTGAAGCCCTTGCTTGAGTTATGGGTAGTGTCCACCACCTCCATGCCTTATTATTACATTCTCCACCTTTCCAAAGATTAATTTTACCTTCTAGACCACTTCCTAAGCTTTTGGCGTGTCCATGTAGTAAAACATGGGATCGTGTAGACATCTTGTAGTTTTCCTGTATGAAATCATGTAGTAGCCTTTTTTGAGACCAAATAGAGAAAAATTATCACTGAAGCTAGGATTAGGTGCCTCTTGATCTCCATGCCATCAATATCATTTTAAACCTCTTCCTCCATACCTGTATCCCTTGCGAAAGAACAAGTGAAGATTAGGATTTACATTTGTAAAATGAAAAGATAAAGAAAAATAGTTCTTTTTGTTTCTTAATTAGCACATACATGCAACAGTTAACACTCCCTAGATCAGATTCCATGCTCAGTTAGTTTAAATCATCACATATGATAAATAGGGTTAACCTAGGTTTCTTTTACATTTAGTTCACGATATTTATGCAATTAGAATATGTTTATTTCCTTGTACTTTCTTTCTTGCAATATGTTAAGGTTCTATTTTGAGCATTTCATTTTCTGCAATTAGTTTAGGATTTAACTTCAGTACATGCACTCCATTACATCATGATAGGAAAGGAAGGACACATTTTATCCTTCACATATATTGTTGATACCTCTTAAGTTTGTACAAAACCTGGGTTGATAATTAAAGTTGGTAGCCTTGGGATGAAACATTCTTGTTGCAATACTAAGGCTCATCAGAAGAGAAAGAAGAGGAGAGGTGAAACATAAGAAGCTCCAATTCATATAGAAGTGACTCCTTAATAACTCACAATATTTTTTTTTTTTAATATTTAATATTTCAACACATAAATTCTTATTTTTTCCTATCTTAAAATAATAAAAAATTGCATTTTATAAAAATTATAATTTTCTTGAGTCAATGTGATAAAAGAAATTTTAGAGAAAAAGAGAAAGAGATAAAAATATTCAATCTATACAAGAGCGGAATAAGTGGTTTTCTCTTCACTAACTTGAAGTTGGTATCAGAGTATGTGATAACCGGAAAATAGTAGTAGAGCTCTTCACAAATAGAGTTGGTTTCAAAGCAAAAGTAGAAGAAATGGTGTGCTCTTCACCAACTTGAAGTTGTTATTAGAGTAGGAAACCACTAGGCAATAGTCATAGACCTCTTAACCAAAGGATTTGGTATTAAAGTAAAGATCTAACAAGGATGCATACAATTATGGTATAGCAGGGTTGGGTATGTAGACTCAATTGGTTTGTGATGCGAGAGGATGTGTGTTTAGGTGGGTTAGCGAAGCGCCCAACATATTACATCAGTTTTTTATGATGAGACTTTCTAGCACTAGGACTAGGGTACCATGGATATCACATAAAAAATTAAAGCATGGATCACTCCAAGACTTTGGAGGGAATGTCAGTCCTGTCGATGGTTTTAAGAGTTGCTACACATTGTAAATTGAGATGAGTTTGCATTCATGTATGAGTAATATAGCATATATTTATGTGGAGGTTGTCCAACATCTATTCAACCTAAGGGTGGATGGGGCCAATGCCTTAGGCGAGGACAGTGGATGAGAAATATTTGAAAAGGATGGGTTATAGTTGGTCATTATAGCTATTGGCCAAGTGTTCATCACG
This sequence comes from Pinus tabuliformis, assembly GCA_031772625.1. Taxonomy (NCBI): domain Eukaryota; kingdom Viridiplantae; phylum Streptophyta; class Pinopsida; order Pinales; family Pinaceae; genus Pinus; species Pinus tabuliformis. The sequence continues at coordinate 1,087,160,175 of CM062820.1, read as the reverse complement.
ACCTGAGGATTGAGGCCATTTCGATGAGAGCGCTTGAGACAGAAGGACACCATAGTTGAGATAACAAATCATTGTAAGAATTTGTTCAATTTTCTTCATTTGGATTAGACTATGATCGAAGATGGGGACTTGGTGACCCAATAAGGTAAATGGATCATGGGAGTGAAGATATATTGATAGATATGGGATCTAGCCAGGGTGAGATCATGATGGGATGATGATGCCTTGGCTTGAGGAGCCTAAGATGACAAATTGATGGATTTGTGGTTGTGACTAGGAGAGCCTTCACATGGTTGAGTGTGGTCTAAAAGGAGATCTGACTTGCTGATGATCTTGGATCAAATGAATTAGATGGATCAAGTGCATCCTTGATTCAAACGGATTATGGGTTCCTTTAGAGTAAACTTGGTAGGTGGGGATCAGATTGAGACATCATCTACAAGATCCAATAGTGGATTTTGGGCATGTTTTATTACGTCTGTGATGAGACATTGGTGTAGGACACTTAGGTAGTAGTTTGGTTGAGTCATGAGGGCTTGGACATGGCATTTTTTTGTCATATTTGTGGAGATCAGGAGTGGAGCGAATTGACCAAGGATATGAGTAGTGGATATGAATCAAAATTGGTAGAGCACCTTGAGGTGATGTTGCAAGAATTGAAACACCGTGAGAGGATTGCATGCTTGATTTGATGATTTACAAGTTTCTCGGTCTCTTCACGGACCTGGGTATGGAGAAGTTACTCAAGTTGATAGACAAACTTTAGTTGGAGGACCTTACAATGAGTATGGTATGGGGTTCCTTTATTCAATTTGGGTGTGTTGAGGGTCCTATGTATGAGAGGCACAACACTTAGAAAATGTGGAGGAGATTCTTATATGTGATGATATGACCTATGTATGAGTATGTGATGAGAGTGTTAGAGAAACAATTGATGATGGAATTAGGAAATGCATTCTTAGGGTATGTATGTAATGGTAAAATTAACAACCTAACTAGTGCAAAATTTGGGGGATAGTACTGCATAGTGACATGAGAGATTTATGTTGGAGTATGGAGAAGAGACGTAGGTTTTTATTAAAAAGGTGAATAAAGCTATCCCATCCATAGTTGGTTCCCTTTATTTTTTTATTGTTGATTATTCCACCAGAGTTGGAAATTGAAAACATTACGTAGGTATGTATCATTCATTCATCATGTTATTTATTTGTTATTTGGATTATCATATGGTTTACTCATAATATCATCATCAAATTGATTGATTTTCTTATTGTAGTAAGTCACTACTACTATAGACTTTATGAACATTGAGGGATGCAGATACCTTAGTTAATGCAAGCATGAAGGAATGGTGGTTTTACATTTAAACTGTGTACGTTAGAAAGATGTTGGAAAAGGTGGAAAGCCACTCCATTGTAAGGGAAGTATTTTCCATAGAATAATTCCTAGCTTCATGTTCAAAGTAGTGATTTCACTCTTGCAGATGACCTGGGGAGAGTCAATCTATGGAACTAAATGCGTTAATGAGAACTTCAAACTCAAGCACACAAGGCTAGGTATGTTAATTTATATTATACTTTTATTGTGAAAGTTGTTCATTTATAGCTGAAAGCACATTTACTAAGTACATGAGGTATCCATATAAAAGATACCAAAGAAAAGTAAAGGGAAAATGATTAAAAAAAATTCATACAAAACAGTACACCATTATGCATAAAAATGGTTGAAACACAAAAATTATATGATATTTTAGTTTCTACCATTCTTATTTATTGTATAGATGCATTCAATGGAGACTTTTAGTTTTTCCTAACCGAGAAGGGTTTGAAGAATTTGAGGGAGGCTCAAGAAATGGTGATAAATATAGAAAAAATATATATTAGCCTTGAGATAAGGTGACTTTATTGGTTCATTAACATAATCAAATTCTAGAGCTGAAACAAAACCTAGGGATATATATATATATATATATATATATATATATATATATATATATATATATATATATATATAATTGATTTAACCACCAATGCATTGGTAATGTTGATGAAGTTATGGGAAACTTTAAACATCGATTTCTAGAGTTTAAAAACCAAGTGATTGGAATAAAAAAAATAGAAAAGGGCCAATATAAACTTAAGAGAAATTTTGGCTTTGACAATAATAGGGGTATATGAGAACCAACACCCCCTGGTATCTATGAATCCATGGTGTTGGTAGTATCTGTATTTCCAATGTTAATGTTACTTACCGTTAATTTAGAAAATGGATTAAAGAAGTTATGTTTGAAGACACACTGAGGAAAAATGATATAAATTTTGTTGATCAAGATGATTTAATTTGTATTTGGGAGGATATGCTTTTATAGTTTGTAAACAAGATATGGGTGAGATAAAGGTGAAGAGCATAGGTGTTGACAAGGTACAAGAGATGTTTCATTGTAGCAAGGTTTTTCTAAAGAATATATGGGTGAGATAGCAGAGAATAACATAGGTGCTGAAAAGGTAAAAGAGATATTGGGTGAAAATCCCTGCCATAATGAAATCAGGAACATGACATGGAGAACGTATTCCTCAAAGAATATCATAAATATTTACTAGGATTTCTCCTATATCATGACAAAACCAACATAAAGTGGGATTAAGTGTTGTTGATGTGACATTGGGAAATGTTTTTGAGTTCCCCATAAAGTTTCACTTATTTTTGGGGATTTATAACTTTAGGTACAATTTTGGGTGGTACCATATTCTATCCAAGGCCCAATGTCATTCAAGAATCATTAAATAGGAAAAAAAGCCATCATATGAGACATTTATCCTAATTCATTCTCATCCCATCAAGCTCGAGACTAGAAGAATGAATAGGAAAATAATATAATTGAATGATCCTAATAGAAGATTTAGTAGGAGACAAACTCCAACCTTTGTCACAATATACTAACTAAAGCCGGAGAATAAGAAAATGTATGGTGAAATTGGCTCGAGACTTGAATATTTATAAAATTTGTGTAGAGAGAATAAAGATGCTATAGAATATATATTAGAAGCCATATCAAAGCCACCACATTGGGTTTTGTTGGTATTAGAAAACTTGGACCTGAAAATAAGTCCTTATGGAGAATTGTAAAAATAAAATAGCAACTAAGCCTTTGTATGACTTGTGAAAGTCATCAATTGGGTTTATCCCAAGTATTTTTCTGATGGGTTATGTTATCCCCACCTAAGTATTATTTCCATAGGTGGTGCGTTGAGTTGATAATGAGTATATTGTTGTGAAGGATTTGGTTCGTTTTCAACCTAGCCTTGTATGTTGAATAATCTTGGGTTTACCTTGGGTATTATGCTCAAAATGGGTTGGGGGGTTTCCCCAGCATATATGACTTGGAAAACACTCCAGTGTGAAAAATGAAATGCAGCTTCTCAACAAATGCAATGGAATTCAATAAAATAAACTTTAACTAGGATGATTGTAATAGGAATATTCATTGAGAGTTGGCTCCATAAAAAATGTCCTCCTCAATAATGGTGGACATAGTTTTAACCCCTCTCATTGATGTCAAATCTCAAATAGGTATCCAGGGGCCACTCCTCAACACCCTAGTGGCCCTTCTAGCTTTAGATAATCACACATGGCTATTTGTTCCAAAATACCTCTAAATTGTGTGGTTATATTTTGGCTTTAGTCTTAAGTTACTTGGAAATCTTGGTAGAGTATATAGAATCAATATGTCCCTATTTTTTAGAATTTTAATGATAAGGTTTTTGGTTTCAACATTGAATGTAAATGGCCTTTATGTCTTCAAGGGTTTACTTGTAGAAATTATGTAATTAATAAATGTAGGATATCTCAATATTAGACTTTTTATTTATCATTTGTAGAGGTCAGAATGTCCCTCAGACCCTTTTTAATAGCCAATTTTTTATCAAAATTAGTAAGTGTAAAGGATATACAAGATACTATATAGTATGAAATATTACACTTACAAGCAATTACAAATATTTATGGTGAATTTTTGTTTTTTAATATTTATTATTTTATATACACACATACACACCTTATTGTTGTTCCCAACCCATTATCCGCATAAATTTTGGAGTTGTCCTTTAGCTATTTTAGGAAGGAACCCCCTATACTCCATATGAAACATTAGTTAAACACGGTTCCTTAAATGTTGCTCTACAAGAAGCATGATACACAATAGGTATGTACAATGGAAGATCCATTGGCTAGGTCATTGTCTTGGAAAATAATAACACAAGCTTGGGTTGGGGTTTCTCCCCTTAGTACAAACAAGATTGGGAAATAGTCAATGATGAACTTTTTATTATTTGATTGATAAAATATTGAATCAATGAAGGTGCATTTCCAAAAGGTCTTTTGAATGGAGATAGTTGATGCCATCATCTTGCAATTATTGATATTAAAAATGAGTGATGACTTACCAATCCTCATTTTTTATGCATGTGAAGAGGAAAAATTATATTTTATCTATTTAGTGTTCAATCAAGTACCTCACTAAAGTATAAGATAGTCAAATTTTTTGATACCTTGTTTGACCAATGAGCTAGGTCATGAAGGTGAGCCTTCTTAGAACACCACAATTGAGTATGGTGTAGACATGAATATGGTTAGTGGAATCAAATAGAAGAGTGGTTTATCCTATATAGGTTTTGGATGGTCATACTTCCTTCTCTAATGTTGTGGGTTTGGGTCTTGATCCATAACTTAAATGTCACAGGCGTCTAGTACTTGAGTAAGACTAAACACTTGCTAACTTGCTCTACAACAAAACACTATTTTATGTCACGTCCTTCAAGTTTCGAAACAAATATTGGATTTGTTTTATCTTGTCTATCTCGCATTGTATCACTCAATCTAATCAAACTTGTAAAAATAAATGTACTTCCTCTTCACGTTGACCATACATGCTCACATTTACGTTATGTACACAAGGAATCCAATCTCAAAGAACATTTTGCGAATATGTATGAGATATAGTTGGTATATGAGATATTAGATGAATGTCAAGACAAAATATGTCATCCTATTTTAATGTTGTATGTCTATCATAACTATAATTAACTCACAAGTATTCAAGTGAGTAAATCTAACCAACATATCTCATACATATTTTCAAAATGTATTAATACTACTAGTATATTACCATGAAATGAAAATAATGAGGCATAAGCAACACAAAAAATCCATACCTCACTGATAACTATATAAAGACATTAAAATTTTTCAATTCATTATCCATGTAATAAGGTCTGCAATAAATATAACAAATTATTAGTTATAATGCTCCAAATAATGGAATTCAAAGGCGATCTTAAAGGTTATAGAAAATAATATAAAAATTGAAGTTTAAACAAAAGAATAACTTTATACGGAGTGCATTATTGTTTAGGTATCCACATAACATTGAGTAGCCATAACTGGCAATTGAATTAAATGATTAGTGTGCCAGATAGTTATAGAAATTTAGGAGAAGGACTCTAACATAGGATTTTAAAGTCTTATTTAAAGATGGAATATCTAATAAAACGTGGTGAGTTAAATATGAAAGTAAAATGAAATGAAAAAATTCTTAAGTAAATTTATGTCATTCCAAGGAAAAGACTTAACATTTTTTTATGTATGTTACAATTATTTTTGTTTAAATTTAAAAAATAAGTACTTAAGTCATATTAGCCACAAGGGCTAGCTCAATTGGTTGAATCCTCATTGTTAAAGGAACTTTGCTAATGAGAGGTCACAAGTTCAATTCTCTCAACACCCTTAGGGTCTAGCTCCATGGTTGAGCATACATGAATTTCTCCCTTCATGTGGATCTTCCTATTACAAATATTTTGTGGATGTAGTGGTCATAAATCTTAGGAATCCATGAATGACATAAAACAAAAACACTTAAGTTCTATCGAACCCAACAAACTATAATTCAAATAATATCAAGGGTGGAACCCCATTGATTTTGGTGTGAAACTAAATCAAATTAACTTAATAGTTAACCATTTCTCATACAATAACTAGAATCCATTAAATATAAAACGAATAGGGTATTTGTTCCTATTTGAGGAAGAAAATTAACTAAGAAAACAAGAGATCCAAGTCTACTCAGAAAGAATGGTAGAAAAAATTAAAGGAAGACATCCTTTCTTAGGAGGTGGGGAATCATTTTGAGAAGTTCATAGATATATGAAGAGGAGAAAGAAAGGATTGGAAGAAGTGCAAGAGAAGAAGGATAAGTTGAAGGCTTAAAGGCCTAATCAGGGTAAGACAAAATGGGAATTATAACTTTTTGGTAGAAAACATAGCTATGGGGTTAAGATGTTATTTGGTAGACATATAATATATCCATAAAAATTTACTTTTGGTTTTCATAAAGAAGTAAATTTATAAAGAAATCCCCTTATCAACACTTCTACGCAATAGTGAAAGTGAATGTGGTATAAGAGAGTGAAAATTTAAAATTGCTTAAGAAAGTGAATTCTATAGATGACCACATCCAAGTCTTCATTAAACTAGTGATGATAGAAATATCATAACTAAATATTGCTAAGAAACATGGCTCGGGATAAAAAAGCTTAGATTGTGACATGTCATGATTTCCTTTAACAACTGGTATTTGTTTTCTGATAAGGGTGCCCTTGTTAATCATTATCCCATCTTTTGATAGAGAATAGATTTCCATCATTGGATCAAATATTAAGTTTAATTTAGATATTTTTTTAGAAATCATGCCATGTTTGTTAGAAGTGTGATATATGGCTTGTCAGGCTTGTAATCTCACTCCCATGAAATTGGGATGTCTTCTTTGTCACACTTGTAACAACATAATGTTTTTTAAAGATATACAATATGCCCTATTCATTTTAGGAACGTAGCATTCAATGAACTTGTGACCATAGTTTGAAGAACTTGGGATTTTCAGATCGTCTCATTTATGACAAGATGATGATGTTTTTTAAAGAGAAAAAAGATACCCTAATCATTAGAATTATAATGTAGAATTTTTCAAATTTGTGACCATAGTTGATTGAAATTGGGAGCACATTCCATCATACTTGGGACTTTTGTATCGTTGCACTCATGACCACAATTCGAAGAACATTGGATGTTTGTTCATTGGGGTTGTGACAAAAAAAAATTAGTACGTCTTATTCATCACAATTTTAATGATAAGAATATGAAATTTCCATCACATGTGCGATGAAAAATCAATGATTTTGTCATTGGACAAATGATGGGATTCAGGCCACAAGTGTGATAAATGCTATGATGTCTAAACTTGTTGAATGTATAACTACAATATGTGGTTACCAATGATACGATGACTATTTAATTTCTTAGTTGTCAAAATTATGATGGTGTGTCATCAAAAGATTGTCTAAACAATATTAGAAAGTATACTTATTTTGAGAAATGAGAGGGATTGAAGTATATTTCATTATTTGGAAGAAGGTATTGGAAATATAAATGTCCACCCCTAGTTCATTATGTTGGAATACTTGTAAAAACATTCCCTCCATGCCATGGGTATTATATACAAAATCATCCATACCAACCTCGATACCATGGGTATTATATATGAAACCATCCATACCAACCTCGATATCATTTCCTTCATCATTTACATGTGAAGAATTTGTGTTAGTATAGAGGTTTTGAATTGGTGAATCTGAATGTACTGGAAATTAAATAAGTGGCCGATTCAACCATGCTTGGTATTCTTCCTCTATGATATTTTCTTAATAATATTTTATTGATTTGAATTATATTGGGGTGTAATAGTACATGGTATTTAAGTTTCTCATCATTAGAATCATAATTGCTAAAATATTGAACATTACATCAATAATATTAGTAATACAATACATTTAGTATGTTTAAACATTACACCAAACATTTACTAGAAGCATGGAAATTATTTTCCCAATAATAAACATGAAACCAACCACTTTATAAAACAAATGTGCTATTAATCACTACATTTATATTAGTTCCATTTAAAATCCAAAAGTACAATTACTCAATCATTTTTTCATATGCCTCAAGGGGTCATCTAAAGGTATACCTAATGAAAGCAATTTTTTATGATCAAGTGCTCTACAGAAGTTATAGTTTATTCACAAATCATCACCAGTAGAATAACTTTGTATTGCATGCACAAAAACAAATCATAAATAACATTTTGTCAATGAAGTGTTCCTCAAAGTAAGATTTTATACAAAAATATGATGACTTATACCTATTTATGAACACTATAATTTTACCATGAATTCATGGATGACAATCAATATATAATAGGTTTTTCCTGTTAAAGTTTATATAAGCATAAGTTGTTATGATTGTATTTAACAATATTCAAGTAATTAGAATGACTATAAAGAGGCATGCAAAATGGCATACATGTTCCTTGATTGTTTGCTTGGAATACATATATGTGAAAGGGTGAAAAACCAAAATTTGCAACACATATTTTAAAGCATGAAGATGCTAAAGCACCATATAAGAAACAATTGTAATGGACTTGGTATTTATTTATAAATGGATAGGAAGAGGGGAGTCATTTCTACCTCCTAAAAATTGAAGTGACTTTGGTGTGTACCTAGATATTTTTGCTCTCAACTCATACAAGTTCTTAAATTGTAATGCCCCATACTAATAAGTCAAATAGTAAAAATAATAATAATAATAATAATAATAATAATAAACAATAAAAAGTGAGAATTTTAATATATAAATAAATGATAATAAAAATATTAATAATAGTAAATAAATAAAATAACAAATAATAAAGAAAGATAATAATAGTGAATAAATAAAGTAATAAATAACAAAGTGAAAAATTGTAAGAATGAGTTAACACAATGTAAACATGAATAAATTAAGAAAAAGTTAAACTAAGAAAAAAAACTTTACTTAAGAAAAAATTAAGACAAAGAAAAATAGAATTTGGCATGATGACACACGGATCCTCATCCAAACTACTTTCTATTTAATAGATGAAAGGGAGACGATAGTCACTCATTCTTTCTAGATGATAATTTTGGAAGACAAAATATTAACTAGCTATAATAGTTGATTGAGGGCTCTAAGGTGGCCAATTTTATAAAGATTTCGTGCAGCTGAGTTTACAATTTGGTGGAGAGTCATCTCCAAAATGTTGTTGCGGCCAATAAGATCCAAGTAGCACAACAACTTCAAATATGTATTAAGAGATAATTTCACTTTACAAATAAGTCTTTACTTCTCATGGTTTTGTAAATTGTATGCTAATTAGTTGAATATTTCTGTTTTAATTATTAATAACATGGATTGATGTAAACAATTTGTATGTTTTGATTTCATATCATTACATATGGTATCAGAGTTAGATTCAAAAACTCATAACGTACAAAACCTTCACATTAACTATCATTGTTATTATTTTTATTTTAATAAGATTAATTTCCTTAATAAATTAATTTGATTAATTCTTATGTGGTAAATGAAAACACTATTAAATGAATTACGAAAATGGGAAAAGGGGAAAAGAGGAAGAAGATTCAATATTAATTATATAACTAAAATCACATAAATAAATTATATAGTCTGCATTAGTTTCCCTCATCACAAATAAAATGCATACCCCATTCCAAAAATTTTAAGTTTACGTCACTATAAATAACTTATATCGATTTTTACGACAATGATCAATGTGAAATCCTAGATCAAATAATTTAATTTTAAATCTTAAAAAGGAAAAAAAATATATGACCTAGAATAGATTTCCTCGTATATTTTAGAAAACAAAAAAAAACACTATAGAGCATATGTTGTATTTTGTGTTTGAAAGATAAAATCCAAACCCTAGGTCAACCAATTTCATTTTTTCTCATAAGAAGGGTAGTCAAGAAATTTAAATTAATGTTTTAATGGGATTCTATTAATTAACAATCAATTTATGTGTTGAAAAAGTGTAACTAGGTTCGGTCTTCATAATAACATGTAATTGTGATTTTATGTAAAGAGATGTAAAGAAGAAAAATAAAATATTGTAATGCTTGCATCACAGGTTTCATCAGCAAGAGATTTTATTTTTGATTGAAGGCTCCCATTAAGAGCCTTTAGGAATTTTTTCATCTAGTCATAAAAGAATAAAAGAGTTATTGTGATGTAATGAAGTCATGTTACATGTTGTAAAGGGTCACACTTGTCAATGTAAAGTATTCCTCCAAGACCTTGTCATTAGTGCTCTCCGGGTCGGCCTACAATGAATAATTAACCTAGAATATGATGTCAGATCTCCTCCTTATGATCATGTCATCCTAAAGGACATGAGGTGACATGTATATATATCCACACTCAGCCTCACTTAGAGGCAAGAAATTCATTAAAGATAATAAGGAGAAGTGTGAAGCAGAGCTAGAGAAAAGAGTGAAGATCAAGAGAATGATCGCAAAGGAAGTTATATTTCTGGAAGATCTGATTTGCACATATATACTTGTTGGCTTAGTGGGCCTTAACCCAGGTTCAAATTTAGTTTCGTCAAACAAATCCCAACGTTATTGGCCCTTTCGGCATCAATCTGCAAAGCGCAAGTCTCACCTGAAGCAGTATGGGGTGATGTTGGAACCAAGTTTCCACACCCAAAGATGAGCATGATGTCATTTTATGCCCTAAATATGCCTTCATGCAGATTGATAAGCCTTTAGGGCTTATCGTTATAACTATCTTAATCAAATTCTATACCTCCACAAATGTTTACAACTGTCTATAGTGGACCCTGAATAGGTTAATCCACTAATTACGCACATCAAAGATTATGTATACCAAGTAATTACTCAGATTGTATTAAGTGTTTGATAACTTCAACATACAACAATACAAACTGCACATAAATAGTTAACAATAATTACGTTCATATAATAGTATAAGTCGTGTAAAGTCGTGAATTAATGCATCATTATTTCATAAACCCATTGCAACATAAGGCACATTCATATAAAGAAAAATTAAATAGATAACACAAGTATTTATGAAACTATCTTCTTTATTAATACTCAGTTTTTCTTATAGACTCAAATCTCCCCTGCGCACTTAGTTGTAGGGGTCCACACACTCAGTTGTGGACTCTACTCTAGGCCTTTGTGCACACATCTAGAGAGCCCTTCTCCCTAATCTTCTTTGCTAACTCTTTAGACTTATCCCATTGACCAAAACATTACTCCTCATTACCATGTCTTAAACTCTCTAAGACACACCTATTTATATAATCCCATGGTCTGCGGACCATGGGTAGATCTTCAAAATCTAACTCAACTTACATAAAATAAGGGTAAAACCATTTATGACACTTTAGCTATCTATGCACTCCATGACAACAACTTGCGGAGACTTTACATATTTATACAAAAAAACTTAGGCTTTTGCCCCAAAATTGACCCTAGGGACCCCATCCCAACAAGCCCCCAACATAATGCTCGTGACTTTCCCCCGAGTCACTTTGTTGGAACAAAGATATTACTCCAAAGATCCTTCAGCTCCACTTGCACCACTGCTACCTCAGCACGCTCTGCATCGTTGCCTTCTTAATTTGCTCCACCAACTGCTCTGTTGTTAGTCCTGCACGAACCTCCTTGATTTTTTGCTGCGTACTTTGTAATTTTTCTAATTTCCCCTGAAAATTGTCGGAGACGATGTAGGCCTCATCCAACTAAGGCCCCAATATATCCTTAAGGACTACTGCTCTCTTCTGCACTGCTTCCACCTATGTAAACGGTTGTCTCACCTCCTGCAGCTTATCAAGGAGTTGTACGGAAACAACGGTATGCACCATCACCCCTACTTCATCATACTGTTGCTGGAGTTCACGAGCTTCTGTATTGAAGGACTCTAGGGTGGGATCTCCTTGTAGAGCTATGACTACCTCCATTGCTTGCTCAAAAAGTGTGGTGTAGTCTACCACCATGGCATCCACTGTTGCAATTCCATCCTTCATAGTGGCTTCACATTGTTCCCTTACCTTTGGCAGAGTTGTAGGTTGTGACTTCAACTCTAATTTTGTGATCTTCAAGTTTAGATCAAACTGAGCTCTAGCCACTTTTGTGTTAGTGTCTCACATACCTGTAGCCATCATTTTGATCTTCACCTCCAATGGCACTTCCTTTGGTATATGTAGCTCACGCATTGCTCGGCCAGCTTCTGCCACCATGGCTAAAAGTTGGTCATTCTGCGTCTGGATTTTCTTTTGTGCCTCTAGTGCCTCTGACTTCTAGGCGAACATCTATTCATTGTTCACTATATACTCACTGATTAGGCTAAGCATGTGGTGCTCTCGAGCTATGAATTCTATTATTACTCCTGCCTGCAACGCACGTAGGTACTCATTTGGGAGCGTAGCCAGGTTGAGGTCGATGTTCTTCAAATAACTCACTATGGCCTTGTCATCGGCCACCTCCATTCTCAAAGATCCATCTAGAAGTGGGACTACCTAAAGGTCACGTGATCAAACCATCTCAATTTCCTAAGTGGTCCCTGGTGCCAAACTTGTTGTTGCAGTGCCGCTTTATCATGTGCCCACCTAGATTCTAGTCATTTGAATCTACAACTCACATAGATCCTTCTGAATGGTGATTAGTGCCTGCTATTGCTGCCGCTCAAAGTATTGCATAATTTCTGCCATAGTATCCCTCACGTTGTCACATATCTCATCCAGTCATGTCTATTAAAGTGATCAGATCCAGTGACAACTTTCTTGCCTTGTACTTCTTTCATGGTCCTTCCTTTCCCTATTCTCTTTATTTTTGACTCGGAAGGGAGTACTTTCCTGCTCCTCCTAACCATCATTGCCTTGGTCTAATTATTCTTCCTCCTTTATTTGTGGTGAAAAAGACCTATCACTTTGCTCGAAGCTGCGCTCCTCTTGTTCGGCCGACTGGTTTGTGGCACACTCTGCTTCCACTTGGGCCTTCTCCTCACCCTCTTCTTTCCACTTCTCAGCCAACTGCTAAACCTTCTACTTGGCTGCTTCTTCATCTTCTCTATGGATTTGCTAGTACCTGCATCCAGATCAGATGGAGAGTGCCACTGTATCAGTCAATGCTTGACAACGTCTTCAATGGCGTCATTTGTATAAGGTATGGTAGGTCGAACCATTTTTTTATTGATCCTTCCGTGCCCAGATGTATACGCAGTGGAAGTCAACTTTGAACTCCATGTACCCTGAAAGCTATTCAAACACGATTGGTGACAATTGCGACTGCTGGATGATGGCCATGTGAATGCTCACTTCCATCAACACCCAAAATACTTTGGTCTCTATGAATCGTGCAACATCTTTTGTGGCCCAGAGAGATGCAAACTTTGCACACTCCGATAAATCCTTATCCACAGGAGGGAACTAACTATCCTCCAGTAAATTCCAAGCGATGAGCACAATGGAGAGAAATAACCATGAATAGTGGAAATTTTTACTCTTGTCCTGTGCTTCTCGACAGTTCGTGAGAAGTTCGCTAGCAAAGTAGTGTGCCTAGTTGAATTGTACACCCTCTGCACATTGGGTAGCCAAAGAAATCACTGGCATTGGAACTTTGTCCGCGCAACATTTTCTCATAACCTTTCCCACAAGGATTTGTGTGGTAAGCTTGACAGTGGGTTCAGTGATTGAAATTATAGAGTGTCTGTGCAGATTATTCTTGAGCTTGAACTTATCCTCCATTTTTGCTACGAGGTTGTGCTCACTCATCTATCCACCAAACTCCTTGGCTGGAGTCAACGATGAGTAGAATAGCAGCGTGATCCAATGGATCAACATATTAGTGACGGGGATTAGTGTGCTCAGCCACAAACATCCATCATGCACTAGGGTTAGCAACTTCTTAATGAAAATCAAGCTGATGTTGGAGTTGTGGTAGTGGGGCACCCATAATAGGTTCAACAACCCTGAATGATTCAATCCATGAATCCATTCCACTGGCTCCAGCGTGGTGACACCTGATTCTTTGTAGGACACCCTCTTCATGTAATTTATGTGGCTAGGTGGGGGAACCTCTCATGGTCCTCCAAATCCAAATATTCCAACTTGATATGGGGAATCCGAGCTAAGCACGGACCTTCAAAAGTGATATTCTTTGGTAACAAGGGTGTATTAAGGAGGAATCTTCCTACATATGGGTCCTTAGGGACCTTCACTTTCCCTTTGTGAGGGGGGATGTAATATGAGAACTTGGATATTGGATCCACTCCCTTGGTGTTGATGTCTTTTGTGCCCTCTTCAGCCTCCAAGTCCACCACTTTCCCTTTCTCTTTCGCACTCGATTTGTCTTTCATGTGAGCTTGGGTGGCTGCATGTTTCCTCGGTGACTTGCGCACAGACATGGGCTTCTTCTGCTTATCCTTCTTAGGTTTTGGGACTTCCCTCACCGATGTCGGCTTCAGCCTGGGTGACCTCAGTGACGTAGTTATGACAGTTGGAACCTCCACACTCACAACTTCTGGAACCACTCCCTCAGAAGTGACATCTCCACCAGTACTCATAGTCTTAGCGAGCTTGTTCCTAACATATTTTCTAGGATGAATGCCTGATTTACCTCTGATAACTTGGAAAATGTAGGGCTCATAGCTAAATCCTCCCAATACGATGATTCATAGGTAATCGACAACACAACGTCAAAATGATAAGGATGCAAAGTGTTTTTTGCTAGACAGGCATGCATAATTTATAGGCGAATTCGAATTCAAATTCGACTGCTCCCCCAAAATCCACCCATAAATGATAGTTTGGTGGCAACCTCCAGATATTTCAACCTTAAATGCCTTAAATTCTATTCACCGGCTCCTTTTAACCATCTCCTGGCAGTCAAATCATGAATAGTGACTGTAATGGTTACTTTCTGGCTACGTTGTGTGGTCTCTCCCCCTATAATGCAACTCCCTTCGTGCTTCTTCTAGTACTATGACAACATTCATTTTCGTGCAGACCACTTGTCGCACAACTCTACCAACCAGGAAGTGTAATTTAGAGTCCCGCGCCTCCTTGCAACTTCCTAGAGTGCTAAGGTTGTGCTACCATCATGTAGTCATTGGGTCAGATCCCCAGTATATGGCTTCAATTAACTTCCATTTTCCCTCCCTGGAAATGGATCACCATTCAAATTCACAAGTTGAACTGCTCCACCATATGTAATCTCTTTGATAATATGTGGCCCCAGTTAGTGCATCTGAAATTTTCCAGGAAACTTATCGAACTTAATTTCATATAATAAAACTAAATAATTTACCTTGAAGGTGTGTAGTTTGGTGTGTCGATCGTGCCAAGATTTTTCATGTCCCTTCTGAACCTATTGATGGAATCCAGCCAAAAACCTATCTTCCTCGAGCTCTGTTAGCTGTGTGAGACTTTTTCGTAAGGCTTCGCGGTTCGCCATTCCTGTGAAAGTTGCTATGTGTAGACTAGGCACAATGTATTCCATAGGCATTACAACTTCTACACCATAGACCAACCTAAAAGGTGTCTGACCCACTAGCTTCTTACAAGTAGTTCTGTAGGCCCATAACATTGTTGGTACGCGCATGTCCCAATAATTCTATTATGCATTGCAAACCTTTGTTAGTGCATTCTACAATATCCTATTAAAATCCTCAACTGTTCCATTAGCCTAAGGATGGTATGGCGTACTCTTATGATGATAAACCTAGAACTCCTCTATCAGCACAATGATCGTTTCATTGAGAAAATGCGTACCATGGTCACTCATGAAAACCTTTGGACAACCAAACCTCGTCAACACATATTCAAATAGAAATTTCATTGTTGTTTCCCCTATATAGTCTTTCACAGTTTGTGCCTCTACCCTTCTGGTCAAATATTCAGTCGCAATGATGATATATTCCACACCTATTTTCTTGTTGGGAGGCTGAACCAGTCCTAAAACATCAATCGCCCACCTCTCAAATGACTGTAATGACACATTGGAATTCAAAGGTAGCTCATCCCTTTGTGATGGCCATCCTGTCCTCTGATATGCATCGCATGCCCTGCAATATGATTTAGAATCCTTAGGTAGCATCGGCCACCACAACCTAGTGTGCAAAATACTTTGCGTTGTTTCTTTTCTGGCATAATGTCCTCTCGTATCTCCTCCATGAGCTTCAACAAGGATATTGTTTCTTTCAAAGTCGGGCACATAGCATCTAATTGTTTCAGTTGATCCCGTCTTATACAAATGGCCTGCAATAACTAAAAAGTATGTTTCGTACACCACCAATTCCTTCTTCTGTTGACTGGTGTATCACTCTGGAGCCATCCATGCGGTCATAAAGTGGATAATGTTTGCAAAGTGATTATCTGCCACGTGCACCGTGAAGAGTTGTGTGTCAGGCCACCCTTCCTCCAAATTGGTAGGCTCCTTTCCTGTTTCAATGCATGACAGACAGTTGAGCCCTGCATTCAGCCTTCCTATCTTCACAATAACCTTGAAATCATACTCCTGAGACAACATCAACCATCTACATAATTTTCCTCCCAACATAGGCTTATTGACTAGGTATTTTAATACAGAATGGTCTGTGTACATCTTAAAATGTCCACCTAGCAGGTAATTTCTGAAATTCTGGAGTGCGTACACCATATCCAACCCTTCACACTCATTCATCAAGTAATTCTTTTCAACCTTAGACAACTACCTACTCGCAAAGGCTATAGGGTGATCCAATTCTCCTTCACTAGCCTATGTCAACACTGCTCCTAGCGCAATACATGAGGCATCTACATGCACATGGAACTCCTTGTTCCAATCCGGGAAGACTAGGATTAGTGTAGTGACCATTTTCTCCTTCAATACATCCAAGCTGCACTAAAATTATTCATCCCAACAAAATGTAGCATCCTTCTTCAGTAAGTTTTCCGTAGGCATGATAACATGAGCATAACTTTTGATGAACTTCCGATAATATCTAGTATGGCCCGGTGTTGCAAGCAGTTGTTTAACACTTCTTGATTCTTACAAATTGATGATTACTGTGATCTTAGAAGGGTCCACCATAAGTCCTTTCTTGCATACCATATGATCCATCAAGATCTCATCAAGGACATAGAACAAGAATTTCTTTACGTTTGGTGCAATCTGATACCTTCAGCATGTATCCAACATTAAGCACAGACTGTCTACATGGTGCTTAACTAGAAAATACTTTGTCTAGTCATTGAAATAGACCTCCAAGAGCTTGTCAATGAACTCTTTCAATGTTGAGATGACCACATGCGAAAAGATCGTCAGTGCATTCTTAATTCCGAAAGGCATCACTGTATACTGGAAACATCCCCCTTCTATCACAAAGGTGGTCTTACTCCTGTCTTTTGGCACGATCTTTAAATGATGATATCCAAAGAACCCATCAGTGAATGAATAAGCCTCCTACCTTCCAACGTTATCTAGTACCTCGTCTGTGAACGAAGTTGGAAAAGGGTCATGAACACAAGCATCATTGAGCTTCCTGAGATCTACACAAATCCTTATTCATCCTTCTACCTCTTTTCTTGGATGACCATTGGACTCACAAAATTGATTCCTCGACTGACTCAATAATACCTGTCACAAGAATCTTGTCCAACTCTAAGTGGACCTTTTCCTTGTATTTGGGATTAAGGCGATATGGCTTTTTCTTAACAGGCTTCATGTCCAGTTTCAAAGTTATTTTCATCACTCCCAAATCAGCTATGATGCCTTTCAAGTATGAAAATTTTGTAGCAAATAAATACTCATATTCTAGGAGCAACTCACGACTTTGACAATGGTAGCATCATCCCAATAATCCCTTATCTTTTCAAACTTCTATTCTCCTTCTATACCAATTTTTAGTGGCATGGCAATGTTGAGGTTCTCTATCTGCGGTCCCTCTACTTTGTGGTGGCCTTCTACTTTCGGGATGATAATATTCCTTGGATCCTCATCCTCTCCTTTAGCATTCATATTATATCATTCCAGGACATGGCACTGTTGGGTTCTCCAATTTGGTTGAATCAATTCCAAGGGATCCTACGGAATTCTGAAGATTGCTACCTTAACCTCCTGCAGCGCTTCATCAATACTCTAGAATTTGTCCTCAAAATTGAATGTCCTCACGAAACCCTCTCTTAAGATATCCCATTCCAAAGTACCATGACAGATCTCTATTTTCAAATACCATTTCATAGGGATAATGTCTAATGTGTGATAGAAAATATGCACCCACTCTAGTTGTGGCTTCGTTCCATAAAACTTAGTCCACTTTGTCAAATGATTGTGCTAATCATTTCTCCCATCATACTTCTCAGTAAACCATACCTTGGGGTGACCAAATCCAATCCGCATTATCCTCCTATAGTCATGCCATTATTCAAATATATCTTTATGCGTACCTCACCACCATGTAGGCATAGCACGTAGCACCAAATCCAACGCTTGGAAGCGATGCTTATCAGGAACTTCCCTTTCAAATGCATCCAGAAATTTATCTACATCAGTTAGATAATCATAATAAGGAAAAAATATTACCTCAGATGATACATAGCGCAATGATTTAGTCATCATATTAGATCGCATCGTAGATACTTCATGTAACCTATTCTTCTAGTGCTCGAATTCTTCATCCAAATCTAATGTAAAGGAGCTTTCGCAATCCCATGAAGTTCGTCCATCGGTTGTCATATTAACCCAATATTGGTCTTGGGTTGTTATATTATATATCTTGTCCAAATCATCATCACTTTCCTCATAGTCTTGGATAGGTTTAGTGAAATGCGACCCTTCTACAGGGTCGAATGCTACTACCATGTGGAGCATTTTTCTTTCAAACAACAATCTCCACTTCTTCAATTTGATGACCCCATTATATTCGATAGCCCAATCAATTCCAAGGAGTGTGGGATATGGATTGTTATCATCAAAAATCTCTATTACTTCAAAGACATCCAACATGGTCACACCTTCTATATCTAAAAGTTACTCCATGCAATCTCCCCATAGGTATGATCTTCTATTGATTTTCCATTCTTAATTGAATCAAAGACCATTGTAGCATAGGCCTCCCCATCTTTTCCCATGTTTAGGCAAAAATTTCACATCTGACCATAGATGCAAAATCAATTGATCGATATCATATTCTCATATCTACGCAGTGAACCTTATCTCGCGTCTTGTTCTCATCTTATGTCTGCCGATATTTCTGACTGAGAGGAGCCCATCAGAAGAATTATCCCTACCAGTACATTTGTTTATCAACTCCTATAATCCTTTAATAGCCCTACTGTCACGCAACAATTTCATGCAAGTTTCCAAGAATGTAGTAAGCATTGAGGGTTCAACTTCTTCAAATAGCCTATCCTAACTTCTTGAGGTAGAGGATTCAATGAAGCTTTTCTTTGCTTCCATGAACGTCTCCTTTGCATGCTCCAGATCAAGCCCAACTTCTTTTTCAAGAGCCTTGTGGACCCATCCACCTTCTTCATGTTGTTTTCCCTTATTATCACCCGTCATCACACTACTTCGTAACACGATATTGACATTGGGATCCTCTTCACGAGGTACCTCCCTCATCATCTGCAGGTTCTGGGTAGGGTGTTTAGGATGTACCTTCTTCTCCTGTATTCTAGCTATCAATATAGGGCATTATTCTATCGCGTGGTCAAACTGAGTACAATACCGGCATGACAGCCATCTCTGGCTTGTACACTACTGCATGTAGTGTCTCGATACTATGCAATTATAGAAAATAACTTTCCCTCGACATCTACCAAGTCCTCCTCCTCATCGGCCCTGTCCGCGTCCCTGATAATCTCTTCCCTCTCCCCTGGTGCTGGATGTTCTTTCCATCATTAATTCATATCTATGATAATTATGCTCATCATGGCCTATTGATTTATAGAAGCTGCAGAATAACTATTGTGGCGTCTGTACAAATTTTTGCAGTAAGTGTCAATTGTCTGTTACACAATTTCCTGCTACTTGATAGATAGCACAGGCCTTGTACTTGGTCTAGTTGGGGCTTCCTACCTCAGAGGCTTGGGCCCTCCTCTTGCCATATAATTTGTGAAAATAGGGCAATGATCCTTATCCTGAGATTGGTTCTTACACTTGAGGCATCAAACCTCTTCGTGCACTTTCGACTGAGCTACTTTTTCCTTCTTCAAGCTCTGAAACTCTAAGAAGAGGTTTTGTAGCTCCATATGAATTTGTTGAACTCCCAATATCGCATCCTATATAGGCGTCCCATGTAATCTCATTATGATCTCCAGTGCTTCTGCCTACGTTCCCATCTTTTGTTGTGACAGAGCAATCCTTAAGTGAGGTGGGAGCGCACCTATAAACCAGTCGTGGTGTTGACTGTTTGTGTGATTCATATTGGCTTCGTGAATTATGCACTTTAGTCTCTAATCTAGCTCCCAGGGTGTTTCACCTATCCTCATCATGATTTCCTTGAATCCCACTATCGACTGTGTTTTATACTTAGGCCTACCAAATTCCTTGTTCAGAGCAATTTGAGTGTCCACTAATGATGCCACCACCTTATTAGTGCACTACCTAATGTACCATGTCAACGCACGATCTTATAGAGCAGTAACCAACTGCGCTTTCCTCATATGATCATCTATAATATTCTGTTTTGTCCACACGGACTTCGCAACGAACCAAAACTGGTCCGGGTCCTCATTTCCCAAGCCCTTGAAAAACGGGCAATTTCATTGTATTCAACATATTGAACGGTGGTGGTGGTGTGGGCGAAGGTGTATGTTGTGGAGGTGAAGGTGGAGGTAGTGTGGATGGATGAGGTATCCATGGAAACCCTTGCCTTATTAACTAGACAATGCTCTGCAGTGAAGCTTGTGCTACTCTTAGGTCCCTATACTACTAGTGTAACCCCTTATTGTTTTTAGTACGACCCCCTTATTATATTGTTGTGCCCGTGAAGTCCCCATAGAAGACCACTATCGTTATTATTATGCCCTTACATTATTATTGTTATGTCGGCTCTAATTATATATGACCCCTTAGACTCCTATATATAGAAAGGAGGTCTTTTCATTTGTATCATTGAAGAATTGTTCATTTGTGTAATGTAAAGGAGCTTGTCCCCTCAAAGAGGCTTATTTTGAAGGCATTTATCTATATTTTCTATTTTTTGTGAGCTAGTTTCATAACATTTGGTATCGGAGCTTTGGATTTGTTCTAAACTTGGGATCTAAATTTCAGAGCTTGTATCTCTATATTTTCGGAGATATGATCTCAGGAATTTAGGGTTTTTGCATACTCCCGAATTACATTCCAAACAAGTGACCTAGGGCAAATCATCACAATTTTTGTATGAACATCAGATTGAAATTTTGTAAAAAGTTTCAGAAAGAGGACAACATGTAGTTTTTTGTATATCATTTTCAGGTACTAAGGTCGAAACAGTGACACGTGGCACTTGGTAGAAGTTCGCTCTACTGAACTAGTCTGTAATCAGGTCACCATGGGAGATTTGGCATAACTCTTCCTTGGAGAATCCAATCTTGATCCAACTTTTGGGGTTAGAAAGAGGACTCAAAGGGATACTGCAAGACGTAATTTTAGGTATTCAATATCCATAGTTATAGAGATACAACAGATTCAATATCGAGCTCTTACAAAGTGAAAAAAAGGTGTGTAGTTTTTTTTTGTAATTTTGCATAAGATTGGTTTGAAAAATTGGTTTGAAGGAATTCGAAGGGAATATTGAAGAATTATCAGCATTAATTGATACCCTGAAGAAGGAAAATGGAAACAACTAGTAAGCAACTTGAAAGATCTAGCATGACTCGTGAAGAAGAGGAAGAAATGCAACATGATATATCAAAATTACAAGACCAAGTACAACAAATGTCACTCTCACAAAAGGTAACTAAAGCTGAGATGAAAGGTGTGGAAGCTAATATGAATGGCATGGATGCTAAGATGAATGGAATGGATGCTAATATGGAACAATTGAAGATAAATTTGAATAATTTTCTACAAGAAATCGTTACTAATGGTGAAAGGGTAGTAAAGGAAACTCATGATTTGAACAAAAGAAATGTTAATCATGATTTCATAGACTAACGTTGGATTAAAGACCCACCATGTTCCAAAAATAAATATGAGGAAGTTTGATGGCAAGGATCCCAGAAATGGATGCTACAGATGGAGTAATTTTTCAATCTCCATAATGTGCAAAACACACAAAAGGTACCTATTGCAACTTTATATTTGCAACCAAATCATTTTGTATGGTATCAATGGATTTTCTCTCATAACCAAATTGTCACTTGGGTAATTTTTACGAAATAAATGATAGCACATTATGAAGATACCAAAAGCAACACATCTTTTAGCCAATTGATAAATCTCAAGCAAAAGGGTTCAATGATGGAGCACAATGAGGACTTCAAAAAATTGAACATAAGGGTAAAAGATATTCCAAAGGAGCATGGGATTGATGTGTTCATAGGGACTTTAAAGGATAATATCCAACATGAGGTTTGCCTTTGGGAACTTGATTCATTGGAGAAGGCATTAAACTTATAATGAAAAATGGAAAGCAAAATTATGGCAACGAGGAAGCCTACCACTCGAAACTATAAATATGGAAGTGTTGTTGTCCCTAGCGTTCCACAACCTACAAGGTTGACACCACAACAATTGGAAGAAAAAAGAGAAAAATGGCTTTGTTACAGTTGTGATAGCAAATACACTAAAGGTCATAAGTGTGCTGAGAAGAAATTATTCTACATAGATTGTGAAGAGGAAGAAGAAAAGGAACAAGAAATTTCAAAAGAAGAGGATATACTCTAGGAACAAACCCTATATAAAGAAGAAGTGAATCTGACCATATCTTGTAATGCATTGGCTGGAATTACCACTCCTCAAAATATCAAGATAGAAGGACATATCAAGAAGAAAAAAGTAATAGTGTTTATCGATTTAGGAAGTACCCATAATTTTATTCATTCTAAGATATCCAAGGAATTAATTTTCTTCCGACATCCAGCACCAGAGTGTCAATTGATGGTTGCAAGTGGAGGAACCATAAATTGCTCTGGAAAGTGTCATAATATCATGCTATCCATGGGAAAATATGTATTGAATAGCCAAATGCTTTCCATTCCAATGGGTGGTGCTGATGTTGAACTAGGAGTCCAATGGCTACAATCCTTGGGTACAATAGCTTTTAATTTTCAAGAACTTTTCATGAAAGTTTGTGCAAAAGGAAAGGAAGTTGAATTAAAGGGTATTATAGGTAAACCGGGAAATATAATCAGCTATAACAGTATGAAAAAGCATCTAAAGAAGGAACAAAGAGGCATAATTGCACAATTATGTTTGCTAGAGGTTCCCACATTGAAATCATCTATTTCTCCAGATCTCCAAAAAATCTTGGAAAATCATTCAAAGGTATTTGAGACTCCCAAAGGCCTCCCACCTATTCATTATCATGATCATTCTATTCATTTGATTCCAAGAAGTGTTCCTCCAAACATCAGGCCTTACAGATATCCCTATGCCCAAAAGAGTGAAATTGAACGTATGGTTGCAGAAATGCTAGAGGCTAGTATAATTCAACCTAGTCAAAGTTCTTTCTTTGCTCCAGTATTATTGGTGCACAAGAAGGATGGATCATGGCACATGTGTCAGGATTATAGGGATCTCAACAAGCTCACTATTAAAGATAAATTTCCCATTCCTGTCATTGATGTATTATTGGATGAATTACATGGATCAATTTACTTCACCAAGATGGATCTTCGTTCAGGATATCATCAAATCAGAATGAAGAATGAAGACATTCTGAAAAAAACGTTTAGAACTCATGAGGGTCATTATGAATTTTTGGTCATGCCTTTTGGCCTTACCAATGCACCTTCTACATTTCACAGTTTGATGAATTCCATTTTCAAACCCTTAGAAAATTTGTGTTACTATTTTTTGATGATATACTAATCTACAACAAGTCTTGGAAGGATCATGTTCAACATGTTGATAGGGTGCTCAAACTACTAGAGGAGAAACAATTATAGGCA
This sequence comes from Pinus tabuliformis, assembly GCA_031772625.1. NCBI lineage: Eukaryota > Viridiplantae > Streptophyta > Pinopsida > Pinales > Pinaceae > Pinus > Pinus tabuliformis. The sequence continues at coordinate 1,087,136,135 of CM062820.1, read as the reverse complement.
AAAAGCTCCAAATGTTTCTTTGGAGTACGAGAGGTGGAATATCTAGGTCATATTTTATCTCATGAAGGTGTTAAGGTAGACCCTAGCAAAATTAAATCCATTAAGGAATGGAAAATCCCCGCATCCATAAAGTATCTGCGAGGATTTCTTGGGTTGAAAGGGTATTATCGCAATTTTTTAAAGAATTATGGGAGAAAAGCAACACCTCTAACAACATTATTGAAGAAAGATGCATTTTCATGGGCTCCAGAAGAAACGAAGGCCTTCGAACATCTTGAAGAGGTGATGTGCCAAGAACCTGTCTTAGCTATGTCGTACTTCCCAAAATCCTTTATTATGGAATGTGATGCTTTAAGAAATGGAATTGGTGTTGTTTTAATGCAAGATGAAAGACCCATTGCTTTTGAAAGTCATCCAATCAAAGGAAATTATTTACAAAAAGCTATTTATGAGAAGGAAATGTTGGCAATACTACATGCACTTAAGAAATGGTAACCCTACCTAATGGGAAGACACTTCAAGGTAAAAATGGATCATGATAGCCTTAAATACTTTTTAGAACAAAGATTATCCTTTGTAGAGAAACAAAAATGGGTCACAGATATGTTGGGTTATGACTTTGAAATCATCTACAACAAAGGGAACCAAAATGTTGTTGTAGATGCACTCTCAAGAAAGGATGAAGATGTGGAAGCATTGTTTTGTGCTATCTCTATTATCTAGCTAGATTGGATAAATGAAGCAAGTGATGAATGGAAGAAGGATGAAGAAGTGTGGACACTTATTCAAAATTTTCATAAGATCCTAGTTAAAACAATATTTCCAGAACTTGACGAGGAAGGAAAAATCATATTGGAGCCTGGAGCAGTCACAAAAATAAGAACCCGACAACTATGAAATCAATAAATTACAGATTATCTTATCAAGTGGAAGAACTTACCCATTTAAGGTTCCACATGGGAGGACAAGAATTTTATACAGAAGTGTCAATAACTACTCAAGCGTTGAGGACAACACTTTTTGAAGGAGAGGGGCATGTTAGGTCCCTATATTAATAGTGTAACCCCTTATTGCTTTTAGTACAACCCCCTTATTATATTTTTGTGCCCATGTAGTCCCCATAGAAGCCCACTATTATTATTATTACGTCATTACATTATTATTGTTATCTCGTCTCTAATTATATTATGACTCCTTAGACTCCTATATAAAGAAAGGAGGTCTTGTCATTTGTATCATCCAAGAATTATTCATTTGTGTAATGTAAAGGAGATTGCCCCCTTGAAGAGGCTTATTTTGAAAGCATTTATCCATCTTTTCTATCCTTTTGTGAGCTGGTTTCATAACAGCTGATTCCCATTGTCACTCAGAGGAGGCTCAATCAACGGGCTATATTCAGGGCTTATTCTCCCTCTATCCCTAAAGAAATTTCCACTTCACATAGCTCCAAACATCAACTTAATGGAATAATCCACTTTTAACATAAGAGCATCTTAATCCAAGTATTCAAGGATCTCAAATACTTACCTCGCGGTCCCTTAAAAAAATGTCGCTCTGCTTCATTGTAGCTGATTGAGGTATTGACTGCGAATTCTATCACAAATCCTCCTATGACTCGATCAAACCAGTGATCAACAATTCTCAGGAGATTATCTTTAGAGGCTTCCAACCTTCACGCTAGCTCTGAGGTCCACACTATTGGACTGTGAAGCCTCCACCTCCCTTAGCCATTTGCCAGTTTAGCGATCCACTTGTATAGTTTGATTGGGAAGGTGCAAAAGAGGATCTCGTGTATCTCTATCTATAGGTATCTCTCCAATCGTTATTCCTTCACCAGACACAATTTCTATTTTCTTACGCTGCAAATTCATAGACCTTTCTATCCAACTATTCCTTAATTTCTTTCTTGGTCGGATTCTAGTGATGTGACATCACAGATCTCTTTATGTAGATCCTAGTCCCAGCAACAAAACCATTTTTTGGCTTAGTGGATCCTGACCAAGGTTCAAAGTTACTTTCGCCAAACAAATCCCTACACTACTAGCCCTTTTGGCATCAATCCATTATAACATAAGGAACATTCATATAAATAGAAGTAAAGAGATAACATAAGTATTTCTGAAACAATCTTCTTTATTAATACTCAATTATGTTTATAGACTCAACACTCCCCTGTGCACTCAATTGTAGGGGTCCACACACTTAGCTATAGACTCTACTCTAGGCCTCTGTAGACACAGTTGTAGAGCCTTTCTCCCTACAGTTCTTCGCTAACTCTTTAGACTTCTCCCGTAGACCAAAACATTACTCCTCATTACCATGACTTAGACTCTCTAAGACACACCTATTTATATAATCCCATGGTCCACAAACCATGGGTAGATCTTTAAAATCCAAATCAACTTACATAAAATAAGGGTAAAATCCTCTAAGACACTTTAATCATCTACGTGGTCCACAACCACAACTTGCAGAGAATTTAGATATCTATACAACAAAACTTGGGATTTTTCCCCAAAATTGAACCTAGGGGACTCAATCCCAACAATACTCCCACTTATGAATAAAGGAGTTCCTAAGGCATAGAGATAAGCTCGAAATTACTATTGAATTATGGTGACCTTGACTGGGGATAGGATCTCTTAGAAGGAAGTTGAGGAGAAGTACTAGAGGTCTCTCCCTTGAAGAGAGTAATCAAGGAGCATACACTATTCCAGGGTTTCCAAATTAGGGCTAACCTAAGAGAGTGAGATTATCTGGGGAAGCTAAGAAGAGAAGTGGGGAAGAATAGAGACTAATATTTTGTAGAAGAAGCACAGGAAAGTGTAGAGGCTGATATTCTCTAGAAGAAGCCGAGGAGAGTAGTACTGGATCCAGACCAAGTTGAGAAAGGGAAGACGTAGAGTATCAAGGCTAGCACCAAGGGTATTGTGAGGACACTATAGTCAAGGGTCTTTTTCATGGTCATGGTATTCGTCAATTGAATAAAAGAAGAATTTTTTTGATTGGGTTTTCCTCTCAAATAGTGAGAAGTTTTGGCCCTGGCAGACAAGCCGACATAATATGTCTGTTGTCTTTCATTATTTATTTGGTATTTGTATTGATGAAAATAGCACATTGATAATATAATGAATGGAAGATTATAATACAAGAATTAAAATCATATCACAAGAAATTATCTAAAAGATAAATCTTTGAATCATCGATGCCCTAGATTTCTCAACATGTTGTAATAGCTTAGGTGTTGAAACCAAGAAGGGACATTCAAGAAAGAAGACACACGGGAATCAAAATGCAAAAGGATCATATCAAGTCAAGGAACACCAAGAAAAAGATCAAGATCTTCATCATATGAAAACCCTATAAGAATTTATGAAATCATTAATGAAAGAAGGATAGAACATTCAAGAAGGATCGTGAAGCAAGCCCACTCCCACCAATTCTTCAACAATTAATATTCAATAAACATCAAAAGAAAGCAACCATAAATCACTCAAATAAGTTTATTACTTCATCTGATACTATGAAAATGTCTTTTTCCAAGGAAAGAAACAAATTGGTTGGGGCTTCAAACTTCCTTGCATGGAAGAAAGGAACTGACCTAAATCTCATTGAGAATGACGTCATTGAGGGGTCAATAACCCAACCAACCAAAGAAGATACTCAAGAACATGCTAGATTAGTGAAGGGGGAAGTGAGGGCCTAGAGGATTCTCATAAAATCCATCAAAGACTCTCTTATCCCATATGTATCTAAACTCAAACTTCAAAAGAAATATATGACAAATTGATAGAGTTTTTTTCGTAAGAACTGAACGAGAAGTAATCTCACTAAGGAAATATACAAGATAAATATGACAAAGGAAGATGTAATAACTGTATCATACTTTATGAGGATTTAGAAAATAAGAGATCAACTACAATATTTGGGAGAAGTCATGTTTGATAGAGAAATGACAACAGTGGTATTAAATGTTTTATCGAAAGAATGGGGTAACTTTACTTCAAGTATTTATAGGAAGAAATAAGCCACTAAATTCCAACATCTATGGTCACTATGTAAGATCGAAAAAACTAGACTGAAAGAAAAGATTGATGTAGGATCAAATGAGCAGAATCAAGCCTATGCTATGACAAGAATAAAAGGAATGTTTGGAAAATCTGGTCCTAAAAAGAAGAAAATGAACATGGATAAGGTACAGTGCTATGGATGTCTAAAATATGGGCACTATCGAAGAAATTAACCTAAGCTTAAAAGGGTAAAATAACAAGAAAAATAAGTAAGAAGCCCATGTTACTGAATAAGTAGAATAGTTTGAGATAAAGAAGCCTAAGATGGAGGAAGTGAAAGATATCTACTATGAATAAGAGAATCTCCTTCAGTAAAATGTTACTCTTATATTGTAGATCGGAAGCATTGTATCTAAGATAGGATGTATTATATTAGAAAATGACATCATGGTAGAAGCCTTAGATGTAAGAGCTCACGACATATGTAATATGATAAATGTCTAGAAAAAACCTATGGAAGTTAACTAGGTATGGTATACATATTGGAAACCTCATTGAAATCTCAAGTGATAATTATAGAATTCATATGGAAAAATGGTTATGATACAAAAGAGAGCATCTGCAGGATAATGATATGCAAGATCGTTGAAGTTCCTTTGGTGGGATCTTCAGTGTAAAGATTCACTCGTCAAGAGAAAAACTAAGTGTTTCTATAAGAATTAATAAAATGATGGTATGATAACATAACAATGAAGTTGATCAAGGGAATGAAATTCCTTCATTCAAAGGGAACTGCTGCAGGGAGTATGGATGGCCCAAAGAAGGATGAGGTATGTATGCTCAAACTTTAATATTGTGGAAGTCATGTCATATGCTTATAGATAACATTGATCATTACTTTTAAGAGGTATGATCAAAGAAGGTATCTCCTCCCTCAAAAGGAATTCTAGAATGCACAAGTCACATATTTATTAGAATAAATCAACATAATATGTCCTCATATGGAAGTATGAGGTGTTCTGATTACAACTGAGGAACTTGGAATCTCTTGGGAATGAAATATGTAAAGAAAGGAAGGAAGAGATCACGAAGTTATGCAACTATGGTAAATCAAGTCAACATCGTAAGGACCAAGACAATTTGATTATGAACCCTCCTAGAAAGATATGAAGACTCTAATGAAAGTTTGGAAAAGGATGGAGACCCTTGACAATGCATATCTTTAAGGAGATGTGTCAACATATATGCAGGATGTAGATGCCTACAAGAATATTTCATGATGAAAGACCATCACTAGGTAATTATTATTTAAGTATTCATTATTTATAAAGTAGTATCTAGATGTGATTATGCAAGAATACCAAAGGGAAGAACTGTGAATGTATTCCATGAAGAACTTTGTTGAAAGATGCAAGAACCTTCCAGAAAAGAAAGTCTAATGAAGGTAGCAGAACATGAATTAATCCCATATGAATACTGATGGATCACTTTCTGATGAAATTAATGATGACATGACTGAAGGATGAAAGTGATGGATGGTATGTGCTTTATGAATAAGTCTCCAAAATATGAATAATATGCAACAAATAAGAAATTCATGACATCGGAGAAAGGAGTTCTTCAAGTAGTTGGTTGCCCCATCATCTCTAACTGAGAAGTTTTTGAAGGTCCCTATTTTGAGAGGGATCTTTGAAAGTTCCTTACTTTCAAGAAACATGGAAATTTCTAAGCCGAGAGGGAGCTTAGGTACATTCCTTATATAGGGATGAGTAAATTCCTTTAATGAAATAGATATTTCCTCCCTAAATGAAATGGGGAGATTGTATACTTCATTTTGGTCTTCAGCTGGGAAGACATAATGAGAGGATTGGATAATAATTTGGCATCTGATACTCTTTGAGGATGAAATAGGGCATCCAATAGATGAATAATCATGGAGGATTGATATTATTTGAGGGCTGGGGAGTCCAAGATAAGAATAATCAACATGTGACATATCCTAAGTACTTCGGTAGGGTACGTTCGGAGAGATAAAATATTGAGAGTGTTTATAAATCATTAGTCTCGCAAACGATGAACTCAGATCTTCACCAATCACCAGCATTGAACTCAGATCTTATGGAGAGATAAATTTTTTAGTCAAGGATTTTCAAATTAACAATGTTGGTAGATATCATGCTAAACAAATGGGTTACCAATATGATTCTTCTTATGAGAAATTGTTCATATTGAGAAGGACCAAGTACCATTATAAATACCTCCCTAGTTAAGAAGGAGTGTTGAAAAAGTGTAACTAGGTTCATATTTCATAATTACATTTACTTTTGATTTTATGTAAATAGATGTAAAGAAGAAAAATAAAATATTGTAATTCTTGCATCATGGGTTTCATGAGCAAGATATTTTATTTTTGAGTCAAGGCTCCCATTGAGAACCTTTAGGAATTTTTTCATCTAGTCATAAACGAATAAAAAAGTCATTATCATGTAATAAAGTCATGTTACACTTTCTAAAGAGTCACAATTGTCTATGTAAAGTAATCCTCCAAGACCTTGTCACTGTCCCTATCCAAGTCGGCCTACAATGAATAGTAACATAGAATATGATCTCATATCTCCTCCTTATGATCAGGTGACTGTAAATGACATGAGGCAACATTTACATATTGCCAAACTTAGTCTCAATTAGAGGTAAGAAATTTGGTGAAGATAATGAATAGAAGTGTGAAGAAGAGATATAGAAAACAACAAAGATCAAGAGAAGGATAGTGAAGGAAGGGATACTTCTGCAAGATCTAATTTGGGAATATATGCTCCCACGTGCAAATAAAAGAGGTCCAAAGGCATAGAGAGAAGGTATAGGATCTCATTGAAGGAAGCCCACGAGAAGTATTAGAGGTCTCTCCCTTCAAGAGACTGATCAAGGAGAGCATACACTATTTTAGGGTTTATGGATTAGGGCTAATATAAGAGATTGAGATTCTCTGGGGAACCTAAGAAGAGAAATCTGGAAGAATAGAGACTGAGATTCTCTAGAAGAAGTCAAGGAAAGGGTAGAGATTGACATTCACTAGAAGAAGTTAAGGAGATCAGTGTGAGATCTATATGAAGTTGAGAAAGGGAAGATGTAGAGAATCAAGGTTAGTGACAAGTTTCTTGGGAGGACAATAGAGTAAAGGGTCTTTGTCATGGTCATGGTATTTGTCAATTGAAGATCTACAGGAAGGATTTTTCTGATTGGATTTTCCTCTCAAAGAGTGAGAGATTTTTGCCATGGCTGACAAGCCTACATACTATGTCTCTTATCTTTTATTGTTTATTAGGTAATCATGTTGATGAAAAGAACACATTGATAATATAATGAACAAAAGATCACAATACAAGAATTAAAATCATATGAAAAGCAATTATCTAGAAGAGAAAGCTCCTTCTCATGGATGCCCTAGATTTCTCAACATTATGATCAACCAAAAAACAACATAAGCCTAAAGCATAAAAAAGGGCTCAATACCAATGTTTAAAATTGAACTTGTCCCAATACTTCCTTGGGTTTGTAGCCCATCGTGGAAGGGTAAAAAAAAAATTGCCCTTCGAAAAAAAATTGGAATATCAAAATTACTTGTCAATCATGAATGTTATATTAAAATTGTCGGAAATACTGAGAGGGGGGTGAATCAATATTTCTTTTCAATTATTACATTTATTAGTTAAAATCATTTATATTTGGAACATAGAAATAGATTCAGAAATAGATGATTTTATTAAGGTGATCTTTGCAATAAATCAAGTACATATATATATATATATATATATATATATATATATATATATATATATATAGTTTCTATCATTTTCCAAGCACCAACTTAGACTCTTTGTGAGGCTCCAACCTCCAAAGCACCAACTCCGAGGACACCAATCCTTTTAGTTCTGAGGCACCAACCTCAAGGCTCCAACCCTCTGCTGTAACTATATGGATTTGTTTGGTTGTAATTCTCTGCTCCCAACCCTACTGGACCTATGACTTACTTTTGTCCTCCTGTTCCTTCCACTTCTACTAGAACTTTTAATTCCTTTGTTTCTTATAGTTTGCCAGCAACAACCACTTTTTTTTGTGTTATATAAGCTTGATATGCTAACCTTTGGCTTCCTCCTTGCATGCTTGAGCTTCGGCTTCCTCAACGCTCGCTTGACCTTCGTCTTCCTCAATGCTCACTCAACCTTTTGGCTTCCCTCCTCTAGTCACTTTAGCTTCCTCTGCTCTGGCTCATCCATCTATGCTTGCTTGATTCTTCATCTTCCTAGTCCATGGCTTCCTCTGTCAACAGAGAGGTCCCACATGCCACGTCACTATCCAATCACAATCACAACTTTCTGGAGGTATTTTAGAAGTCGTGCCAATACCATAATTGATGGCTGATTGGTCCTACTGGATGCAATATTATATACAACTCTATCAAAATTGGAGGTTTGCACATAACATGGCCAATTCCCTTTATAACTTGCAATACATACCTTCCAACACAGTAGACGCGATATAACTTTAGGGTGAGTTATAATAGTGATCCTCATTCCGCACTGTCGGTTTCTTCTGTATTAGATCCGGCGATCAACTCTCGGTTCAATCAACACAATCCATCAGAAGCTTGTTTCACCATAGATCTCTTCTCTCCAGATCTAACGGTCCCGACTTAACCCAATCAATCCAAAACCATACGTTGATCCTTTACTGTTGATTGACCCATGCTAGATCCAATGACCTACATGCATTTTAGGTGGACTACTTGCATGAGAGTTACCCACCCAAAATGAGTGGTTTTTCTCTCTCCTCTAGTTGTTACGTGTCAACCATTGAATGGAATCAGGCACTCTCTTCTAAATACCACTTACCATTTGCATCCGCCCAAAAACCACTACCACTATTACAAACCCTCTTTTTGGAATATAACCATGGGCATTAATCAATCACTTAAATAAAGTGCTTAATCATTTAACCATGAGATTAACTGTTAACTCCTCCATTATGGTTCTTACTCTTAGCATATGCGATACTTCTGATATTTTTTCATTTTTCTTCTGATAGCTCTACTCCTCTGGATTCCTTTTCTACGAGAATGAAAACTCATGTCTGTCATTCATCTCTTAATGCCATCCAATATGACTCCATGGCCCTCCTCCATACTTTGGCTCCAATATAACACTCCTAGTCTGACAACTTTCAATATTCTCTTCTCTGATATGTTCCTCTTTGCTTATTTTGATGAATTCTTCCTCTCGGTTCTTCTTAGGCATACATTACACGCGATACCCCCAATATGGCTCCTCCGATATGACTCCTCCTCAATCTTCCACTCTTACACTTTCTTCTCTTCTTTCCTTTGATAGCTCTACTCTGATAGATCCTCAACTTCATATTGCCATTAATGACAATCTAGATGAACAAAAAATTTATATTTCAAAAGAGGGGAAATATTTTTAATAACTAGTGAATAGATTTTTAACTTTATGAAATTCTGAAGTTTTGTACAAGATTTAAGCTATTATAGAATAAATATTATTGCCTTTAGATGGAGTGGCTTGCAAAATTGAAACTCTCTTTTAATATTTTCAAGTTGGGATTTAAGAATCTATGACCATTGCATCTGCTACACCTTTCCATTTATGATCCATTTAATTTTTTATTCACCAAGTACCATCATATCTCAACATGTCATTGCTGTTGAGATAGGTGCCAATTTACAAACCTATATGTCGAATGTATCCAATTTCCATCACTCCAACTTTTCGATTAAGTAATTAATTTTCCACCTAATATTCCCGCTTCGTAAACCTTGGCTCAGCCTCACAGTTTTTTTCACTATACCACGTGATTTCGTTAACTAGCTTGCATTTGGTCTTCAATCATTCTATGGTTTTATTCAGGGATTGTACTTGTTAGCACCCTATAACTGCACCTCTAGGGTGATAAAAGGTTTACAAGGATAACCACAAACCTATTTTGGTTATAAAATTGCCTTTTCCAACTAGATGGGACTCCCTCACTCTAAATATTGATGAAATGTAAAAACAATAAGGCTTGAGGACATAAATTAGAGGCCAAATCTGTAAAGTAAAAATAGGATTCACTGATGATGGTTGAAAAACTTAAGACGAAGGGCTACTGGGCATATAATCATGATTCAAATCTTTACAAGAAATTATCAAAGGTTAAATGAGGCACTCATGGAAGCATAAGAAAGGCAGGTCTAACTTCAAGTTATTACATTTGTCATAGTATAGTGGTATAAAAATTATTTTGTTACATTCAAAGCACCACATTGTGAGTGAATTTTGAACATAACTTGGGAATACACAAAAATATATTCAATCACATGAACCAGAGCATGAAATGAATTCTAAAAAAATATATATCTTGATCAACTATCAAGAAGAACAAAAATTTACCACAAAGGAGCACCTAACCAAGTGTCAATTTCATCATAGTTTCAGTAAGGAAATACAAGCATTCAGAGCAGAAGCAAAGATAAATTCTTTAAAAAGTTTATATCAAATTTAGAGGTGAGGATATAACATTTAAGATCATGAAATACACATAAGAAGGGAAACATAGAACTTGAAAATCATACCACAAGAATCTCTGGTAAAGTGCCAAATACTTTGCACTGATAATTTTATTTCAGAAAATAAAACACATACACATGGCTCTTTTCTCATAAATCTAGCCCTTTTTCATATACTATTCTTTTTCATCTCCTGTTAGCTAAGAAGATCAAGAGAAACTTAACCTTGGAAATATCATATTAAAAGCATGAAAAAAAAATTAGCAACAAAAATCTTTAGAATATCAAACCTATCCATATATCCATCCCTATCCTTATCACTAACAACCTATCCTCATCATCATCATAACTATATAAGGTCCCAAAATAACAAAATGCAAAAATAGGCATGACTGGTATAGTTGCACATCAAGGTGAAATAGGCCTCCAATATTGGCATAGTTTCATATCATCCTAGAAAAAACGAAGTTGATGGGTATTATTGAAATCATGTGGTGCTGGTTTAGAACCCATGAGATATCCTCTTTAGCGTTTGTCGACCTCCCAACTAATTTCTCACTATTTGCGCAACAAAATTCAAATTTTGAATTTTTTTGACGTTTCCTTCTCCAAAAACATTGTAGTTACCAACCATCCATCACATTCACCTTATAGCACATAACACATTCTCAATCTACCAAAATTCGAATATATAAATCGAATTTCATAAAACATTTCAAAATTTTGTCAGCAAGAAGTTCTGGACAAAGGGTCTCCAAGTGACACCTATAATTCCCAAACTGTGAAACCTTTGCATAAGATGAGATAATTTTTTGTTCTTTGGCATATTCTTGACACAAACCTCCTTCATTTTTGAAAAAATCACTTCCATATGTTAGAAAAGTGCACAAAAATACAATGACTAAAACAAGAGGAAAATGAGAAAAAATATTTTTTTTAACATAGGCCTCCAAGATTGTTTTATATCTCCAAAACCATAATACCTGTGAAGTAATTGAAGGTTTTTTTTATTATTTGGCCCATTCTTAGAAACAAATTTTTTCCGTTTCTCTAAATTATTTTCCATTCGGTTAGAAACCTCTTTTGAAAATGATACCAAAACTTTCAATTTCAGAGGAAATTGCATAGTAGAGTGTAACAAACCTCCATGATTAATATGGTGGCAGATGGTTCCGTGCCAAGATAAGTGTCTATATGTGCCTTTGATGACTTGGTGATGATGCATCTCCATCTAACCACTTCTCTCCAGGCCTGCAGACCTCTAAAATGGTTTTTCTCAGTTTTCATAACATTTGGGCAATGACTGTGTAAAATAGGATTTGGGTAGCTGTTGTGCAACAACCTTATACTATTTGAAAGGACCTACCTTCAAACCTCTTCCAAGTTGATTTTGGATTTATGTTGTGAAAACTGATGAACCTTCTCAGAGCATAAAATATGGATTGGAGAGAGAATGAGGGCAACATGAAAAAAGATTTGAAAATGTTCAACTCATATCTCTTGTTTTGGTCATCAGTGTAAACATTGGGTAAAGTGTTGTAATAATTATGAATTATGAATGATGATAATGAGTTATGGATTTAGGGGATATAATGGAAATGATGATGAGATTTGAGTTGAGGGTTATAGGGTGCATATGATGGTAAATGTAAGTGAACGGAGTCTATGAAGGTGATTTATGAATGGAAGGGGTATATGGAAAGAGTATATGAAAGGGAATTATGAATTATAAATGGTGAAATCTGAGTGATGAATTATGAATGGGGGAATGGGGACATGATGGACACCACTAACAAACCTATAAAACTTTAACAAATGAAACTTGACGATTATGGTTTTAACTGATGATAAAGGGAAACCCCATGAAATAAAACCCCTTGAACCCTCAAGGAATCTACATGAAAAATGATCTTATGACCCTCTCATGGACTTAGACTCTCTCAAATTTTATTTTGTATTTAAGGACCTTCTATGACATGAAAAAAATTTAGTCACCTTAGAGAATGATGCTTTATACTATGAAAACAATCATTCACGGGCTAAAATAACATACAAAATCCCAAAATGAATAAAAAGAGGCAAATAAATTTGATTCCTAGACCCTAGGACTATAACATTGGCTCCAAAGAGAATGGTAGCCTCCCCGTTAGGTGCCAAGAAAATTATAGACTAGTTTCCTAGCTATTGGGAAATGGAGTCAAAAATAAAAAGACTCAACTCACAAACTGATAACAAATATGAAAGATTTAAAGGAAATAAGAACTTTAATAGCACATCACCAAAGTCTTAGGGCCTTCTCTTGAGGCTTCAAACATTGATGATAGATGTCCACACCTATTGAAGATATATATACACTCATGTGAATTGATCCAACCAATGTATCCAATCAAGAAGATTTCTACTTAACAGAAACTGGCATTTGGTTTCTCCATGCAGAAAGAAAATTTGAGAAAAATGATAACTCGAAATTTTCACTTAAAATATTTTTATGGTCCGTAAATTCCATAGCATTCTTTTTCTCTAATAATAGTAATAGACTAGCCACAGGATCTTTAAAAACATAAAAAATTCCCTTAATATATCCGTCTTGTTGACTTGGAGAAAACAAAAGATATCCTTCCCTTGATGATTCCAACAAAACAAGAAAATATTCTTCAAAAGAAAATCTTGGAAAGAAATGGGAGCAATTTTTTCATCAATCTTCCCAAGTTCAACAAGAGTGTCATCTTGGCTCTTAAAAAATTATGAAAATGCCAATTAAAGAGATGTATACTCATGAATAGATTCTTCACTATCTAAGTAATATAAAACAATATTCTCTTCATTGTCCTCTTGTAACTATTGATTATAGCTGTCAATTTTTAGCTTACTTATTTCATGGATGACACCTTCATCTTCATCTAAAGTGAGATAAATGTTTTGAATTTAACTTGAAATTTGATAAGTTGAAGAAAAATTTTATTGTCTCTCCTGTTCGTTCTCTTGGTGAATCAACAGCTGACAAGACTGTTGTAAATTTCCTTCATACTCATAAGACAAATCATACATTTCTACATCAGGATGTTGATCTATTTCATTTTCAGTGAAAGAAGAAACCTTTGTCTGCTAGAACTTTTTCCGAATATCTTGAAAAATATTACTATGATTCCATCCTTATGAAAATATAACTCAAACAAGTATTTTTAAATTTAATTTTACATGAAATCGTGATCATAAATATCAATGCCCATATGCTGAATAAGATCATCGAAATTTCCACATAAGATTTCTCTTAGCACTATAGAAGGGTAATTTTTCTTATAATTTTTACAAAATGTTGCATAGAAATCCTTAAGCAAACATAAACTAGGAGTAGGAAATCCTTCATACCATGATCTTTCGTTGTCCTCTAAGGTTAACATAAACATATTCATTAGGAAAGCCTCGTGAAACTCAAATCCAATTCTACATACATGCATGTGGAACTTAATTAAACAAAGAGAAATATTGTCTCTTTTTTTATCTCTGAATATTGGGAGATAGGTGAACCCATCAACACGAGGCATAGGTTTTCAGAAGACATGAATATGATTCTTATCCATAGGATCATAACTAGAATTTTTTCTTGCAATTGAACCCATCTTGGAAAAATATAAGTCACCCAAGACTTCTTGAAACTACTGACCTTTGAATAGTGAAGTGGCTATGAAAGTTTGATATTATGGATCCTTTGAAATTTGCATCACTAGTTGAAATGTGTACAACCTTTTTGATGTCCATCTATTGTTCACTATCAACAATTAGATTTGTTCCTTATCATTCACACCTGGGGAAAATGTGAGCTCTCACTCCCCAATAATGACACCACTATGTTAGCATCATATAATTGAACCTATAGCCAAAGAAAACATTTACAAGGGTAACAACATACCTCGTTTCATTAAAAACTAACTTTTTCCAAGCAGAGGGGTCTCCCTCACTATAAATAATGTCAAAATGTAAAAAACAAAGGCTTAAGGACATAAAACATAGGCCAAATCTGTAAAGCAAAAATAGGATGCACTGATGATGGTTGAAAAACTTAAGAGGGAGGGCCAATGGGCATAGAATCATGATTAAGAAATTTACACAAAATTATCAAAGCCTAAATGAGGCACTCATGGAAACAGAGGAAAGGCATGCATGACTTCATGTTATTACATTTGTCATAGTATAGTGGTAGAAAAATCATTTTTTGACATTGAAAGCGCCAAATTGTGAGCGAGTTTTGAACATAACTTGGGACTACAAAAAAAAAATTCAATCACATGAAACTGAGCATGAAATGAATTCTGAAACATATATACTTTTATCAAATATCAAGAAGAAGAACAGTTTACCATAATGGAGCACCTAACCAAGGGTGAATTCCATCACAGTTTTAGAAAGGAAATACAATCATTCAAAGCACCAACAAATGTCAACTCTAAAAACTGTTTATATCCAATTTAGAGGTGAAGATCTAACATTTAAGATAATGAAATACACGTAAGAAGGGAAACACAGAACTTCAAAATCATACCGTGGGAATCTCTAGTAATGTGCTAAATACTCTGAACTGATAATTTTAATTGAGAAAATAAAACAAAAACACATGCCTCTTTCCTCCCAATTCCACCCTTTTCTCATATCTTTTTCTTCTTAAATAGAATTAGTAAGATTTTCATGCATAAAAAATAAGAGACAAGATACAATGTATCTCCTATCGACTGATAAGAGGAAGAAAAACATAATATTTAAAACATCATATTAAAATATTAACAAAAAACTTAACAACATTAAGCTTCCGAAAATCAAACTTATCCATATATCCATCCCTATCATGATCATTAACAACCTATCATGATCACTATAATAACTATAGAAGGCCTGGAAATACCAAAATGAAAAATAGGTGTGACTGATATAGTTACGCAGTAGGCTCAAATAGGCCTTCAAGCTTGGCATAGTTGAAAATCATCCTCAACAAAATGAAGCTGATGTGTATGCTTGAAATGATTTTGTGTTCATGTAGAACCCTGAGAAGTCCTCTTTAGCCTTTGCCAATAACTCCATCAAATTCACCTTATAACACCTAACATACTTTCAATATACCAAAATTCTAATTTAGAAATCAAATTTCAAGAAAAAATCAGAATTCTGTCAGGAAGAAATTCTGGAAAAATGGTCTGCAAGTGACACTGGTGATTCCCAAACCATTATACCTGTGCATAAAATGTGATAGGTTTTTTTTATTTGGCCCATTCTTAACACAAACCTTCTTCATGTTTGAAAAATTCACTTCCATCATTTAGAAAACTGCACCAAAAAATAATGATTAAAACAGTAGGAAAATGAAGAATTTTATTTTATGAAAAATATGCCTCCAAGAGCGTTGTGTATCTCGAAAACCATAACACATGTTAATAAAATGAGGGAGGAATTTCTTATATGGCCCGTGATTCAAAAAAAAACTTTCAATTTTCTAAATTCGTTTCCATTCTGTCATAAACCTATTTTGAAAACGATGGAAAAAACATTCAATCTTGGAGGATATGGTTGCAGATGGTTATGTGAAAGGTTGAGTTTGTATATGTTCTTAAGATGACCTAGTGATGATGTAGCACTATCTAGGTGCTTCCCTCCATGCTTGTAGACCTTTAAAATGGGTTTTCTCAGTTTGTGTAGTGATGATATAACTTAGGATTTGTGTAGCTATTGCACGACAACCTTCTCCTATTTGAAAGAACCCACCTTTGAACCTTTGCCAAATTGCTTTCAACCTTGTGTTGCATAACCTTTCTAACCTTCTCAAAGCGTGAATTATGGATTAGAGAGTGAATGAGGGCAACATGAATAAAAAATTGAAAATGTGTGCCTCATATGTCTTGTTTTTGTCGTTGGTGTAAACTTTTGCTAATGGGTTGTAATAATTATGAATTGTGAATGATCATAATGAGTTGTAGATTTAGGGGGATGTAATGGAAATAATGATGAGAGGTGATTTTAGGGGGAGACGGTGCATATGATGGTAAATGTAAATGAAGGTAGTCTATGAAGTTGAGTTTTTAATGGAAGGGGTATATGGAAAGAGTATATGAGCGGGAATTATGAATTACAAATGGTGAACTATGAGTGATGAATTATGAATGGCAGAATGGGGACATGATGGACACCACTAATAAAACTATAAAATTTTAATGTTTTTTGACTAAATTTTATGGTTTTTATTGATGATAAATGGAAACCCCGTGATATAAAAACCCTTGAACCTTGAATCACTCTACATGAAAAATAACCTTATGACCCTCTCATGGACTTAGACTCTTTCAAATTTGATTTTGTATTTAAGCACCTTCTATGACATGAGAAGATTGCATTGACCTTAGACAATGATCCTTTAGACTATGACAACTATGGTTTGTCGGATAAATTAACATACAAAATCCAAAAATTAATAAAAAGAGGCAAAGATATATGATTCCTAGACTGTTGGACCCTAACAGTAGTGACAAATTCTAAAACAAGTAATGAATCATATTAAGGAGAATAATGGAATGGAGAGAAACATGAACATTTTGTAATAACAACAATGTTTATAAGCCATCCTCTATTTAGACACTCCTCAATCAGTTGAAGAGGAATATGGATTTGAGTAGAAGGGCACCATAACACTTCCTCGTCATGTCTCTAATTTCTACTGCATGGAGGATCTTATTAATGGAGAACACCATCAATCCCACTGTAGTAAGGGCTCTACTTGTAGTAACAATGTTCACATTTGGCTTGACATTCTAGTCATCCTTTAAGTTCCATGAAAGAACTTCTAATAATCAAGGCCATCTTCAGCAGCCTTGTTCTAGTCCAAACATTGTTTTAATGTGACATTTGAATCAACTTTGAGGTCATTCTTGTAAGCGCACTACTAGAATTTCCAAGAATCAAGCCCCTCTTCAGGAGCTTGGTTCTCATCTAAAATTGTTTTAGTTTCTTGCATATTTTAGCTACTTGTCATATACACAACCTAATTAATTTAATTTCTTGGCATAAAATGGTTTGTGTTCACTAGTGGTTCGATGCATGTTTAGATATCTATAAAGAAAAGAAGAATTGCACTATTATTTTATTTTAACATAAGCGTGTTGTATATAAAAATATCTATGATTTTTTTTGGTAGGAGTGTACAATTTTATATGTGAGTTTCCCTTCAAGTGATATGAAATACTAAAGATAACTCATTCAGAGGGAAACTAAATTATTTTCATTTATAATCTTCTCTTGCAAGTACATTTAAACTTTTTGTGTACACGCATGATCTGAAAATGGGGAGTTAAAGGCTTCTTATCAAGCTTAGAAGAACCTCTCCCACTTCCAAAGCTTATATATTCCCAAGACCTTATGATTAACCAATAGCGAAATTAAAAATGCTTGAAATAGGTGTATGCTTTTAGTTTACCTTTAATTGTTACGTGCTTTAAGTTTTGTTGCTTATGTTGATATTTAAATACATGTGACAGTAAATAATGGAACAAATAAACAAACACACATAACAACAATATTAATATGGATTTCACCCAAAAGTCTTGGGCTACGTCTCCTTGAACTCTAGTCAACTCGACTAGGCTCTCTGGGATTATGGCATAAGTTATTTTACAAACTCCATGCTCAACTCCATTGGATTACACAGAAACAATGGGCTTAGAACACCATCTTATCCATGGGTCTAGCTTTGGCTCTTGACTCTTTGCTACTATCGACCCTCTTGTTTTGTGCAACTATCTTGAGCTCTGGCTCTCATCTCTTGGCTCTTTGAGCTTCTCTCAGCCTTTGCATGCATAAATGGTTCACTCAACCTCCGAGAAGCCCTTAGCAACCTTCCAGTGACCTTCAACAACTTTCCGTTGTTGTTAATTGAGCTCCCTGGTTTACTCGATCTCCAAGTGACTTCAAAACTCTCTGCTTTGCCTCTCAATCATGCTCTCTGGATTTTGTGAGGCATCCTTCTGGCTCTATGGCTTCCTATCTATTTCTCTACATATAATCATTCCTCTGTCTCTTTAGTTGGCCCTCTAGCTTCTGGCTCTATGACTTTGCGTTACAAACACATCATTGGTACAAAACGCCCGCTTGTAGTGTGGCACAATGGCCAGGGGTAGTTACAAAGGAATTGGGACCTTCCTTCAGGCGAAAACCTAAAAATGGAAAAAATTCTGATACATAGAGGCTTACCGGAAATACATTATTGGGCGCAAAATCACGGACTTCAAATTCTATGAAATCATGCTCATAAGCCATATCAGTTCCACCCTTTTATGGCTATCGCAAGCCCCTTTGTATTTCACACTATTGATCTGCCTGATCTCTGATCCAATGACTAACATCCATTTCGGGTGGCTTATGTGCACGGAGATTACCCGCCCGAAAAGGCAGTTTTCTCTCTATTGCGCCATGCCACGTGTCGGCCAGTGTATGCGATTAAGTACAGCCCGTCCAATACCACTTAACACCTGACGCCCACTTGAAATCCCGCTTAACA
Source organism: Pinus tabuliformis (assembly GCA_031772625.1). Taxonomy (NCBI): domain Eukaryota; kingdom Viridiplantae; phylum Streptophyta; class Pinopsida; order Pinales; family Pinaceae; genus Pinus; species Pinus tabuliformis. Next base: position 1,087,117,033 of record CM062820.1, on the reverse strand, counting down.
CAGAACTCAAATAACACAAAGCCACATCTATAAACCTTTCGGGTCTGGCTTTATTGCTTTGGGTCATTTCCTTTGTATTTTGGTTTTATAACAGAAATGCGCTAATACACACAAAAACCCAAAAATAATTTTATATCAGTACTCAAAATTTATAGGGCTTCATTTATAAACCCTATTAGCCCTACACCTTGGTCTCTAATCACAATTGTGCTGTGTCAATGGCCCTTTGTATCAGGGATCATCGATCACCTGATCACCAATCGCCAATATCAACGTATTACTATGGGCATATCGCAATTGCAACGATCCCAGGCGTTCCTTCTTTTGGCCATGCCGATCTGCCGATCCACCGACCGCCGATATCGCACATCATGTATCAAATTGGTGGGTTTCATATCCTTGCTCCTTCGACCGTCGATCAGCTGATCACTTCGATCGCTGATTATCACAATCACATTATCACATTATCGCAATCACATAATCACATTATCGCAATTGCCAAGTCTGGGGTCCCGATATCGCATACATGCATGCCTTCGATGTGATGAGTTGGAGATCACTGATTGGGGTTCCTTCCACCCTGACCTTAAGTATGCCCTTTGAACCTTTTGCGATGTGATTTTTCCTTTATAAGGCCTTTTATGCCATTTTGAGGAGAAATGCCTCCTTTTTCAAAGGACAAAGGCAATCTTCCTTTTGCGATAACTTCATCATCCAAAGTTCATTTTATTCCATTCAAATTGCATTAGATTCAAAATGAAAAGATCTATGTAATGGGACTATTTCTAGGAGCATTCTTAGACTTTCATTTTCCTCTGTGAGGAATACTTTAGACTCAGAAGTCTATCCAAGATCCATTTTGGATCATGCCTTTCCACTAAAGAACTTTTGGTCTCCAAAATATTGATATACTTATCTGAACAGCAAAAGAGAGTACCTCACCCTCTTCTTTCAGCCTTCATACACTTGCCTCTGCATAGTGCCTTTGAACCAAAGTCTCTGACCACTTTCCTTCTTGGATGTATTGGTTCCCCTGGGAAGAACTGTCTTCCTACTTGCCTTCCTGCAAAACTCCTATTGAGAAGGTTACAGAAGGTAGTTTGAACTTCTCTTCCTTGATCATTAATCCAAGGTGGCTCAAACAAATGTGAAGTTACATCTGCTTCACAAAATTTTCATTTGTACCTATTTGACAAGCTGTCAACAACAACTATTAACAACAATAGAAAACAAAGAACAACTGGATGGCCTAAACTCTTGCTTCCAAAAAGGAAACAGATCTCACATCTTGTGAACACCTCCATGTATTACATCTGCATACAAATTATGGACTAGATACCAAGCCCACAAAACATGCCTTTGAAACAAATGACCCTTCATGTCAAACATGTAGAAAATATCTCAAGGATTCTTCTTAGAAGATGAAACTCTTCATCATTATCTCCATCTTGGAGACCAAATCAACTTTTCTCAAGTCAATATTGCATTACATGCATGCCAAAGCAATCAACCCTTCAAGTTGATCACACATACATTTCAAATAAAAGGAAATCATCAACATCCCTATTTTCATGCATATCAAGCTTATGCATGCATTTCATCCTTCAGATTTTGCTTAAACACGTTGTACTTTCAAAGCTGAAATGAAATATAATGTTGCAAAAGTGAGTCTCCTACTCAAATTTTTCCATTCACCTTCTTGGTAAAATCTTGCAACTTGCATTCCATTAACAAAGAAATACAAATAGATGCATCAATAGACATGCAATTTTAATTGTATAAGAACTCTAACCATTTCTTACCAATCCATTTCAATGGTGCTACCTTTGTCTGTACATTAGCATCAACATGTGAATCATCCTGAAACACATCATTCATGGAATCTTCCTTTCAGTTCCTACCATTTTCTCTTTCCACCTTCTTCAACTTTTGTGGAGCATTGTTGGATTCAGAGTCCAACACTTTTCAGCAGTGTGTCCTTGCTTATGGCAGTAAGTGCACTGCATGTGCATCCTCTTAACAACATGATTTTCCTGATCCAATGGACCTTTGGCTTCTTGCTTCCTTTCCTTCAAAAGTTTCCTGTATGTGGTCATTCTCTTCCAACATTTAGAAACATTATGGTTATCCAAACCACAAAAGGAACATGCAATCCTTTTCCCATACTTATATGGAAATTTCTCATGCTTTACATAATAAAAAAGAATATGGTTAGAACCATATTTATACCTTTCTCTTTTTATTTCCTTTTTGAGGAGGTGAATTGAATGAAGAAGTAGCTCCCTTTGGAGCACCATCAATCTCTTCAAGGTTGTCAGAGTTTCCACAACTCTTTGGTTCAATTGTATGCTGATATACACCTTCTTTCTGCAAGGTATTATTCACACCATTGTGTTCCCCAAGAATACAATCTTCAAAATCTTGAGGTAGGAGACCTGAAATGAAACTCCTTCTTGGAGTAGTTTCAACGGTCTTCATGGTGGCCTTGGAACTTTCTCCATAAGCTTGTCCATAGCCAAGACCCAAATACTTAGGCCTTTCCTCAACCATTATTGGCTCAACAATACCCTATGCATGCTTACCCAAGCCTTTTCCTTCATAGCCCATCTTGGACATTAACTTGGAACCTATGCCTCTGGTATGTTTTTCGAAAGAACCAATATAAGAATTCTTATAAGAATTTGAAGACAAACAAGAATTGTTTACCTCTTCTTCAAGCTGATACTTGACTAAGGCCTCTCTGGCAACAAAGAGCTATGTCTCCAACTCATGCATCCTTTTCAGGTTCATATTTTCAATATGATGTTGCCTCTCCATTTCCGGCAATTTGTCAGAAAGAAATTGCTTCTCTTCCTCCACATAATTCAACTGCTCTCCAAGTATGCTACTCTTCCTTCCATCCTCATACATTTCTCTCACCTTGTCCATCATGATGAAAAAGTCTTGCTTCATGTCTCCATCAAAGAATCTTGTGAAGCAAGAAGAATTTGAGGACTCACTTGTAGAAGTAGTCATTATCACAATGAGAAAAAGAACTTCAAACAAGATTAACAAAGAGCTTATTCAAGCAACCTTTTGCAACAAACCTCTTGTGCTTTAAGGATTTCCTAGAGGTCCTTTGGGATAAGAAGAATGCCTTCAACCCTTCAACCTTTTATTCCTCTCCTGGACTGAGATATCAATAGCTTTCCCTTCATGTCTGCAAACTCAAACAATAGTCCATCTACAAAAAAGCATAGAATTAACCTCTAACTATTTAAACACCTTTCAGACAAGCAATATTTGCTCTGTTAATCAATAATTTTGACCTAATACCACTTGCATCATGATATAACTAGTACTGATATAACCTTCTTTGAAGGTGGGGTTAATCAATCTCAGGCTCTGATACCACCTGATCTGAAAATGTGGAGTTAAAGGCTTCTTGTCATGCTTACAAGAACCTCTCCCACTTCCACAGCTTATATATTCCCAAGACCTTATGATTAAACAATTGCGGAATTAAAAATGCTTGAAATAGGTGTATGCTTTTAGTTTTCCTTTAACTGTTAAGTGCTTTAAGTTTTGTTTCTTATGTTGATATTTAAATACATGTGATAGTAAATAATGCAGAAAATAAACAAACACACATAACAACAATATTAATATGGAGTTCACCCAAAACTCTTGGGCTATGTCTCCTTGAGCTCTAGTCAACTCGACTAGGCTCTCTGGGATTACAGCATAAGTTCTTTTGCAAGCTCCATGCTCGACTCCATTGGATTACATAGAAACAATGGGCTTAGAACACCATCTTATTCTTGGCTCTGACTCTAGCTCTCGGCTCTTTGTTGCTATCGACCCTTTGGTTCTGCACAACTATCTTGAGCTCTAGCTCTCGGCTATTTGCTTTCTTCTCTCGACTCTTGGTTCTTTGAGCTTCTCTCAACCTCTGCGTATATCAATGGTTCACTCGACCTCGAAGTGCCCCTTAACAACCTTCTACTGACCTTCAACAACTTTCCACTACTCTCAATTGAGCTCCCTCGTTCACTCGAACTCCAAGTGAATACAAAACTCTCTTCTCTGCCTCTCAATCATGCTCTTTGGATTTCGTGAGGCATCCTTCCGGCTCTATGACTTCCTATATGTTTCTCCGTGTATAATCATTGCTCTCTGTCTTCAGCTGGCCCTCTGGCTTTTGGCTTTGTGGCTCTGTGCATTACAAATGCATCATTGGTACAAAAAACCCGCTTGTAGTGTGGCCTAATGATCAGGGGTAGTTACAAAGGAATCAGGACCTTCCTTCAGGCGAAAACCTAAAAATTGAACAAAATTCCAATACATAGAGATTTACCAAAAATACACTATCGGGTGAAAAATCTCAGACTTCAAGTTCTATGAAATCGCGCCCATAATCCCTATCGAGTTTGCCCTTTTATGGATATTGCAAGCCCCTTTGTATTTCACACCGTTGATCTGCCTGATCTCCGATCCAATGACTAACATCCATTTTGGGTGGCTTATGTGCAAGGAGATTACTTGCATGAAAAACCAGTTTTTTCTTTCTTGTGCCATGCCACGTGTTGGCCAGTGTATGGGATTGAGCATAGCCCGTCAAATACCACTTACCGCTTGAGGCCCGCAGGAAATCCTACTTACCATGGAACTCAAATAACACAAAGCTGAATCTATAAACCTTTTGGGTCTGACTTTATCACTTTGGGTCATTTCCTTTGTATTTCGGTTTTATAATGGACATGCACTAATACACAGAAAAAGCTGGAAAATACTTTTATATCGGAACTCAAAATTTATAGGGCTACATTTATAAACCCTATTTGGTCTGCGCCCTGATCGCTGATTGCAATTGTGTTGTGTCAACGTCCCTTTGTATTAGGGTTCATCGATCACATAATCGCCGATCGCTGATATCGCCATATCACTATCAGCATATCGCAATTGCAATGGTCCTAGGGGTTCCTTCCTTTAGCTGTGTCGACTGTTGATTTGCCGATCCGTTGATCACTGATATTGCCCATCACATATCGCATTCTGAGGGTCCATATCCCTGCTCCTCTGATTGTTGATTGACTGATCACTTCGATCGCGGATTATCACAATCGCATAATTGCATTATCGCAATTTCCAAGTATGGGGTCTCGATATCGCATACATACCTGCCTCCGATGTGATGAGTTAGAGATTTCTAATCGAGTGTCCTTCCACCCTAGCCTTAAGTCCACCCTTTGAACCTTTTTCGATGTGATTTTTCCTTTATAAGGCCTTTTATGCCATTTTTAGGAGAAATGGCTCCTTTCTCAAAGGACAAAGGCAATCTTCCTTTTGCAATAACGTCATTATTCGAAGTCCATTTTAGTCCATTCAAATTGCATCAAATTCAGAATGAAAAGATCTATGCAATGGGGATATTTCCAAGAGCATCCTTGGACTTTCATTTTCCTCTGTGAGGAACACTTTAGACTTAGAAGTCTATCCAAGATCCATTTTTTATCAATGCAACTGCATGTGAATGATGGTACACTTCTTTGATGTGTTTGCTGCATGCATAACAAAGTAATAAATCAAAGTCACATTATCATCTTTGAATATGATTTTTTTAACTGTTGTGTTTTCTTAACATTTTAAAAAAATAGAGGTCTTTGAACAAACAAGCATACTTGTTAGGCTTCGAAAACATAGAAGAGCTTATACCTTCTTTTAGCTGAAAATAAAATTGGGCTAGAACTTTGTCCTAGCTTAATGCGCTAAGTCTTATGTATTTCTCTCTTTAGGAGAGGTGAATGTAAAACAAAAAATAATTGGAAAGGCATTAAATCTTTGTAATCCTAAATTTAATATAAAAAATAAAATCAAAAGTTTTATTCATATATAATATTATCCAATAAATAAAATATTATAATAAAAGTATTATAATTGTTTTCTTTTAATATGAAGTTGTTTTTATTTCTTTCACCAATAAATATGTTATTTATTGTATTTACTTATTCTATTGATTGTATTCATTGAATATGTGTAAACCTTTAAAAACTTCTCCTATAGGTTGCCTTAAGAAGGATAAAAACAATTGTCAATTCTTGAAGCATTTGGTATTCCATAGTACTATAATCAACCATGTAATCTTCAAAATGAATTTGATGTTCATCTACATGAAGATGATGAATTAGATAGTGTAGATCTTCTTGAAAGAGAAAACCCATCAAAGAAACACAAAAGAATATTAAAATCAAAATGGAAGACAATATTTCCATGGACCTACACATTAAAAGATCATAATGGTAATGAAGGGATAAAATCTTGTTGGTGCGTTAAATTTAAAAGAAATTCCCATTTGAAAAAGAGGGGAGCACCACTCTTCAAGTTAGTGGTATAAGTGTCCTTAGAATGAGAAGCTCATCAATTCTCTTTACAAATTTTGGAGGGAGAAAGGAAGTGAATTAATATTCTAATAATTAAACATGTCACATTAATTGTAGATGTTGAGAAGGAGAGAATTATATCAGTCATTGAAAACAAGCATTTTGTTGATATACATGATTATCTTTAGAAATGTATAAGTCAATATGTGACTTGACTATGTATAAATGTACTCCACGCATGCCTCTAACAGATAAATATTTCACATGTACACAAATATATAATCAAGAATACAATTTCTTTAACCTACTAAAGAGGTGTATTAGAACAAACTAAAAGAGGAGATTTTACACCAACCATTTTACTCCATTTTAGTTGATGAAAGCATTAATGAAACTATGGAACACCCTTTGATTATTTATATCACATATTTGATAGATGGGGGAAGAAGTCAATGCCTAAAAAAGTTTATATGTTTGCTTCGCATAAAGGATAGAACAACTGAGTGTATGTATGATCTAGTGAGAAATGTTTTAGTAGAAATGGACCTATCTTTGATTAAGTTAGTGCATTTTGGTTTAGATGGTGCATCTTCCATTAGGGGTATTCATGAAGGTTTATCTTCTAAGGTTTGTTAAGATGCTCCTAATTTACTAGATATCCATTACATAGCTCGTAGGGAAGCATTAACAACAAATTATTCTTCATCTCGTTTTCCTAAGTGGAAATATACTCACAAATTTGCAAACACAGTGTTATGCTCTTAACTTGCAAAATGATACCCAAATACAGAATATGCGAAGAAAAGATACCCAGAACACAGAATAGAAATGATTTTATTATTCAAAGAGTAATGTTCACTTGCCTCTTCGAGGGGGCAACCTCCAATAGAGCAGAGCTCGACTACAAAATTAGACATGATGCTCCTCGCAAGGAGTCTCTATCCTTTATATATGACTCATACATGCAATACCATGGGCCAATACCGTGGGTTTTATTAATACCATCTATCTAATACTATGGCCCATTTGCAACTAACTGTGATTCTGTCATTAATTTCGAATTAACCACTTACAATTATTAATATGGGCTTTATTGACTCTTGATTATGATGTGATCCCATTACATAAATAAGGGTGTTAGGGTGGGACCCTAACATGCCCTCCCCCTTAAGAAGAGCCTTGTCCTCAAGGCTGGAGCTACGAAAACTACTGAAGAATAGTGGCTGGTTCCCAAGTTGCATCTTCTGGAGACGTGTCTTTCCATTTGACGAGGACTTCCTTAATCATGCGGCCACGCAGTTGCTTGTCTCGTGTGTCTAGGACCTGCTCAGGTTGAAGCCAGATGGACCCTTCTTCGTCTAATTCAGGTAGACTGGTCTGGATTCTACAATTGTTCCCAATCACTTTCTTGAGGCATGAGACATGGAAAACTGGTTGGATTTTTGCAGTAGGTGGCAAGGCCAACTTGTAGGCCACTTCTCCAATGCGCTGAAGTACTTGATATGGTCCGTAGAATTTGGGAGAGAGTTTCTGACACCCCTTGTCCTTGACTGATGTTTGATTATATGGCTGTAACCGTAAAAAGACCTGATCCCCTTCTTGAAATTGGCGCTCTGAGCGATGCTGGTCTACCTGTTTCTTCATGCGGTTCTGAGCTTGATGAAGATTCTCTCGAAGATGGGCGAGCATGGTTGCGCGGTGTTGTAGGAGTTGATCCACTGCTTGTTCTTTTGAGCATCCCTTGAGATAGGAAGTAGGTGAAGGCGGGAGTTGACCATATACTACTTTATAGGGAGTCATTTTGGTGGTGGCATGATAGTTGGTGTTATACCACCATTCAGCCAGAGGTAACCACTGTACCCAAAGGTGTTGCTTTTCTGAAGTGAAACACCTAAGGTAGGTTTCTAGACATTTGTTGATGGCTTCGATTTGACCATATGTTTGCGGATGATAGGATGTACTGAATTTGAGTTGAGTGCCTTTTATTTTGAAGAGTTCCAGCCAAAAATTACTGGTGAAGATCGGGTCACGGTCGGACACAATAGAAGTGGGCATGCCATGCAATTTGAAGATATGATCCATGAAAGATTGAGCAACCAAAGTTGGTGTAAACGGGTGGGGTAGGGCGCAGAAATGAGCATACTTCGATAGTCGGTCCATAACCACCATGATGACTTACTTGTTCCCTGACTTTGGAAGACTTGTATGAAATCCATAGAAACCTCCGTCCAAATTGATGTTGGAATGGGCAATGGTTGTAATGTGCCTGGTGTGTTGACGGTTCCCCTTTGTGGTGTTGACAGACATCACATTCTGCTACAAAAGTAAGGATGTCCTTTTTCATGCCTATCCAAAAAAATGATCTTCTGGTGTGAGCATACGTCTTTTGAAAGCCTGAATGTCCTGCAATGGGAGATGAGTGCAATTCTGCCAAAATGCGACTTTTGAGGGTCGATGTTGGTGATATTACGACTCTGTCCTTGTAGCGAAGAATATCATCCTACCACGAGTAGCCCTTGGTGGAATTTGGATCTACCTGCAATTGAGAAATGAGTTGGGAGAGCCCGGGGTGTGAAAACCATTCCTTGCGAGCCTCTTCAATCCATTTTGGAATGGGGAGGGAAATTGCTAGCATAGTACTTTCCTCCTCAAATTGGCGAGATAATGCATTTGCTACACTATTGTCTTTCCCTTTCTTGTAAATGATCTCATAATCATATCCTAGCATTTTGGCTATCCATTTATTTTGTTGTGGGGAGGATAGGCGTTGCTCCAAAAAAAATTAAGACTGTGATGATCTATGCGGATTTGGAAACGTCGCCCCAATAAGTAAGGTTGCCAGGTCTCGACTGCATGTAAGATGACCATCATTTCCTTCTCGTTGGTAGATTGGCCCAGATTCCTCCCACTGAGTTGTTGGCTTGTGAAGGCCAACGGTTGACCTTCCTGCATTAAGAACACCCCAATACCTGTACCTGAAGCATCACATTCATTGACAAAAGATTTGGTGAAGTCAGGTAGTGCTAAGATTGGAGTGGAACACATGGCATTTTTTAGAGCTGTAAAGGCCTATTGTTCTTCCTCATTCCAGAAGAATGAATTTTTCTTTAGGAGTTGGGTGAGGGGCTTCGCTATGCGACCATAGTTGCAGACAAATTTACGATAATAGCCTGTGAGACCCAAAAATCCTCTCAAGCTCTTCAAGGTCTTAGGTTGAGGCCATTCCTGCATTGCCTGGATCCTTTTGGGGTCCACCTTGACACCTTCACGCCCCACAATGTGGCCCAAATACTCTACTTCTTCCATGCCACACGAACACTTGGACATCTTGAAAAATAATTTATGCTTGCGGAGCAGTTGCAAGAGTAGATCTACATGCTGAAGATGTGCGGCCCAAGTTCAACTATAGATGAGGATGTCATCGAAGAAGACAAGGACAAATTTCCTGATATATGGTTTGAGAATGTGGTTCATAAGGCTCTGAAAAGTAGAGGGCGCATTACAAAGACCAAATGGCATGACCAGGAATTCATAATGGCCTTCATGAGTTCTGAAAGCAGTCTTAGGGATGTCAACTTCCTTCATGCAAATTTGGTGGTAGCCTGAGTGAAGATCCATCTTAGTGAAGAATTGAGCCCCATTGAGTTCATCCAGCAAATCATCAACCACCGGGATGGGAAATTTATCTTTGACTGTCAACTTATTGAGGGCCCTGAAGTCGGGATGCATCCGCCACTCCCCATCTTTCTTGAGCACCATGACCACTGGGGATGAATAAGGACTAATGCTGGGACGAATGACACCTGCTTCCAAAAGTTCCTTGATGATTTTTTCTATTTCATTCTTTTGGGTGAACGGATATCTGTATGGGTGCACATTTGGGGGTTGGGCCCCTGGAACCAAGGTGATGCTATGATCATGTTCCCCTCGCGAGGGTGGAAGCTCATGAGGCTTGTCAAAGACCGGCAGATGGTTATTTAAAATCTGTTGCATCTCAGGATGAATTGGCAGAGGCTTTGTTTCGACTACCTGGATGGCTTTAAATTAAGCTACAACTCCATGATTGCCTTTTTTTAACAATTTTTCCATCCTATGCGAGCGGATGATAGAGGGGGCTGCTGCCTGGAGTCCACGGAGGGTATGTGTGTAGTTGTTCTTCTTAAAACTCATATATAACTCATGGAAATCCATTGTGATTGGCCCAAGAGTGTGGAGCCATTTAGCGCCGAGGACAATGTCGCAACCCCCCATGTGTATGGCAAACATGTGGGTTTTAAACTGATAATACCCCATTTGAAGTTTGACATTTTCACAGCGGCCTTCACATTTCATTGTGCCTCCATCCGCAATTTGAACTTGGAAGTTAGAAACTACTCGTACAAAACAATGCACCGCTTCTGCGACTTTTTGATGGATGAAATTATGTGTACTTCCACTATCAATCAAGACTACTACTGGGCGATGTTTAATAAAACCTCTGATTTTGAGAGTTTGAGGGGAAGAAATCCCTACCAAAGCATGCAACAAAATAACTGGTTCGTCAGAGACATTGTCCTTTTGGTTGTCTTCTTCTAGCGGCTCCAGTTCCTCCAGTGGTGGATCTTCCTCTGTTGAGTTGTAGTCAGTGGCATCAATTTGAAAAAATTTGGACTCCTTGCATTTATGACCTGGGGAGTATTTTTCATCACAGTAGTAACATAGGCCTTGCTTTCTTCTTTCGGCCATTTCCGCAGGTGACACCTTTTGGACCTTAAGTGTTTGAATCGTGTTGTGAGCCTGTAGGGGGCGACCTTTAGCAGAGAAATTTGGGCGACTGTATTGTGCTGCTAATGCATGTTCCACGTTACAAGCTACCTTGCAGTCCTCCATCTAAGTGGGAGGGTGGTGCAGTAGGACTTGGGCTTTGATAGCTTCTTTAAGACCACTGATAAAACATTCCGTGTAGAACACATATGAGAGACCCCATGTGCGGAAGGCTAAGGCTTCAAAAGTTGTAATATATTCATCCATTGTACCAGTCTGTCGGAGCTTAGTAAGACGACCCAAAAAAGATGATTCCTGATTAAAGCGGTCTTGAAGAGCTTTGGTGAATTTGGTCCAAGTCCTAAAAGGTCCAGTGCAATGCTGATGCCATTCCCACCATTGCCACCATTCATTGTCCAAGTACATGCTCCCCAACATAAGCTGAGTCACATCATCGAAGATGTGATTCAGTTTGAAATACTGCTCCATTTGTGCTATCCAAGCCGGCGGGTGAGAACCGTCAAATTTATGCATATCCAACTTGGGAGGTCGCTGACTGGGTGGTGGATGGGTGTGCCAGACATGAGGAGAGTGGATAGACTCACCCTCATTGTGTTCAGTGCCATTATACTCCTCTTCGTGGGCTTTCTCCTTGCCCTTCGGGACTATTTTCTCAACCATGCTACATAGTCCGGTAAGCTGAATGTGGAGGTTGTGCATTGATTCTTCAAGCTTGTCCATCCTTTCATTGGCCATTGCTTGAGCTCTAGTTTCTACCATACACCAACCAGATTTTTTTAAAATTGGGACCACCTAAAATATTTTCACTAAGAAGTGAATGGTACCACCATGCTCAGCTCGTTGTCCTGATTTTTATTTATTTATTTATTTATTTATTTTCTGAAAACTCCTAATGGAGTTTTACTCCTTCCTTATCAATACTGCAGTGGCCAAATCCTTAAAATGTCAATGCGGCCAAAAGTTCTGCGAAAATTATACCCCGGTATAGGAACCCTTCACAACGACTCCGATCTGGTGGATCTGAGGGATCTGAATAGCGGATCTGATGGCAAAACAGACTACTTCTGTGAATCTGATGGATCTAATAGATCGAAATCGCTGATCTGCGAACTTGAGACTGCGGGACTGATGTCTGCTGCTGCTGCACCCCTTTGCACAAGCGGATCTGGAAGAGATGTTGTGTGATCCCCCGATAGAAAAGGGAACTATGGTCTTGAGGAGTGTCAGGTGCTAAAGATCGCAATATACATAAGGGTCTGGCAGTAGTACTCAGCCCAATGTTTCAGGGCTATAACTAAGGAGGATCGACTGTACCCTTAGCCGTACAACCCGACTACCCTATCGTACGGGTGAGTAATCTCCCCGAGCGCTGTTCTCGGTGTACTGTAGCCGCAAGACGACCGACGGTTTATCTATGGCGAGGTTTCAAGGGAGCCTAGGGGGCTTTCGATATACCCAGAGGGTACTTGGAAGACAATCCGTGCGCGGTTCTGTCTAATGTGCTACTACTCGAAGGGGTACCCACAGGGGTTACAAGGGAGTCCAACAGACGTGACCACCTCTTGTATTTCCTGTGTCATGCCTCCCCAAATCCGCAGGTTTATGCGCTCAACGACAGATCCCGTGGTTTAAAGACGCGGGAACTCGTCTCTAGCAAAAAAAAAATTGCTAAGAAATGGAGATCCCACTGGCCCTGGAAAGTGCTCTGATACCACTTGTTATGATCTTAACCTGCAAAATGATACCAAAATACAGAATATGCGAAGAAAAGATACCCAGAACACAAAATAGCAATGATTTTATTATTTAGAGAGTAATGTTCACTTGCCTCTTCGAGGGAGCAACCTCCAATAAGGCAGAGCTCGACTACAAAATAAGACACGGTGCTCCTCGCAGGGAGTCTCTATCCTTTATATATGACTCATACATGCAATACCACAGGCCAATACCGTGGGTTTTATTAATACCATCTATCTAATACTACGGCCCATTTGCAACTAATTGTGGTTCCGTCATTAATTGCGGATTAACCACTTACAATTATTAATATGGGATTTATTGACTCTTGACTATGACGTGATCCCATTACATAAATAAGGGGGTTAGGGTGGGACCCTAACACATAGTTTATTCATGGCTTGGGAAATTAGCTAAAATAAATGAAAAAATGAAAGAGCTAATGGAATCATTTCAAATATTGGGGACACTAGATGATTGTATTATTTTAGGAAAACATTTTGTTATAAAGGTGATTTAATATTTAGATAGGAGATTCACACATTTACATGTATTTAATTTTGCCAAGTTTTTCATTCCTTAGTATTATTATGAAGTGAATGATAAAAACTCTACAAAAAAAGATGGTTGAAATGTTTACGTGAACAATTTAGTGTTGGGGAATCACCTATTGTGCATACTGATAGATGTTTAGGTGAAATGGATTAATCTATTTGTACTATTTTTATATCATACCCAAAAAAATATATGTATGGAGCATAGGATCTATGTGGAGGTGAACCTTTATCATTTGAAGGCTTTCCATATTTGATGCAAATTTGGAAATCTATTCTTGTTATCTTATCAAGCACAACAATGTGTGAAAGAGGCTTCTCAAATTTAAATAGGATAAAAAATGACGGTAGATTAAGACTTTCATTAGGCACTAGACATGTTAATTTTTTTGTCTCTTAGTGCTCGTCATGCTTTAAATGAGCTATATTGGAATGTTATTTATGATGTATGGAAATAAATGAAAACGAGAAATCCTTTTCCATTAGACAAATAGATTTAATTTTCAATGATGTAAGTCCAAATACTTTTGAAGATCATCGAATGAATAGAAGAGACATATGCTTAGGTTTTTTAAATGGAATTTGAGAAAAATATTTTTTTTATTTACTAAGTTCTATTGACATTTTCTTGTGTTTTAATGTAGTCACTCTTTAAATTTTTAAGATTTTAAAACTTTAGGAAACTATTTCATTTTGACATTCTTTTTATGAAGGGTTTATTTAATATACAATGAATTTTTGGGACATATAATTCAAAACATACAAATTCATAGAGCGGTTGAAAATATGTTTTCCTAGCAAATTGAGTAACCTTGGGCAACATACATATTGCAGGGATATTTTTATTTCAATTGCAATGGGCCATGAACCATGATGTGAAGCATGTGGTATAATTGGATTAATAAACCTATAAGCAATGAAAAAGGAGCATTTAATTTTTTCCTGCCTTGAAATGGACATACCTTTGTTTTTTAATCCATTTTCTCTCTTGTTTGGAGTTTGGCTTTTAGATGAAGTTCTGGCACGTGGTGGGAGGCATTAATCAAAGAAAAAATTAATGACAAGCGATAAATATTCATCTCTAGTTCATTTAAGTTTCATAAGCAATCAAGTCTACCCATTATAAGATGTACGACTCTATGTCTTTAGTATTTATAAGTGTCATGTGTTTACTATTGTTAAATTAATAAATAATAATAAGATTTTGGATTTTATATATAGAAATAAAATTTATGTCACTAAATAAATGATAATATTGAGTGTTTCAAATAAAGTGTAGATTATCGTTTAAATTACATATTATTTTATGGATATTTTAAGTTATTTAAAAAAATTATTATGATGGATTTTTATGTAAAAAGTAAAATAAATTTACATTTATTTTATTTTAAGTAAAATAAATATGAAAATGCATATTGGAATTCTTACTTAAGTGATGCATTTCAATGTTCCATTGTGGTATTATGGTTTAGGAAAGGTGTTGCATTGGATATAAAAATCAATATTTTATTTTATTTTATTTTGTATTTACTACTAGAAATTTTCAATGTAAGAATAATGGTGTTATATTCTTAGGATGGAATGTGGGTTATTTTATATGATATTATGATGTCACATTCTCTCTCTCTCTCCCTCACTCTCTCTCCCCCCATCCCTCTCCCTCTTTCACCCTCTCTCTCCCTCCCCACCTCTCTTTCTCTATCTCCCTCTCTCCCTCTATCTCTTCTCCTCCCTCTATCCTACTCTCTCCCCCTCTTGCTCCCATTACCCCTCTCCCCCTCTACCTCTCCCTCCCACCCCCCAACTCTCTTTCTCCCTACACCTCCCCATCCCCCTCTCACTCTCTCCCCCCTCCCTTCCTCTCTCTCCTGCTCCCCCTCTCCCACTCTTCTCTCCCCCTCTCCCTCCACCCCTCTCTCGCCCTCTTCCCCCTCTCCACCCCACTCTCGCCATCTCTTTCTCCCTCTCTCCCTCTCCCTACCCTCTCTCCTCTCTCTCTCTCTCTCTCTCTCTCTCTCTCTTTTCCTCCCCCTCTACCCCATCGCCTGTCCCACTCTCTTCTTCTCCTACTCTAGCTCAACCTCTTCCTCTCCCACTCTCTCCTCCTCACCCACTCTAACTCTTCCTCCCCTCCCCCTCTCTCTCTCTCTCTCTCTCTCTCTCTCTCTCTCTCTCCATTTCTCTTTCCCTCCCCCCTTCTCCCCCTTCCCCTCTCCCTCTCTATCCCCCTCCCCCTCACTCTTGTTCTCTCTCTCTTCCCCCTCCCTACACTTCTCTCTCTCCCCCACCCTATACCTTCCTCTCTCCCTCTCTCTCCCCCTCTTCCCCTCCCCCTCTCCCCACTCCAACCTCCCTCTCTCTTATACTCTCCATCCCCCCCTATTATCTCTTCATCTCCCTCCCTCCTTCTCTCCCTCTATCACTCTATCTATCTTTCTCTCTCTCCCTTTATCTCCCTCCCGCCTGCTCTCCCTCCGCGCCCCCCTCCCGCTCTCCCTCTCCCTCTTTCTCTCTCTCCATCTCATCCCTCCCTCCTCTATCTCACTTTCTAGCATCCTCTCCCTTCCTCTCCCTCTCCCTCTCCCTCTCCCACTCTCTCCCCCTTGCCCCCTCTGTCCCCCTCGATCTATCTCTCTATCTTTGTCACTCTTTCTCTCTCTCTCTCTCTCACTCACTCACTCTCTCTCTCTCCCTCTCCCCATCTACCCCTACCTCTCCCCACTCTCTCCCTCTGCATCTCCCTCTCTACCCCCCTCCCCCTCACTCTCATTCTCTATCTCTCCACCTCCTTCCACCTCTCTCTCTAAATATCTCTCCCCCTCTACCCTTCCCCCTCTCTCCAACCCTCCATCCCTCTCTCTGTCACTCCCCCTACCCCTCTCTTATCTCTCCCTCTCCCTCCCTCCCTCTATACTTCTCTCTCTCTCTCTCTCTCTTTCTCTCTCACCCTCTCCATCTATCATCATCCCTCTCACTCCTTCCCTCTATCTCCTCCCCCCGCTACCCCTCTCCCTCACTCTCTCTCTCTACCCCTCTCTCTACCTCTTCTCCCACCCTGCCCTCGTTCTCTCTCTCCCTTCCTCTACCTTCCTCACCCTATCCCTCTCCCTCTCCCCCTCCCCCTATCTTGGTATCTCCCCTTCCCCTTATCCCACCCACCCTCCCTCTCCATCTCCCTACCCCTTTCCCCATGCCTCTCTCTCTCTCTCTCTCTCTCTCTCTCTCTCTCTTTCACACACACACACACACAAATTCTCTATATCAATCTCTCGTTCTCTTATTACCTCTCTCTCTCTCTCTCTCTCTCTCTCTCTCTCTCTCCCCTATCTCTCTACCTCTCCCTCACACTCTTGATATCCCTATTTCTCCTCCTCTCCCTACCCCCTCCCCCCACTCTTCATCCCTCTCCTTTTCTCTCTCCCTCTCCTCTCCCCCTCCTCGAGCTCTCTTCCCCTCCCCATCTTCCTCTCCCACTATCTCTCCACCTCTCCTACTCTCTCTCTCTCTCCCTCTCTCTCTCTACCCACTTCTCTCTCCCTCTTTATCCCTCTTCCTCCCCTACCCACCCATCTCTTTCTCTCTTTCCCCTCCCTCCCTCTCTACCTCAACCCCTCTCCCTCTCTCTCTCCCCTCCCTCCCTCTCTACCTCAACCCCTCTCCCTCTCTCTCTCCCCTCCCTCCCTCTCTACCTCAACCCCTCTCCCTCTCTCTCTCACCCTCCCACCTGCTTTCTCCTTCTCTCTCTCTCTCTCCTCTGTTCCTCCTCTATCTCATTATATGCATCCCTATCTCTCTACCTCTCCCCCTCCCCATTTCATGAACTCTCCTCCTCTCCCTCCCCCTCTCCCTCCCTCTCCTGCTCTCTCTCTATCTCCCTCTCCCCCTTTCCCATTCTACTCTCCCACCTATCCCCCTCACCCGCTCTGTCTCGCCCTCCACCTCTCCCTCTCCCATCTCTCGTTCTCTCCACTACTCCTCCCCCTCCCCCTATCCCCCCACCTATCTCTCTCTTTGCCCCTATCCCTTGCCCTCTCCCCCTCTCCTTCTATCTCTCCCTATACCCTTTACTCTCTGCCTATCTCTCTCTCTCTCTCTCTCTCTCTCTCTCTCATCCTACCTTCCTTCCCCTCTCTAGCACTCTTCCCCTCCTGCTCTCTCTCCCTCTCTCCCTCTTCGACTCTCTCCCACCTCTTTCTCTCTCTCTCCTCCTGCCCCTCTCTTACCCTCTACCATCCCCACTCCCTCTCTGTACCATCTCCCTCACTCTCTCTTTGTGTCCCGCAACCTCCCTCTCTCTACCTACCCCTCTTCCACTCTCTCCCTACTCATATTCGTCTCTCTACCCCTCCCCCTATCTCTCTAGCTCTCTCTCTCCTTCTCTGTCCACCTCTCACCCTCCCTTCGTTCACCTCTCTCTCTCTCTCTCTCTCTCTCTCTCTCTCTCTCTCCCTCTACCTCTCCCTCTTCCTCTCCCTCTCCCTCTAACTCTCTCTCTCTCTTTCTCTTCCTCTCTCCCTCTCTCTCCCTCTCCTCCCTCCCTCCTCTCTCCCTCTCTCCATCTCACTCCCTCTCTCCTCTCTCTCACTCCCTCTCTTCCTCTCCCTCTCCTACCACCTCCCCTTCCCCCTCTTCCTCTCCTACTACCTTTGCTTCCCACTCTCCTGCCATATCCCCCTCACCATCTCTCTCCCCCTATCCCTCCCCCCAACCTCTCTCTCTCTCTCCCACACACATACACACACATTATCTCTATCACTCTCATTATCTCTCTCTCTCTCTCTCTCTCTCTCTCATTACCTCTCTCTCTCTCTTACACACTCTCCTTCTCTCTCTCTCACTCCCTCCCTCTCTCCCTCCCTCTCTCTCTCTCCCTCACACTCTTTCTCTCACTATCTCTCTTCCTCTCCCCACCCCCTCTCCCTCTTCCCTTCTCTCTCTCCCCTGTTGTGTCTCTCTTTACCCCTCTCTCTCTTCCCCCTCTCTCTCCGACCTATCACTCTCCCTCTCTTTCCCTCCCCTTTCCCTTCCCCACTCTCTCTCTCTCACACACCCTCCCTCCCTATCTCTCCCCAACTCCCTCACCCTCTCTTCTTTCTCCCTCTCCCTCCCTCTATTACTCCTACTCTCTACCTCTCCCTCTCTCCCTCTCGCTCCTACCCTCAATCTCCTCCTTCATCCCCGCTCTCTCTATCTATCTATCTAGCTATCCATCTACTTCCCTCTCCCTCTTTTCTCTCCCTCCACTCTCCCTATATCTCTCTCCCTCTCCCTTTCCCTCTCCCCCTCTCCCACTCTTTCCTCCTCTTCCTCCGCCTCCCCCTCTCCTCCCCTCTCTTTATCTATCTCCCTCTCCTGCTCTCTTCACCTCATTGTCCCCTCCCCCTCTCCTACTATGTCTCCCACTCTCTCTCCTCCTCTCCCTCTCCTCTTCTCTCTCTTTCTATCCCTTTCTCTATCCCCCATTCCCATTCGTGCTCCCTCTGCCCCTCTCTTCGCCCTCATATCTCTCTCTCTTCCCCTCTCCCTCCATCTCTCCCAGAATCCCTCTCCTTATCCTCCTATCTCCCCCACCTATTTCTCTCTTCTGCTTCTAGTGTCTCTCTCCCAATCTCTCTCCACCTCTCCCTCCCCCTCTCTTCTTCCACCCTCTCCCTCCCTCCCTTTCTCTCCCTCCCTCTATCTCCCTCTCTCCCTATCCCTATCACTCCCTCCTCTCTCCCACTCTCTCTCTTCCTCTCACTTCCTCTCTCTCTCACTCTCCCAATTCCCTTCTACTCTCCCTCTCATATCGCCTCCCCTTCCCCCTCTCCCTCCATCTCCCCCTTTCTATCTCTCTCCCCTTATCCCTCCCCCCAGCCTCTGTCTCTATCTTTGTCTCTATCTGTCTCTCTCTCTCACACACACACACATTATCTCAATCACTCATTATCTCTCTCTCTCTCTCTCATTACCTCTCTCTATCTCTCATGCACTCTCCTTCTCTCTCTCTCTTAATCTCTCTATTTCTCCCTCCCCTCCTCCCTCTCTCTCTCTCTCTATCTCTCTTCCTCTCCCTGCTCCCCATCTCCCATTCTCCTTCTCTCTCTCCCTTGCTCTATCTCTCTTTACCCCTCTCTCCCCCCCTCTCTCTCCCTCTCTTTCCCTCCCCTTCCCCTTCCTCCCTCTCTCTCTCACCCCCTCCCTCTCTCTCCCCACCTCCCTTGCCCTCTCTTCTTTCTTCTCTCCTCTCTCCCTCTCACTCCTTCTCTCTCTCCCTCTCTCCCTCTTGCTCCTTCCTTCAATCTCCCCCTCCTACCCCTGCTCTCTCTCTCTCTCTCTCTCTCTCTTTCTCTCTCTCTCTCTCTCTATCTATCTATCACTCTACTTCCCTCTCCCTCCCCTCCCTCACTCTGCTCTTCCTATATCTCCCTCCCTTTCCCTCTCCCTCTCTCCCTCCCCCTATCCCACCTTCTCCTCCTCTCTCTCCCCCTCCCACTCTCTCTCCCTCTCCCTAACCCCCTCTCCCTCCCCCCTTCTCTCTATATATCTCCCTCTCTTACTCTCATGCTCTCTTCACCTCACCCTCCCCCTCTCCCACTTTATCCCCTCTCTTCTTTCACCCTCTCCCTCCCTCCCTCTCTCTCTCCCTGTCTCCCTCCCCCTCTCTTATTTCATCCTCTCCCTCTCTCTCCCTAAATCTCTCTCCTATCTCCCTCTCCCCGTCGTTCCCTTCTTCTCTCTCCCCCTAAACACCTCTCTCTCTCTCTCTCTCTCTCTCTCTCTCTCTCTCTCTCTCTCTCTCTCCACTAGCCCTCTCCCACCCTCCTATCCCACCCTCTCCTCCTCTTCCTCCCCCTCCCCTTGTCCCTCTCTCTCTACCCCTCTCCCACTCTCTCCCCCACATCCCTGTCTCTCTCTCTCTGTCTCCCCCTCCCCCCTCTCTTTCTCTCTCCCCCTCCTGATCCTTCCACCCCTCTCCCTATCCCCTTCTCTCCTCACACCTATCTCTCTTTCTTCCCATATCACTCCCCCACTTCACCTCCCCCTCTCCCTATCAAACTCTAGCCCCTAACTCTCTCTCTCTGCCTCCCCTAACCTGTCTATCTTCCCCTCCCTGCTCTCTCTCCCCCTTCTCCCCCCCTCTCTCTCACCATCTATCCCTTTCTCTATCTCTCTATCTCTCCCCCTATGTCTTTGTCTCTCTCTCTCCCTCCTCCTCCCTCTCACCATCCTCTCTCCCCCTCTCTCTCCCCTCCTCTCTCCGTTGCTCTCTCTCCCTCTCTCCCACTCCCCCTCTCCCACTCCATTTGTCTCTCTCCCATTCCCCCTCCCCCTCTATTCTATCACCCTCTTCCTCCACCAATATCTTTCTCCCCCTCCCACTCTCTCCCCCTATCCTTCTCCCTCCCTCTCTCCCTCATCCGTCCCCCTCCACCTCTCTCTTACCCCCTCTCTCTCTCTACCCGCCCTATATCTCCCCGCTCTCCTCCTCTCCCACTCTCACTCGACCTCGCCCTCTGCCACTCTCTCCCCCCTCTTTCTCTCACTCTCCTCCTCCCCGTATCTCCCCCACCTATCTCTCTATTTCTTCCTTTCTCGCCCCCTCTCCCCCCTCGCCCTCCCCCTATCCCTCTCTCCCTCTCCCTATCCTCCACTCTCTCCTCTTCTCCCTCCTCTCTCTCCTCTCTCTCTCCTCTCTCTCTCTCCCGCTCCCTCCCTCCCTCCCTCCCTCTCTCTCCCTCCCTCCCTCCCTCTCCCCCTCCTTCCCTCCCTCCCTCCCTCTCTCTCTCTCTCTCTCTCTCTCTCTCTCTCTCTCTCTCTCTCTCTCTCACACACACACACACACACACTCAGTCACTCTACCCCTCCCTCTCCCCTTACACCTCTCCTACTCTTGCACCCCCTCTCCCTCTCCCACTCTCTTCCCCTGCCTCTTTCTCTCCCTCTCCTCCTCCCCCTCTCTCCCACCCTCCCTCTCCTCTTCTCTCTCCCACCCCATCACTCTCTCTCCACCTACACCTCTTCATCTCTCTCCCTCTCCCCCTCCATCCAACTCTCACTCTCCCTCTTTCTCTCTGTGCCCACTCTCCCACCCTCCCCACCCCCCTCTCTCTCTTTCTCTCTCCATTTCCCCCTCTCCCTCTCTCTCTCTCCCTCTCTCCCTATTTCTCCCTCTCCTCCTCTCCTCCCTCTCCTCCTCTCTCCCTCTCTCCATCTCTCTCCCTCTCCTCCCTCCCTCCTCTCTCTCGCTCTCTCTCTTCCTCTAACTTCCTCTCCCTCTCCCCTTCCACCTCCCCCTCTCTTGTCATCTCCCCACACCCTATCCAACCCTCTCCTCCTCACCATCTCTCTCCCACCTATCCCTTCCCCCCTCTCTCTCTCTCTCTCTCTCTCTCTCTCTCTCTCTGTCTCTCTCTCTCTCTCTCTCCCTCTTTCTCTCACTCTCCCTCACACTCTTTATCCCCCTATCTCCCTATATCTTTATCCCCTACTCCTACCACTCCTCCTCTCCCCCCCTCTCCATTTCACTCCCTCCTTCTCTCTCCCCCAAAACACCCCACTCCCTCTCTCTCTCTCTCTCTCTCCTCCCCCTTCCCTTCCCCTCTCTCTCTCCCCGTCTCCCACTGTCTCTCCCCAATCATTCTCTCTCTCTCTCTCTCTCTCTCTCTCTCTCTCTCTCTCTCCCCACCTCCCCCCTCCCCTCCTCTCTTACTATCTCCCCTCTTAATCCTACTCCCCCTCTCCCTCTCCCCTTCTCTCCTCTCACCTATCTCTCTCTCTTTCCATCTCCCTTCCCCACTTTGCCTCCCCCTCTCCCTATCCACCTCTCCCTCACAACTCTATCTCTCCGCCTCCCCTCACTTGTTTATCTTCCCCTCCCCACTCTCTCTCCCCCTTCTTCGCCCCCCCCCCCCCCCCTCTATACGTCTCTCTCCATCTCCCTCTATCACCCCCTCTCTCCCTCTCCCTCTCCTTCTCCCTCTCCTTCTCCCTCTCTCTTTCTCTCTCGCCATCCTCTCTCTCCCTCGCTCCCCCGCTCCTCTCTCTCCCCCTCTCCCACTCCTTCCCCCTCCTCTCTCTCCCCCTATCCCTCCCCCTCCCCTTCTCATTATCTCCTCCCTCTGTTCCTCTCTCTCCCACTCCCCTTCACCCTCTATTCTATCTCTCTTCCTCCACTCCTCCCTCTCCTTCTTTCCTCTCTCTTTCTCTCTCCCTATTCCTCTCCATCATCCCATCCCCCTCCCCCTCTCTCTCACCCCCTCTCTCTCTCCTCTTCTCTCTATCTACCTCTCCCTCTCGCCTCCACCTCCCCCTCTCTCTTCCCCTCCCACTTTTTCTCTACCTCTCCCTCTGTCACTCTCTCCCCCCTCTTTCTCTCACTCTCCTCCTCCCCCTCTCTCCCCCCACATATATCTCTCGTTGTCCCTTTCCCTCCCCCCTCTCCCCCTCTCTCTCTCCCTATCCTCCACTCTCTCCCCTCTCTCTCTCCTCCTCTCTCTCTCTCTCTCTCTCTCTCTCTCTCTCTCTCCCTCTCTCCCTCTCCTCTCTCTCTCTCTCTCTTCCCCCCTTGCTCCTATCCTACTCCCGCACCCCCTCTCCCTCTCCACTCCCTCTCCTCCTCCCCCTCTCTCCCCCTCTCCCTCTCCCATTCTCTTTCCCACACTGTCCCTCTCTCTCTCTCTCTCCCCACCTCCCTCCCTCTCTCTCTCACTACATCTCTTCCTCTCTCTACATCTCCCCCTCTCTCTATCTCTCTCTCTCCCCCTCCATCCAACTCTCACTCTCCCACTCTCTCTCCACCCCCTCTCACACCCTCCTCCACCCCTTTTCTATCTCGCCCCACTCCCACCCTCCTACCCCCTCTCTTTTATCTCTCTCTCTCTCCCTCTCTCCCTGTCTCTACCTCTCCTCCCTCCCTCCTCTCTCGCGCTCTACATCTCTCTCCCTTTCCTCCCTCCCTCCTCTCTCTCTTCCTCTAACTTCCTCTCCCTCTCCCTTCCCCCTCCCTTCCTCTTGTCATCTCCCTGACCCCCTATCAGGCCATCTCCTCCTCACCATCTCTCTCCCCCTATCCCTTTCCCCACCCTCTTTGTCATTCTCTCTCTCACATTATCTCTATCACTCTCATTATCTCTCTCTCTCTCTCTCTCTCTCTCTCTCTCTCTCACTCACTCACTTTATTTCTCCCTCCTCTTTCTCTCACTCTCCCTCACACTCTTTATCTCCCTATATCTCTATCACTTTATCCCCTACCCCTACCACTCCCCCTCTCCCTCCCTCTCTGTCTCTCCCCCTCCTCCCACTCTCTCTCCCTCTTCATCTCTCCTCCTCCTCCCCCTCTCCCTCCCTCTCCCTCTCTACCCATCCCCTCCCCCTCTCCATATCACTCTCCCTCTCCCCCTCTATCTCTCCCTTGCTCCATCTCTCTCCCCCTCAGTCTCTCTCTCCTGCCCTCTCTTTTCGTCCCCCTCCCCTGGCCTCCTCTCTCTCTCTCCCTGCTCCCTCCCTCTCTTCTTTGTCCCTCTCTCTCCCTCTCTCCCTCTCCTGCTCTCCCTTTCCCTCTTTCTCCTTCTCACCCTCTCCCCCTCCTACCCCTATTCTCTCTCTCTCTCTCTCTCTCTCTCTCTCCCCCCCTCTATTTTCATGTCCCTCTCATTCTTTCCTACGCTCTCTCGCTCTCTACCTCCCTCTCCTTCTCTTGCTCCCCTTATGCCACCCTCTCCTCCTCTCCCTCCCCTTTCCCCGCTCTCCCTCCCCCTATCTCTATCTCCCTCTCTCTCCACCTCACCCTTCCACCCTCTCACTCTCTCCCCTAGCACTCTCTCCTCCTCTCCCTCTCCTTCTATCTCTCTCTCTTTCTCTCCCCATTCCCCTCTCTCTTTCTCTACCCATCTCTCCCCCAAGCTATATCTCTCTCTTCCCCTCTCCCTCCCCCACCTATCTCTCTCTCTCTCTATCCCATTGTCTCACTCCCTCTCTCTATTTCCCTCTCTTCTTGCTCCCTCTCCTTCCCTCACTCTATCTCCCTCCCTCTCTCTCCCTATCTCCTTCTCCCCGCTGCTCCCTCCTTCTCTCTCCCCTTAAACACTCTCTCTCTCTCTCTCTCTCTCTCTCTCTCTCTCTCTCTCCTTGTCTCCTAACCTCTCCCCCTCTTCCTCCCCCTCCTCCTCCCCCTCCCCCACTCTCACTCCCCCTCCCCCTCTCTTGCTCCCTCTCCCCCTCCTAATCTCGCTCCCTGTCTTCCTCTCCCCTCACCTATCTCTCTCTCTGTTGATCTCCCTCCGCTTCGTCCCCTCTCCCTCCCTCTCTCTCTGCCTCGCCCCACTTGTCTATCTTCTCCATTGTCCCTCCTCGACATCCCACTCCCTCTGTGCCCCCCGCTCTCTTTCTCCTACCCCACACTCTCATTATCTCTCTCACTCTCATTATAACCATCATATCATCAAACAACCTAAAGCATGCCATTTAACAAGAAAAAACATAATCGTTATTATCGAATCATATCATTTAACAAATACAATCCACATCATGTAGAAAACAAAACATCTTATCAATTTGAAACCAATAACCATCATAGTATCTAAGAAAAACAGTCATTATATCACAAATACATACATATCAACATACGTGCAAAAAAATGTCAACATCATATTATATTTCAATGGTATCATATTATCTAATTAGCAAAAGCACAACCATTATATCATATAAACAAACAAAAATTTCTTTCATTTAAAAGAACACATAAAATACACCAACATATACATATAATTAGAAATAACAAACAATATCTATACGTAAATATCGATGTCATGTCTATACAATTTAGGAGTACATTTAAAAAAATATAAATCTCTTTTCACATTTAAATAAAGGGACATATCCTTTCACATATCTTATAAAAATAACACAATTCTACTCATGAATAAATTATTTTATATCATCCAATTTTCAAAAGATAAATAATTATATATAACAAAATAATACAAAGATATCCTTTCACATTATAAACCATAGTTATAAATCAAAAAATTCAGTGTACAAAAATATTCTTTTCATTATTATATAATTTGAAATCAATAAATAATTATACAAACACAAATATAACTAATAAATTCAAATATAATAATTAAATAAAAATCTTCCTCACTAATAACCATGTAAATATAAATGATATAAGCTCAAATAAAATAGAACAATAACTATTTATTTAATTTATTGCATGTAAAATAATTTAATAAAAGGATTTCTTGAATAAACTAATTTGCTATATATAAAATAATTTAATATAAACATTTATTGAATAAATTAAATATTTAAAATTAGAAAATTAAATATTTAAAAAAGAGAAGGAAATGTAAAAAAAAAATTTATAAAAAAATTTAAAATAGGTGATGAGTTGAAAAATTCATGTTTAAAATTCGGGGCTTATGACACATATAACGGTATGCAAAGAGAATTCAGATTATCTCACTAGGATGCCACTAACCGCATTCGGATTATCTCACTACGATGCCACTAACCACATGAAAACTAGCATTGACCAGATCGAACGTAAATTTCGTGAACACAAATGATATTTTAAATCATTTTATGGTATTACGTGGTAAATTTTGTGAACGGCTAGAAATGACAAGTGACAAAAATGTTGTAGCATTAATGTTGAAGAGGGATGATAATAGTGAGAAACAACTACCTAGAAACCGGTTGAAGCAGATAGTGAACATATGCAATCTTCTCGAAGCTTTTGAAGGTGGTAGCAGTGTTCATCCATTAATGCACAAGAAGTTTGAAGGCTGAAATAGGAATGATATAGAGTGCCATGTCTTTGCCTAGGAAAAACCTGACCAGACTGACTTTTAGACTTTTCGAGGCTGCTACTATGAAAAAAATTCAAATATTGTGGGACAGCCAGAACTTGCAGATTAGAGAAGTAATTAATGTGATTAAGGAGAAGCCCAAGAATAAAACAAGATAGAACAAGAAAAGCGAAAGAAAACTAAAAATGATGAAGAATTAATCGGATCATGAAGAGAGAAAAAAAATTAAAGCCGTATAATTAAGAGATTTTAAAAACATGACAGAGCCAAGAAGGTAGTTAAGGGGACTTAGTAGAAATAAAGGACAAGAGAATTAAAAATTTTGCTCTAATCCATGCCACCAAAACCAAAGAATAAATCATGAATATGAATATAAATAAATACAAGAAGCATAAAATAAACACATTAACCCATGATAAGAATCATAACACTTTCCCCACTATACATCTCACATTAGGCAGATAAAAAATAATCATAAATTTTAACTAGATTATAAATTTATTATATTTTTTATTTCCACTTTATCATGGAAATTCTTAACTCAACTAAATAGCTCTTCTTACAATACTATGGGCCAATACCATGCCTTATCAATATGACATGTCCAATATGATACATGTTGATATGATGTTTCCTTTAATTAAACAATTTGACATCAATTAATTAAAAGAACATAATTAACTTGGAGATAAATATTAACCCTTCATATGTTAACGATACTATGACTATTCTAGCATATTCCATGGAGGTTAAACCTATACCATTCACGTAATAATTATTAATAATTAAATTAAATGTGTGAGAATCCTATTCTCAGACAATCAAGCCTATACATGTAATAGGAAAAATGCACAATGTAATCATTAGGGCATGACTTCTCTCCTGCATAATCTAGATGTAATCTTTATGACTTCTCTCCTTTATAGCTTAGGTATCCTCCATTGTGGAATCTAAGGTCATTATTTGGTGAATATGGATGACTTGTTACAACCAACAAGCCTTATATTAGACATTTATATGGACAACAAGATAGGGCTACTATAAAATCACCGGATTTTGTATTTGCCCTTTTCAAAATTTAGTAAAATAAATCAAAATAAATATGTACCTTGAAAACTTCAAAAGTCCCAATCATATATAATAAGAAAGTCATTACTTATCAGGGTCAGAACCATCTACATCAGAAGATATAACTACTTTCACCATCGATGACTTGATAATAATATATGTATATTTAGACTGAGATTTATTTTTAGTACTGGGATATTTATGTTCCCTGTGTCTTTCCTCAGCTTGAATTAAAGTTTTGATTTCCTTATTTTCATGGACAATCTGATTAAAATAGTTTTCAAGACATGGGATAATGAGCAAGTATTGTTGATACCAATACATGTTCTTAATTTATGCTCGTTCAATTGGACGTTTCTTAGAGGACTGCCATCATAACAATTGTCATGGATGAGCCTCACAATGAGCCTCAATATGGACAAACTCACCATTTCTAGGATTATTCTATTGTCTCTTTTAGCTTGCTCACGAAACTTTCCTTTGAATTAGTTTAATATTAACTTTAGATTGAGGTTTTTGTTCTCATTGTATTATCTCTTTTTCATGTGTTGGTTATTTAGGTACAATTTTAGGCTGAAGACTTACCCTGGAGTGTTTCACTTCTCTTTTATCCTTAAATTCCTATTTTAATTCCATATCACAAACAATAGTACCCTTATTCATGCTTCTAGTTAAGCGAGCACAAGTAGGTATGGGGGTTTCAATATTACTATCATTCAAAATGAAAGGGTTTTCTTCTTGAAATGATTCTTCTCAATCATTATATAATGAATGAAATTATGGTGACTGAAGGGTTATGTGCACAAATTCCTGAGGAATTATAATACTCGGGTAATTGGGGTTTTTTGAAACCATTTCAATCTAGTAAATGATTTCATTCATCCCTTGTCTTTTCTGAATGGTTTCTAACTAGAATATAGATGAAATTGTGTTTAAAGAGTGATATTTGAGACTTCTTACGATGTGACTAGTATGTGCAGGACATTTTAGTTAGGATTTTATATAGATAAACGGAAAAATTAGGTTTATGGATGAGAAATGCCATTAACAACCTTTTATGATAAATAAAAACAAGACTATGTCACCCTTTACAAATAACATATTGATGCAACAAAAGCACTAATTTATGCCATTTAGATTTCAAAGAGGAAATTGGCACGCCTTTCACATGATATCCACAATCTTTACTGATGATAAGTTGCTTCTAGGGAATGTCACACATTACACAATTTTTAGACCATTTCTCTCTCTCAAAGGGCATATGAGTAGTTGCTGTAATTAAATAAATATCTATAACCATATCTAGATCCCCCACACTAGCCTCCTTCATATCGAAAGAAGAAGAAAAATCCCTGATAACCCCTTTACTATAACCCTGAAACAATTGAAGTAAATCCCAATAGTTGACCTAGTGGAACAAGTCTACACATTCATGATATGCCTCTACTATCTCAACTAGAATGACATTAAACTGGACGTAAAATGTGCAAAGAGTGAGTCAACTGACCCTAACTTACATAACAATGTAAAAAATATGAACAAGAACAATGAAGTAACAAGGTGTTCGTAACCTTGAAACCCCAAGGGATTAACTAAAATTTTGATAGTGGAGAGGTATGGTATAGATAAATTAATGGTTGTGATATATGAGTGTTTGTGAGTGGTGGATTTGAGACAATTGGTGCAAATCAGGATTAACATACATGGCGAGAATGCCAAATCACCCATAAAACCATGATACAAGTCTGAAAGCAATAGCCCTTAGCTTGAGAACCATCATTTCTCATGATTGCAAATCTGAAACTTTCAAAATAAATATCACCATACACATGAATACAAATTCACAATAATCATAAATGAGTTGTGTAGTCAGTAATATATTTAAAGCAAGTCTTATGTGATAAGTTCATGATATAACAAATATTCAAATATGGAAAATAAACCAAATGTAAAAGCATTCAAGTGAAAATTATCACATAGTTTATAATGCATTAGGTAATTACTATTGATTAACTTATACCACATGTAGATATTAGGGCATATATACAATTCAATCAAGCATATGAAAAAAAGTGTTATGAAGGCACTATAATATACAAATAGAAATAAGATAGGGCTATTACATAATCAAGGATTCTATAGCGACCCTTTTTCACTTTGACATTCATATGTTGTATAGAGTCATGGCCTCCCAATAACTTACTGGAATATGTCCAAGAGAATGTTTTTATATTGCTACTAAATGGGAGAAAGTTTCATCAAGAAAACACTGACAGTAGGTCTTTAAAACATAAAAAAAACATCAATAACATGAGTCAAAGAAACCAAAGATACGTCATATCACAATTATAAATATTAAAAAGAAAACTACAAGTCAAAACAATTCTAGTCATATAAATCCAAATCCAAACACTGACATACACAAAAATTGACATACGCAAAAAAAATGTTGCAAATACAAATGATAGAAGAAGAGGATGTGAACAAAAGAAATTCGAACTATTCATTTAAAGACACCCATATATATTCGTTTAAACATTCCCTTAATCACGTATCTAAAAAAAATGCGTGATCGACCGTTAAATGAGCGGATCACAGTTTACCACAATCTCTATAAAAACAAAAAAAATCCTGAGATGTGTTTCATGAAATTCTCTCCACATCACTTGAAGGTAATTTATGTAATATTGGCACATGCCTTTTCTAGTCCTATGCTTTTGGCTGTCAATGATTAATATTACAAGGTTATTAGAGAAGCAGTGATCATCATTATATTTATCTATTTGTATCTTAACACATTCAATATAATTTAAAATCAAAAGTTATTCACTTTGAAGTTAAATTTTACCCTTTTTCAATACTAGATTAAATTTAATGTGCTTTATAATTATTAGAGGAAAATGACTCTTTCAGGTATTGCTTATAGTTAAGTTTAACAGAAATTCGGTAAAGATTTTTAAAAGCGTGATTTTAAGTTGTTTAATGTGTATAATTCCAAGGCCCAATGGTTTTTTAGGTAACACAATCCATTTATACATTCCAAAATATATTTTAAACAAAAAAATCTTGCCTGAAATTAAATCCCCAAATTCTAGTGAAAAATGCCATTTCATCTATAAGTTAAATTATGCCCTAATATAATGTGATTTGCAACTCAAGGTCAAGATGACATCAAACTTAATTTTTAAATCTATATTGGAAATATATTCCTTTTAATTATTTTATTTCTAATTTATGCATTTGTAACATCTAGAAGAAACTAAAGCCACTACATATATAAATTTATTGTATATGTATATTTTACTCTATTTATTTATTTTTATTATAAGGTTTTACCTATTTTGAAAACAATTTTTATGGAGAATTATGAGTTTGCTTCTTTAATAATATAAGGAGTGAGATAATATATCTTATTTTTTGGTGGATCTATTTGTTTAAAATTTTTAATATAATGTTTTTTTCTTTTTTGTTAAATAGTTTGTGTGGTTTTAAAGATTTTTTACTTCTTTCTTCTAATTTTAGATATATTTTTCCAAGTTTATTCAGTCTTTTGATATAATTTTAATGACTAAAAGTTTATTCAAAACTTTATCCTAGAAGTTGAGAAATAAAATTCATAGTTAAAAGAATGTATTCCTTAGAGGAAACTCTAAACTTTCGTCTTTGTATTTTCCAAACAACTATAATTTTTTCTAGAGAATTGTGCTATTTTGAAAATATTTCCTTTTCACTCGTACCATCATGTATTTGACACATACAAACAAATATATTTTCATGCTACCCATGTCCACTATAGAGTAGATTCATTGTTATTTTGAGAACAATAATGGTCAACTAAACCTCTCAAGGGTTACAATATCTCTACTCATAGTTTGATGCATTCCACAGCACATCCATATAACAAGAAATATCTCAACAGGAATATCACAACCTGTCCTTGAACTTTTACCATTTTACCAAACTCTTTTTAATAAGAAAAAACGATTAAAAATGCACCCATTTAGGGAATGAGTTCTCTCCTTTGTGACCTCAATCTAAATTTTATTGGACTCCGTCTGTGGAAAATATGTAAAAAAATATACTTTCCAACTACTCTAATCTATAGGGAATCTCCACAATACTTTCGATGTAATTGACAACCACAACTTATTGCATTTGTAGTAGGGTATACCCTAATAAATTTTTACATAACATATATAACTCATTTCATATAATGTAATAAGAAACAATGGAATTTAGTTGGTTTAAGGGAACTTAATTGCCATATATGACCATAGTCATTTGTAGGCATTATTTAAACAATGATAGTAAATTCTCATTTCAATCTTTTTGCATCTCTAGCTACAAAACATATAGAAATATCTTAGATTGCATTGTTAGGCACTAGACACCAAATATAAAGGCACACAAATGAATACAAATAGTTTATTTTATGCTAAAATACTCTTGTATATGATTCCTTCTTCAAATTTAGCCCGAGAATAATTTTATTGTACCTTAAAACCACTTTTGATTATTTTTCCTTTTCATGACCACAATCACTTGCATACATGATAATAATAAGAAGACAAAATGTTGACATCCCGAATTTTGGGATTTCGTAAATATACTTAATTACTATTCATTATTTATCATTATGTTAGGAATTTTCTATTATTTCTAGCTCTCCTAGTTGATTTCAGTTATCATGTGCATTAAGGAAAACTTCATTAAGGACTTTGAATCACCTAGTTTTTGCTTATGGTGATAAAATGGAGTTTTCATGTATTTCATTAAGGACTCTAAATCATATAGTTGTTTCTTATGATGATAAAATCACTTCATCTATGTTTTAAGCTATTATCATGAAACTTCCACCACTTACCAAGTGTGTGCCCATTCAAAATTAAAATTGAACAATGCATGTTTTTAGGCAGTACAAAATGTAGTGGTAGGACTACTTTGTTAGGACCTACTTGGGTTCTGCTGCTTTGTTAATGGGGTTTATATATGTATTAACAAAGACTTATTTTAGTCCAAGATTTATTAAGAAATGAGAGGGACTTAAAGAAAATAAAAACATAATGGATCAATGTATGAAAGATCTATGTTAAAATAGATCTACATTGATTTATTTGTTTGTTAGATATTTTTAATATTAGTATGGTGGGTTCTAGTTTTAATTTTATTAAACTAGATCTATATTGATTTATTTTTTTATTAGATATTTTTAGTATTAATATGGTGGGTTCTTATTTTAATTTTATTTTTTATTTGTACGAATTTCATATTTTTTTCAATTCAATTAATTAGCATCAAGATTTCTCCCATAACGTGTCCACATGCTTATGTCTCCACTTCGAAGGGGTACTGTAAGTTTGGTAATGCTATAACCAATTCTTGATTGGTGTTCTTCTTTAACAATTCAAAGTCTCTTCACTGACCCTTTCCCCATTGAAAACTCTTGCCACTTGAAATTATGGTGTGGATTGATGTTGCTACTTCTAAAAATGAGTGTATAAATTGCTTCAAGTACTACGGTTCCTCAACAAATATCCTATCCTTAAAAACATTCAGTAAACCTTACCAACCACTTCATGATGAACTCCACTTAGAAGTATCTATCTTCAAATCTCCTCCACCTATCACATATCCAAAATTCACAAAAGGTTATCGTGAAAAATCACACTTACTTAGATGCACCAACAATTAATGCTTCTTTAAATTCGCTAGCACATGCATCAAATGTGATATGTGCTCCTCCTATGTCACAATGTATACTAGTAAATCATCGAAATAAATAATAAAAAATGAACTTATAAAAGTTCACAATATATCATTCATTAAGCTCATGAATGTAGTTGGTGCATTGCATAGGCCAAATATCATAATTAACTGCTCATACAAACCTATTAGCGTAATTACATTCTAGGTTAAATGACATCATTGAATATCTTTTTAAATTGATTCACATCATTAAAATTTTATTAATTATTATTTTTCATTGTGTTATAAGAGTAGAGTAATTGATTAGTTGCTTAACAATGAAATTAATCATGCTGGGTTGGCCTAGCACAATGGACTGGAACAAATTACACGTATATATATGAGAGTTTGTTTGAGAGGAGGCATCCACAAATGGATGATGCAAATTTCTTTTGGGTGGGTTTGTAGTGAGGGTAGACTGCACATAACATGATTGGGCTAGTTGTGTGAGATGGTCAAGCAAGCTGTGTGAGAAATCGTGCGGGTGGTTCAATCAAGTATTCACACAATTGGGTGAGGTGAGTTGTGTGGGTGGACTAGGCAAGTTGTGTAAGCAAGCTAGGTGAGTACTCATACAACTGGCCCAGGTGAGTCATGTGAGTAGTTAGATGAGCTATATAAGTGGGCCAACTGAATTTTGGGAATAGGATAAGAAATTTGTGTGAGTAATTGGGTCAGCCATATAAGCGGGTGGGGTGAGCTGTGTGAGCGGGCTAGGAAATTCATGCGAGGAGTTGGGTGGGTCATGTGAGCCAAGGCATAAAATTATTATGTTGTAGGCATGTGATCGAGCCTTGTAATTACTACAAGTCATGTGGAGTAAGCTAGTATGAATTGATAAGAGGAATTCAAGTTAGGGTGTACTTGGGGGCGTTTGGGCTAGGGGTTATTATGGATATTTTTGTATCTTTGTGAGATAGTGTTGGTGTGTGCAGTGATATCGTAGAGAGATAATGCATGAGACCATCATAGAAATGGATCATGCCAAGAGACCATGTGATATCACAAGTTGGGTGACTTGGATAAAACTTTGGAGTTTGGTTAGGTGGATAGAAAATTTAGTGTTAGGGCCCAATTTGGGGTTTCCACTACACCAAAACTTTAGGTTTTGTAAGGAGAGGTAGTTTTGTACAAAGGATCTCATTTGGTAGAGGATAGCAGGAGAGGGGATTGAGAATTGTACTTAGAATTGTCTTGCAATGACTTGCGATCGAGACATTGCACAAATTAAGGTTGTCATGTTTTCATAATTTTCCATGTGCCACGACTTGTAATTTGTATACTATATTATTATTATATGAGGACATTTTGAAGGAGTTAAGCTAAGTGTTTCCCGCCCTATATATATGTGTGTGTGTGTGTGTGTGTGTGTTGATGATGATGTTGCATGTATATACTTATATTGCACATTATTAAAGAAGCAAATTGGTTAAGTAAATATTCTACTAAAACTTAACTAAGGGAAGTAGAGGCATCACTTGTGTGAACTAACATTGTGCTACATGAGGAAGTTGTGAAACATGTCAATGTTGCACAATGTAGAGGACATCGTGTGCCAAGCACTCCTTATAACCATGCGAAGCCCCTGGGGTTTTGATAGTCCTTGCTCTTAAGTGGGAGACAAAATTGTAATGGAAGGATTAAAGGCTATTACTAAAAATGAAAAACATACCTTTTAAAATTATAAATAGTATTGATTTTAAAGCTTATTTCTTGACATTCGTATTCATCGTCTAAATCACATGGATCAATGGAATGTGTTACTCAATGTTTGCATTGTGTGAGTTAATGGTTTCCCCTTCTGAAGGATGTATAATGGCTAGTGAAAGTCTCATTATTACATTCAACCTTTGACTAATGAGAACCCACAATACTTCATTTTTTCTCACGTCAATGCATCACTTACTAGTTTTTCTCATCTTAAAATCACAAAGCATTACATATTTATTAAAAAGTATAAAAAATTTCAAGTCAATTTGATGGAAAGAATGTTGAAGAGAAATAATAAGACAGAAGAAACATAAGGACCTCCAATTCATATAAGAGTGATTCCTTAATAATTTACAATACTTTTTTTTTTTCTTATTTCAACACATCAATTCCTAATTTTTCCTATCCTAAGATAATACATTATTGCATTTTAATTAAAAGTTATATATATGTATATATATATATATATATATATATATATATATATATATATATATATATATATATATATATATATATTTGAGTCAATATGATGAAATTTTTTTTAGAGAAATGGAAAAAGAGAGAAAAACCTTCAATCTATACAAGAGAAAAATAAGTGGTTTGCTCTTCACCAACTTGAAGTTGGTACCAGAGCAGGTGATAGCCAGACAACAATAGTAGAGCTATTCACAAATAGAGTTGGTTTAAAGCAAAAGTAGAAGCAACGGTGTTACCTTAAATAACTTGAAGTTTATATTAGAGCAGGAGACCACCAGGAAATAGTAGTAGAGCTCTTAAGCAAAGGAGTTGGTATTAAAGCAGAGATCTAAGCAGGATGCACATAATTATGGTAGAGGAGGGTTGTGTATGCTGACTCAATTTTTTCGTTGACGAGATGGGATGTGTGTTCAGGTGGGTTAGTGAATATCCCAACATGCTATATTGATTTGTGATGATGAGACTTTCAAACACCAGGATGAGGGTACCATGGATCTCACAGGATAGATTAAAGCATGGATCACTCGAAGACTTTGGAGGGAATGATAATCATGGTGATGGTTGTGAGAGTTTGTAAACATTCTTAATTAAGATGATTTCTCGTTCATTTATGAGTAATATAACATAGATTGATGCAGAGGTTTTGCAATAGGTACTCAAACCAAGGGTGGATGGGGCCAATTCCTTTAACAAGGATTATGGATGAGAAATATTTACAGAGGATGAGTTATAGTTGTCCGCGATATAGATTGGCCAAGTGTTCATCATGACTTCAGGATTGAGGCCATTTGGATGGGAGCACTTGAGACATAAGGAAACCATAGTTGAGATAACAAATCATCATGATAATTATTTAAATGTTCTTCATCTAGATTTAACCATGATCTAAGATGAGGATTTGGTGACCTAATGGGGTAAATAGCTCATGGGATTGGAGACATATTGAAGGAGATGGGAGTTAGTTAGGGTGAGATCATGATGGGATGATGATGCCTTCAATTGAGGAGCCTGAGATGAAAAATTGATGGATTTGTGGTTTTGACTAGGAGAGCCTTCAGATGGTTGAATGTGGTCTAAGATGATATTTGAGTTGTTGATGATCTTGGATCAAGTGACTGAGATGGATCAAGTGCATCCTTGATTCAAAGGGATTATGGGTCCCTTTAGACTAAACATGGTAGGTGGGGATGAGATTTGAGACATCATCTACAAGATCCAACAGTGGAGTTGGGCAAGATGGGTTGCATCTATGATGAGACATTGGTGTAGGATAATTGGGCAGTAGTTTGCTTGATTCATGAAGGCTTGGACATCACAATTTTTTCATATCTATGGAGATCAGGAGTGGAGCGAATTCACAAAGGATAGGAATAGTGGATATGAATCAAACTCGGTAGAGCACCTTCAGGTCATGTTTTAAGCATTGAGGTAGCATGAAAGGATTGCATGATTGATTTTATGATTTAAAACTTTTTCGATATCTTCATGGACCTGGGTATGGAGAAATTATTGGAGTTGATAGATAAACACTAGTACAAAATGGTTAATTAGTTACTAAAAAAAAGACTAAAATTTGCATATAAATGACTAGTTTTAAGTTGGTGACCAACAATAGCTAATTTAGAGTATCTTATAATGCGACCAACTTTCAATTGTTTTTAGATTAGTCATTAATTGGTTTTCTCAATTTTATAATCTAGTAATAGATTTAGTCATAAATTTGATCATTAATTTAGTCATTGATTTAGCCATTATTTGTCATAATTAAAGACCAAATATACAACAAAATATATTACTATATGATTACCCAAGAAAATAAATTAATGACCAAAGAAATATGGCCAAAATGTTGGTTGTGTTATAAGATACTCTAAATTATCTACTAATAGTCACATATATGAAAATTTTAGTGATCCTTTGCAACGAATTAATAACTAAAGAAATATGACTGAATTTTAGTTGTGTTATAGGATACTATATATTAACTACGAATAGTCATATATATGCAAATTTTAGTTATCCTTTGTAATCACAAATTTATCATTTGCAGTAGTAATTTTTTTGTAGTTTCATATTCATTATATAAATGATTTTGTAGTTTCTATTCATTCCATTTAATTTCATTCATAACCATTATAAACGGCTAATTTAGTCATATATTCATTTTATTTGTGTTCATTATTAATCAATGCAAATTACTAATTTAGTAGTTTTAGATTGATTTGATGTGTTCATTATTAATCAACATAAATTTATTAGTATGATTTTGTGACTAAATAAAAAAATTGTCATACAATGTGCATGTTCATCTAAGATGATAATGCAAAGTTACATATATCAATTACAAGACTAAATAATATCTAGTGAAAATAAAAATAATTTCAACCAAATAAATTTTATTAAATAAAATGTTAAGTATTACAATATGAGTTTCCAACTTAATATTGGTTGGACTACAATTTACACATGAAATGTTGTTTCATCATTTCAAAACATTATCATTGTGTTTTCAAGGCATTGCAAGTGAATTCACCAACTTTGAAGAATTGATCATCAATCTCTATGTGTGTGTCTACAATATATTGGCCCTAAGGGTATCACTAGACTAGGTTCTACAAAGGGGAGCACAGGCACCGGACCCGAAGGAATTATGAACTCCAACATATATGCATGTCGGGTTCAGCCAACTGAAAGGCACAATCGACATAGTCTAAAGCTTAAGCTCATGGCACGATGTGATGCGATGTGGTGGACCCGACAAGGTATGGGTTACCACCTATAGTTTTCCATGTCCAAATTTTGGATGTAGCCCTGTTTTTTGTAGGGATTTTTAGTGTAAATCTAATTTTCACTTACAAGACCAAATCAATGTGTAGATTAAATACAAGGGGCCAATTCTTCCACAATTATTGTTCTTGATGTTATACATGCTTCACGAATTCAAAATTTGTGTTTTTTAAATAATTTTTTTATCATATCTATATATGTGTAACTGATGTTGGCCATTTCTACAGGTGAGGACCGAGAGAAGGCAAGCTAAGCCTAAGGATGGATCCATAAGCTTCAAGCTTGACTCCAAATAAAATATGAATGCATGGATCTGAAGAGTTTACCCATGCAGATTTGAAGATTGGGTTTTACGGCGTGGCGGTCATATGTCCAGGTGTTGCCTATGTATTCTGTAAGCAAAACCATCCCAGATTGTGTCATGAAGAGATGACACATAGTCATCCCCTCTAATAAATAACCATTCAATTCTCCAAGAAATGAAGCACTCTAATGAAAAGAAATGCCCTCTACGTATCAACAGTGACAATGATTGGCTTCCTTTGTCTATTCTAATTTGTATAATGAAGGAAGAGAGAGGGAAGGAAAAGGGAAAAAAGGAAGATTGAGAGTCATTTCCAAGGGCATAAGTATTCCCTCCATATGATAAATGGGGGATTTTTGGTTTGGAGAAGAATAGTTTTGATTTATTTTGAATAAAGAGGAGTATTTGGTTCAAGAAGAAGCTTTTAGTTTCAAATTTATTTTTCTTTTCTTTTATGTGTTTTGAAGCAGAGTGTTGTCATTGGCATAAATATAAATGTGATTTGTGTTTATGCTTGTTGATGGCATACTGTTCATGATTAGTCTTGTTTATTTGAATATTATTCATTTGCTTGGTTAACTTATGACCGATCACTGATTCAAAACCATATTAAACACTAGTTGTAGGTTTATTTGTACAGAAAGGAATGTGTATTCCTATATGAGTAATCTAATTGCAATCAGGCTCCAATATAGCCTTGTTCATTTATGAACTCAGTAACTGATTCTTTTGGACTTGGAATTTATTTATGGTGTGTAATCTCTTTTATTATTCTCCTACAAGATAGACTAGAATAGTTCATTTTAGCATAGGAAAATAGAAGTAGTGTAGATAGGATTTGATACATATAGGTTAGTAGTTTCTTTTATTGATTCAAGTTAAGTCTTCCTCTAGGGAGCAATATTTCAACTCTGGTAATAGTACACGGGATCCTTTAAAACCCATCTGAACTAGCCACTCCAAATGAAAGCAGATCTAATTGGGGCCTGGGATCGGGTTAATTCTCCTTGCTGGCATAGCAAAAATTCGCTATGTCAATAGGTTCCTTAAGGTTTGTCACCAAAGCCATTTTCAATGACACTTTTGGTGAGGGTCGTTAAAGGGCCGTCACTAATTATCTCTTTGGTGACACTTTTGGTGAGGGTCGTTAAAGTCCCATCACTAATTTTCTATTTGGTGACACTTCTAGTGACGATATTTTATTGACCCTCACCAATGCTCTTTTTGTTTACTTTTCGTGACGGTCAAAAAATGTTCGTCACCATTGATCATTTCAATGTGTTTTTGATGACGCTATATACATGTTACTATATTTTTTGTCAAAAGATAATGATTTAACACCATTGTTTTGGAGTCCTTTTCATCATGTGTCCAAGGCGATAGTGGTTAGAGTGAGACAATTTGTTAAGAAGTAATTAGTGTGTATCCCTCAAGTCATAAGAATATAGTTTTCCTATTAGTCAACACATGATTCATGTCTATTTGTTTTATTATCTTTGAAATTCCGATTAGATAAAGTTCCACTAGTGTGTGTAGGAAATATATTATTTAATACATAATCAATCTCTATCAATTCTATTAATGGGAGAGACCTAGCACTCCTCAACACTCATGGCACACCTTACCATGATTTAGAACACACTAGAATTCCTTGGCACCTTGCATGTCTTGGAACATCTTTGTAAATGGAAAATAATTGTACCTAGAACATCTTGCCATGAGTAGGATGCCTAAGCACATGTTGGCATGCCATGTAGTCCCTAGCATGCCCTAGAACACCTTGGGAAAATATTGAATTGACATACATTAGCACTTGGCACATATTGGGACTTGGCATGTATTGGAACATATTATTAGTGTGCCTAGCATTCCCCTTTTGAAAAAGATAAAGTCCCGACTTATTAACCCTCTTATGTGTTCATTTCCTTGCATTTTAGCTTGGTTATTCCTTTTGTTGCCTTGAAACTCCTTGATACATATTCGTATACTCTGGCAGCTTGCACATCCTAGCATGTCTTAGCACCTGGCATGCCTTGGCACTATTTCGCACACGTTAGCACACGCCATAACTAACTATCACACTCTAGCACTTCTTGACATGCCTTGATATTTCCTGGCATGCCTTATCTATGTTTAGCATACCTTTTCACTCCCTCCTTGGAATGACATCTAACACTCATTAACACTCCTTGACACCCTCATATTCATTCACATCCATGCATTTTTACCTAGTGCTCCCTTGTGTTGTCCTAGTACTCCCTAACACTCCTAAACATGCATTGGCACTCTCTAGCACACCTTAGCACTCTTTGACACATTGTTCCACTCCATAGCATGCATCACACTCCCTGACACACATTGGCACTTGGCAAGTGTTGGCACTCGGCAAGTCTTAGCATGTTTGGCATGCATTGACATGACTTGGTATGCTTTGGCATGGTTTAATTTTAAATTTATTTCAGATCAATTATTGGAAAGTAGATGCGAAGCAATAGAGGAATATTTGTCACTTTGAATGCACTAACACTTGGCACTTGGCACCTATTGGCACCTAGTGTTGGTGTGCCTAGCATTCACCTCATGGAAACGATAAATTGATGACTTATTAACCCAATTATGTGTTCATTTCCTTGTAGTTTAACTTGTTCCTCCCTTTTTTTCCCTTGACAATCCTTGGCATGCATTGTCACATCCTTGCACATCTTGGCATGCCTTAACACTTGGCACATCTTAGCTTGT
Organism: Pinus tabuliformis; assembly: GCA_031772625.1. Lineage (NCBI taxonomy): Eukaryota > Viridiplantae > Streptophyta > Pinopsida > Pinales > Pinaceae > Pinus > Pinus tabuliformis. The sequence goes on along the minus strand of CM062820.1, from coordinate 1,087,075,986 downwards.
TTGGCATGCCTTCGTACTATCTGGAACATGTTAGCATGCCCTATCATTCCCTAACACAACTTGGAAGTCATTCCCTCACAACTAGCATTACATTTTTCCATGACATAGGAACCTTACATTCCCTAGAACACCTTGGAACTCCCTAATTGGTACGCCCTCGTAGATAGCCTTACCTTTTTTGTGACTTGAGCACCAAACCAATTCATTAGAAAAACAATATTGTGCCCAACCTAAAGTTTCACTTTCTCTAAAATTTCTTTGTCCACACCTTATCACAACCATAGGCTTGTTTGATGTAAGTTCTATTATGAACTTCTCCTAAAACACTTCATCCTTGGGACACTTCGAATTCACTGAAAGTCCTTGTCACACATTCTTATTCATTCATTTCCAAGCATTTTGACCTACTTCTCCCTGGTGTTCTCCTGACACTCCCTAACATTATTCAACATTCATTGAAATTATTTGCCATGTGTTAGCATGACTTTTCATTCCTTGGCATGCCCTGGCACTCCTTAGTTATCATGCCCTCACAACTACCCTTACCTTTTTTAGACTTGGGAACCCAACCAACTCCTGCCTTGACTACAACAACTTAAGCAAGTTATAGTTACTACAACTAGACTATGCCTTGTTCACCTAAGAACTTCCTCTAACACATCCTAGGCTACTCATGTCCAATCTCAACTTGTCCCACTTAACAAGTTACCAAGTCAAGGCTCATGTCTAACCATGGCCATAAAACAAATAAGCAACACAATTTACATCTTGACATGTCATAGCACCTTGCATGTCTAACAATCCCTTAGCCTTATGTGGCATGTGTTAGCATCCCTTGCATTTCTTGGCATGCATTTAACTCCCTAGAAAACCCTAACACTCTAGCATGCCTTGGCACTACCTAACATATAAACTTTTCATTGCCTCCTTAGAACACTTGGAAATCATTGACACTCCCTATCACACACTCTTATCTCTTCATTTCCATGCATTTTGAACTAGTTCTCCCTTGTGTTTCTGTGGCACTCCCTAACATTCATCGGCACACATTGGCACACCCTCTCACTTGGCACATCTTGGCATGTTTCCCTGGAACTCTAGCATTCCTTAGAACTACTTAAAATATCTTGTCACTCCCCCCTTACCACACCTAGAACTCACTAACCCTCCCTTTCGTACACTCTTATGCATTCATTTCCATGCATTTGAAACTAATTCCTTTTTGTTTCCTTCACACTCCATAACACTCCCTGGCATGCATTAGCACACCCTAGAACCTAACACATCTTGGCATGTTACCATGGCCTTTAACATTTCTTAGCACTACCTACCATACCTTTTTACTCCCTCAACACACCTGTATCTCATTGAAACTTCTTGTCACAAACACTTATTTTTTCATTTGTATGCATTAATTTTACCTAGTGCTACCTTGTGTTTCCCTGGTACTCCCTAACACTTCCTAGCTCATGTTGACACACCCTAGAACCTGACACATTTGGGCTACATTTCACCTTATAAATCTAGCATGACTTAGCTCAGACTAGCATACCATGTCACACTCTCCTTAGCACACTTGGAACTCGCTAACACTCCCTATCACACACTCTTATTCATTCATTTCCATGCATTTTCACCTAGTGCTCCCTTATGTTTCCCTAGTACTCCCTAACACTCCTTAGCATGAATTGGCACACCTTAGTGCTTGGCACATCTTGGTATGCTTCCCTAGCACTCTAGCATGCATTGGCACTGCATAACATACCTTGTCACTCCCTACTTAGCACACTTATAACTCACTGACTCTTCATTTCCATGCATTTGAAACTAGTGTTCCCTTGTGTTTCATTAATTCTAGGCCCTAAAACTCCCTACCATGCATTCGTGCCACACCGTGGCACCTAGCACATCTTGGCATGCATTAGAAGTTACCTTTTCTTAGCATGCCTAACATGCCTTGGAATGATCTAGCATGTGTTAGTACTTCTTGGCACTCCATGGTATAGCTTTGTGCTCCCTAATCGCCATGCCTTCATATATAGCTTTACTATTTTGCGTCTTGGGAACCCAACCAAGTCATTGGCGAAATAGTGTTGTGACCAACCCAAAGTCTCCCTTTGTCTGGAACTTCTTTTACCAACCCCTTTTAATTGTAACCATAGGCTTGCCTCCTACAATTCCTATTCTAACCTTCTTCTAACACACTTTGTCCTTGAGACACATGGAATTCATTCACACTCCTCAACACACACACTTATTTATTCATTTCCATGTATTTTGATCTAGTTCTCCCTTGTGATGCCTTAACACTCCCTAAACATTACTTAACATACATTGGAAATGCACAACATGTGTTAGCATGCCTTTTCATTCCTTGGCATGCTTTGGCACTCCTTAGCTATAATTCCCTCACAACTACCCTTAAATTTTTTGGGACTTGCGAACCCTACTAAGTCTTGCCTTGACTACAACAACTTGACCCAGTTACAGTTACTACAACTAGACTATGGCTTTTTCACCTAAGAACTCACTATAACTCATCTTAGGCTACTCATGTATAATTTCAACTTATCCAACTTAACAAGTTACAATTTACCATATCAAGGCTCATGTCCAATTGTGGCCATAACACAACTGAGCAACATAGTTTACATCTTGATATGCCATAGAACCTGGCACATCTAACAATCCCTTGGCACTATGTGGAATGTGTTAGCATCACCTACATTCCTTGGCATGATTTGGCACTCCCTAGCACTCCCTAACATGCCCTGGCAATCTAGCATGCCTTGGCACTACCTAGCATATAACCTTGTCACTCCCTCCTTAACACACATGAAAATCAGTGACACTCCCTATCACACACGCTTATTCATTCATTTCCATGCTTTTGAGCTAGTTTCCCCTTGCATTTCCATGGCACTCCCTAACACCTAACACAAATCCCAATTTTATTATTCTTGGCTATGGTGTTCTTTTTTTATACATGTGACCCTTGAATATGCCATAAAATCCTCCAAAATATTCTTAAAGGATGGGAGCTCCTCTTCATGCATGAAGCTAGTGGAATGTGACAAGTTATCCAAAATTCATCCAAATATTTAATTTGTGCCTTGGGAAATGTGAAAGGTACCATCGTTATAAAAACATGCATAAATATTTGTGATTAAGTGCCCAAAATGTGATATGTTTTCCACTTGTCAATTGTGCCTCTTGCCAATGATGAAATTGACACCCTAGTTGTGCAAGGCTCACAAAGTGTCACTTTCTGTCAACTCAAGGTTGTTTCCATTGTCACCTCAGCAACGAATCCTCTTAGTTTGGATTAATTATTGAATCCTATGGGTCTTTTATGTGAATAGATTACTAGGATTGAAAGCCATCTTTACATTGGATGGTTTAATGTCTTGATGATCCCTATCCTATTGATGACAACTTTGGATTCATTATTTCTCTCATTGCAACACATCTAATAGATATTGATGGTGTTCATGAGCATATTCCTAGTTGTTATAAGGGGATTAGGGGATCCCTTATCACAACCCATAACCCCTAATGTGTTTAATGCCTTAGCTAAGGGTGCCCAAGGGTGTAGTTGTAGGGGAATTAGGACCAAATTTGGGGGTTCTGTTGATGCCTCGAAAATCACTGCAACAACATTGGGGGATAACCACCCAGTCCGGACCTTAAAACAACTCCTTTTCCATTTGATGTGGTGGCTCCAACTGTTCAACTAGGTCCAGTTACCTTCTCCCTATTGCTATTGGTTTATAATGTATCTTTAACTACCAATAAACAGGGACATCAGATCACTTCTTCTTGCTGATCAGGCAAGAGAATAAACCTTAAGCTGATTTCGGTTCAGCCAAGCCACAACTAAAGTTTTGCCTCTTTGAGGAGAGGACTTAAAAGAATGTAGAATTTACTCTAAATGCAAGCTTATTCTATGATGCAAGCAAAAGAAACTAATCTAAATCCTATCTTAATTAGGCAGATATAGATCTAACCCAACTAAGAGCAAGATAATTAAAGTATTGGGATTTAGATATGTCTTGTTTATAATAAATATGAAGTTAATGAAGTAGTTCAATTAACTAATATTATGGATATCAAAACACATCCTATTGAGACCTTTTAACTGAAATAATAAACCAACAACACTCAGGAAGTAGTTCACATAAATGATATTGATTATCAAATCAGAAAATCCAATAACTAAACAATAATATGTGGAAATAGTTCACAACATATTACCATTTAATAAATCAATTTTAATAAGTCAAATTTCTGAGTAAATAGTTACTCAGAAATCAGAAATTAACCCATAAGAACAGAGATACATGATAACAACATTGAGACAAACTACCCATATTGACAATAATGCACAAACATGAATAAAATGACACATTCCTGTTACCATAAAAATTAAACTGATATTTGAAACAGTAGTATTAAAAATACCAATTTATTGCATCCATTTCTCTGATCTTGGTCTCCAACAGTCCTTTACATTGCTTGAACTTCTGCCTTCAAAGCTAAAGCCACAATAGTGAAAACTCTGCCCCTCATACATAATTCAAGATACAAAAGAAAAATCCTCAATAATCCCCAGATCTGAGATTTTCTCTCCTCTCTCCTACAACTCTAAATTCCTATTACAGTAGTGCTTTTAGAAGTCTAGCATTGCAGAGGAGAGCAGCCCTTATTCCCTTCTACAATCTGTTATTTATAATATTTATGTAGGAATTTTGGAGACGAGAGTTTGTTCAAGAGAAATCTGTTAAATCCAATTTTACTTGCTCAAAATTCTGATCTTCAATTGCTGGAGCATTCTCATTGACTGAGATATTTTTCTCCATATTCTTTCCACTATTTTCCTGCAAAAAGAAATCAAAATAAATTAAAATGCAACAATAAAATCAATCATGGAATTGCTGGCATTTAAATCAAATCCATTCAAATTCTATAAAATATAAATTCTCTTTTGATGCCTTGGATGATTTAATTGGCCAAGAATATCATTGACGAGTGAATCTGCAATTAGAAGAGGCCTGGACCAATGAAAATAAAACTCAGAAAAATGATTTTGTTTTCAAAATTCGGAGCTTGATCTTCTGCCTGATTTTTGACCCAATAAATGACCAAATCTGTCAATGAAATCTCCTCAGAAATATTCTCCTTGATTTTCTCTTTCCAATGAGTCATCCTGGGCCTCATTTGGCCAAGTAAAACTCATTCTATGGGCTTCCAAAGTTGATGAGTCAAATTTGGCATGAATCTGGAAATTCTGTTGTTGGGCTAAAAATCAGAATTTGAATTTAAATCTAATCCTAAATTAGTTTCTAATTTAATTGTTAATCATTAATCTAACTAACTAATATCTAATTAACTATTTATAAACAAATTTAATCTAATTAAAAACTAATTCTAAATGATATTTAAATCTAAAATCAAATTAATTAAATATCATAAATTAATTAATCTGATTAAATTAAAATTCATTAATTAATTAATATATATTAACTAATTTAAAATATTAAAAAATTAATTTAATATCTTATATTATATATTTGAACTAATATACCTACCTTATATTTACTCACCTTTCCTCACTTCACTCATACGTGAGTGATTTAAAAGAAACAAATATCAAAACGTGACTTAGGGTTAAAGAATGATGTCTTATCGCATCGGCAAATCGGGGAATGGAGGTGTCGGCCCTTTTAATACAATGCGAAATCCCGATGCGATATATCGCATTGGGGTGGTTTATGAGATTTTTAAAACATGATGCCAACCAAACTTGCGACCCGATATCGCATCGGGGTTTTGAAAATGGGTATTTCGGGGGCTTTTAAAATATGTTGCGAATAAACTTGCGATGCGATTTTATTTATTCATTTTTTTATATTAAATTTTAATTTAATTAAATTAATTATATTAATTAAATTTAATTAAATTAATATTTAATATTATTTTTTGGTTTTGATTTTATTTTAATGAATTTTAGTTAAGTTGCGAAATTATCTAAACTACAGCCACTTGAAAAATAATTAAAAATAATAAAGATAAACTACAGCCACTTGAATGTTTGGGTTTTCAAGATTAGGATTTGATTTGGAAATTGGAGTAAATTTCTTAAATCTCGATAATTAATGATTTGGTCGCATAACTTAAAAATGAAAAATGTTAGTAAAAACTCGCTACGGGTTAATATTTAAAATGAATACCTTATTGGACTAATTTATTTACAAAATGCAATATTGTATAGTTTATGCATTTTTAACCCAGGCTAGATAAATGATGAGACTTCAAAGGAGTGCCATTTTCAAACCAGTTGACCAAATGAGGCAAAACAAGTGTCGATGGGAAGCTTATAAAAAATCAATTCTAACAAAGCAATCAAAACAAGAATCCAAAGAAAATGTAAAATTAACAAAAGCGTAGGGCAATCAACTAAATAAAAATCCAAAAATGTGCTTAGCCAAATTTTTTATAGAAAGGGTCCCCATTATTTGAGTTGAGCAAGTCAAAAATGGGGGGTTGTGTTTTTACTACAACAATGGCAACACGCGGGAGAAGAACCAGTTATTTGTGTTTAATGAGATTTTCCTAAAATTAAAGTAAAAATAATTAAAGAAGAGAAAATTTTGCGTGAAATGCTTGACTAGGTTCGTTAGTCTGAATAAAAACCAGAGTCATCTAATTGTATTTTTTCTTAAAATTTCTCATGAATTAAAATATTTCAAAACTCTATATCAGTCATTTATTAGTTGTAGAGATAAAGCAGGGGTCACTTTTACAGCTTTAGCTTTTTTAAATATACTCATTTTCCACAGGTAGAGCCACTGTTGCCAGCAAATATCTATAGTTTTGACAGGGTTACCTTTTAATCATAAATGATTCAGAATCCCATATTTCCAAGAATTATTGAGCTAGAGATAAATCCATCAATATATGTTTATTTTTTGAATTTTATTTTTGTTATAAATCTTAAAAGCCATTGTCCCAGTTTGGTGGCCAGATAGTTGACAATGCCATTCACTGGCTATAATCGGACTGAACAAGCTGGCTCGTGATGAGACCCCTTGTCTTATAATTGTTTGCAATCATAAGCCATTACCCTGATTTGTTTAGCAGTGTTGGTAATGTCAGCTTATTTTTCCCCTATGATCATGGTAAGCAGGCTCATGATGAGACCTCTTATCTTTTAAGTTTAAATATATTTCTGGATTATACTCTAGAAAAATAAGACTTTTCGGGACAGGGAGAATCATTGACTCCTTAAGAGTTAAGAATGACAATTTCAGAGTTAAAGGTGCTTTGTTGTAAAGTGTCTTTACTTGGTTAAAAATAATTTTTCTTGACTGATAATAGAATTTTGAAAGATCCTAATGAAATTTTGAAATCTCAAAATAATTACAATTTGATGAAAAAGAAATTTTCAGATTTTATGATACTTTGCCAACTTCTCTTGATTGGTAATTTCTTCCTTAAGTATGTCTACCTTCATAATAAGAAAATCAAACTTTACTAAGAGATTTAAGAAAAAGCTAATAGGTGACTATTAACAATTTTTCTCCACGTATCCTGACCATTGTTAGGTAACAAATAGGCCTTCCATATAAATAATGGCAAAGTCACGAAAATCAAAACTAAAATCGAAAGGAAAAGAATTCTTATGCTAAAATGAGAAAAGAAATCAGCGAACAAAAATAAAAATAAAAACCAAAGAAATCTCTAAAAATGGAAAGGAAAATCCAAGTTTCGCAAGATAAACTCAAACAAGAATGTTTATACTAATGTCTCCAACAATATGAAGAAAAAGAAAATAAGCATGTAATCATTCCTTCTTATGTTGAGATTTAGAAAAACATACCTTGCAGAGTTGTGAATGCTTTAGGCTTTTAGATAACAGTGATTGTAAAATTCAGCCACAATGAATACTTTCTGCCTGATATGAATCTTCTTGTTTCCAAGCATCATCTTAATCATTTTCTAAAAAGGAATGCTTAAAGAAACAAACTAAAGGTTCGGAAACTTCCTGGTGTAGCTGTTTCGATGAAGATTATCACTGCTTATTGAAATAAAACTTGGAGAAAAGTATGGACTTCGAAAATATGATCTGGTGGAGGATTGGAAACTTCAAATGGAGAACTGCAAAACAGATTTATATATCAGAAAAACAAAACCGAGAGTAAATTGCCGAAATGGAAATTAATGAAAGTGGGTAAATGAATCTTACCATTGGATAATTGCTTTTGATCTTACCTGAAAAGGTATCAATTTCTCCAAACTAGTTGACTTCTTATTTTAATTAACATTAAAAACATGAGGAAGTCACACTAACCAAAATCCTATAACCCAAAATCATTATTTATTTTATTTAAACTAAAGCAAGCAGTAAAATGTAAAAATAGAATGCTTAGTGCTCAGGGGAATTGAAATTAAAACAAATGCATCAGAAATGAGAATGAGAATTTGCAGTAATGACTATTCCTCAGAATATTATAAGTTTTATATAAACTCCATGATTTGATAAATTGTCCAGAATCAAGACCAAATCCAAGATAATAAAATTTAAATATGAAGATAGAGGTCTGGAATTCCATTTTTAATTATGGAATTATATATTTAAAACTAAAATGTATGAGAAAATGAAATGATTTTTTGTACGCTGCAAATTTGTCATCAATTGCCTTTTTCCCATAGTGGTTTCCCAAGCTCGCTTTAACACATCGCCTCATCGGATGATCCACACAACATGTTTCTTCACCATGTTTTAAGTTTAATTTTCAAGACTTCAATTTTATTGCTATGCCATATATTGATTAAATGTTAACGGCTTAGAGGCATGCATTGGAAGTTCTTGCATCAAATGTTGCAATGGCGAATCGCCGATATGAAAATATGCGATGAGAAGTTGTGCTATGAGATGGAGCAATCGCATCATTAAAGAAATATTATATCGGGGATTGGGGAATATTGACACTGTGCTTCCCACATCGCGCATCGCACATCGCAGAATCAGAGATTTTATGTAAGCATAAATAACAATGCGATGAAGTGATTGCGATATCGGCGATTGGCAAACTTTTGGTACCCGATGTAACACGATATGATTCTTGCGATGCCGATGTGCGATAAATGTCGTGGCTAATCGGCGATCGGTAATCGGCGCAATCGGAAATCTTCAGCACATGATGTAACCATTCTCGATACGCTGATATGCAATGAAGAGTGGACCCGATAACTTTATGATGGGATTTTAATAACATATCGGATTCGAGATATCGGCCCTTTTAAAATTATGCCCTTACTTTTATTGCGATTGAACGGACGCGATATTTATATGAATTTGATTTGAATTTCATATCGGGTCCGGAATTATGTGTTCATCGCAATATCGGTAAAGTCGATTATCGGAGATCGGCGATTCATGATAATGGAAGTATACTTCAACTGAAAAGCTCTGATATGCGAAATGCGATATGGCATATAAGTAAGATAATACATCGGAGGTATTTTATAAACAATTTGTTATCAAAAGAAATGCTAAGAACTACTTCCGATGAAATCTTATGATGCGAATGGTCTTATGATATTCCTTGGAATTTCAATTGGGTTTTCTAAGTGAATAAAAGCAAAATTAAAAATGCTTAAATTCTAATGCATCACAAATAAAATTTCCCTTAGCCTATTGCAAATTTTAATTGGGTGTGCTGCTTACTTCAAGTTTTGAAAACAAATGAAAGCCTGTAAATAAAATAGAACACGAATCAAAAATAAACTAAGGAAAAGGGAAACTAATAAGAGATGAGAACGAACTTGGAAATGCGTACCTGGAAAGAAATTGTTTGCGAATTTTACCTTACGAATCTTCAAATTCTTCCTTTGATTTATCAAAATTTTGACTTTGTTCAAAATCATCTCATCATTTATTCTAAATCTAAGTGTGCAATCAGCCTAAATAAAATCTGTTTATTCATGTCCAGGGAATATAAAATTTATCAGAAACAAATATTAAACTATGCTTCCCTTTCGAAGTAAAACAACAATTTGTTACCTCTGCTCATTCCAAATTAATCTTGAGAAAAATCTGTATTGTTATAGTGACTGTTCAATAATGCCTTTAGTAAATAAAGATGATGCATTTTACAGCATCAGATAGTAAACTAAAGATTAGAATGAGATTAAGCCACTAATTGTAGAAAAATATCAAAACAGATTTGAATGTGTGCACTTGGCAAAATGGTCATCCTTAAAATCAGCTTTTGGCAAACTCCGAGGAAGATAATATGAACTTCATATGATTACCGTGAAAGGTTAGACTGACTAATAATGATTGAATTAGAATTAAGCTTATGATAGACAGTCCTACATTTCATGGGATAATGGGATTATGAAGCTTTTATATCCTTAAATCCTTACCATATAAATTTCAAAATACAATCTTAGAAGGAAATCTCGAAATAAAGAAAAGTGGCTTTGAGGTGATCGATGCCAAGTGCAATCTTAATTTAATCAAGACATCATTCAAAATAGGCAGAGTAGAGGTATTGTTGTAAGAAATTTAAAAAAGGAAAGAAAGAATTAAAATTTTCTGAAAAGGAAAAATGTTTCCACTGAACATGTATGAGAAGACTGATTGCTTTGTTTTATTTTTTAATCTATAGAACTATTGCAAATAAATTAATTACATAAAACAAGCTAACTAAATTAATTCTACTCCTATTCTAACCATATACATGAAAATGACTAGGTATAGTTATATTTCCAGTGTAGCCATTTTCTCATTTTTATTCCCGCGTTTATGTACAGTTCAAATGTCAGTAATAAAAATACAGATTTGACTAAACTAAGGAAAATAAATATGAAATCTGAATGTACAGTTATTGTTAGGAACTTAATTAAAATATCTCTCTCCTGAAATTTCCTTTCCAATTGACTACCAATTGGATCATAAAAATCTGGATGGATTTCTATTAAGGATTGAGAAATGTTCAAAGGAAGAGATAACAGGCCAGATTGTGAAGATGAGCTTTTAGATTCTTTGACCTGAAAAAATTTGTTAGTGTTATGTACAAATGTTAAATCATTGACAATTTTCCTTGAAGGAAAAATTTCCAAACAATTTTCAAATGAGTCAATGAAAAATGGATGGAAGCCTTTCAAATAAAATGGCAATTTATTAATTGAATTGAATTGTTGGCCAGATTGCAAAAATACACTCTTGTTGACATTGCCTTTGAAAAGATAGAAGCTTTTGATGAAACATTAGCATTGATATAAATTGGAATATTAATATCTTTTGATGCTGATGATTATAATATGAAACTTGAATTTCCCAATTGGGCAATGCATCAATTGAGTGTTTGATAGTAAGGTATTCAATATACCAGCGAAAAGTGTGGAAAATTTGAAAAATTAAATCTAATTTTATACAAAATAAGTGGGGAAATAAAAATAAAATGAAATTACTATTTTTACAACTAATGTTACACCACATTTGGGATCGTTTTAAAATGATTTCATTTTCACAAGGAATGGCCAGAATTATGGAATTTGGGTAATTTTGAATTCCAACTTGTGAAATAGAAAACGAATTATGATTATGAGTAGGAATGAGAGTTTGATCATGATATGAATCATAAATTGGAATGTTTTCTTGAACAATGAAATCATGAAAATAATTTGCTACTCTAAAATGAGGATTAGTTGGGATAATTCCTAAATTGAAGCATTCCTCATTTTCAGGTGTTATTTGAGTTTTCTCATGAGGATTCTCTTGAGAGGAATAGAAATCAACATCCTCAATGTCAGAGTAATTATCATAAATGACTTCACAAGATTCTCTACAATTCCCTTTTATCTCATCTAATATATCAAAACAAGGAAGGACAAAAATCTCATGTTCATTAGTGGCAAAAGAATGATCAATTATTGTTTCTTTATCTTGATAAAAATTTAATGGTAATTCATTTAAATCATCCTCTTTAATTTCTGAAATATCGTTGATACTAAGAGGAGAAAAATTACTATCATTAAAAATATCAGGGTAAAGGGAAAAATGTGAATCTGAAACAATGCATTTAAAACTGTCTCTGTTTGAGAGCTCTTGTGCATTATGCTCATTGTAAATTTCAGATTGCTGATCATTCCTTTGTGCGCGTATGCTTACTTGAAGAACGCTGCTTTGCTGCTCTGATTTTGACATTTGCTCATCATGGAGAAATTCAGAAATTTGTACAGCAGTTTGCATTTTATTTACTTTGATTGTTGCTTGTACTTGCCGATTTGCGATTTGATTTTCCGAATTTACTTCGAAGTAGCTTTCAGATTTCAAGGCGGCTTTTTCCCCAAAATTGCTATTGTTGTCTTCTTGCATTTGAATGGAAATATTTTCCAAGCTTTGTAAAACCACTTCATCACCATTTATTTGCACATCCATATTGGAATTCTCATTTATATTAGAAGGGGATGGAACAAAGCTCGAATTAATTTCATATGGATTGGGAATGGTTGGAAGAGAACAAATATATTCAAACCAATCTAATGATTCTTCTTCCGTAGGTTTATCTTCGTCTTTAAATCTTAAGCAATTCAAATGAAATCGCATATTAAAATCATTAACAGACTCATTTTTAAACCTTCATAGATATTTAATTTCTTCACATACCTGTTCATAATCGTAGCCGTCAAATTTACAAATGAAAATTGTAACAAATTGATCCCAGTTGTGGATTGAAGCAACTGGAAGAGTTCTACACCAGTTTCTGGCTTTTGCCGCAAATGTGAGAGTAAAAATTCTGCATAAAATGCCTTCATCAATTCCTTAAAAATCGTAATTTGAAACATTTTAAATAAATTGAAAGAGATGTTTAAAAGCAGAAGAATTTCTCTTACCATTAAACTTTGCCTGAGACAAGAGTCTTACCACTTCGGGTGGAGTATTGGAAGATGCACGTCCATGGATACAACTCCAAATTGGAAGTTTAAGAGGAGCCATAAACAAAATGTTAAAATTGAAAAGACTCCAATAGACAAATTTCTCAGCCCTCCTTCTAGAGCCAAAAATGTTGATGCCTCGAAAATCGCTGCAACAACATTGGGGGATAACCACCCGGTCCGGACCTTAAAACAACTCCTTTTCCGTTTGGTGTGGTGGCTCCAACTGTTCAACTAGGTCTAGTTACCTTCTCCCTATTGCTATTGGTTTATAATGTATCTTTAACTACCAATAAACAGGGACATCAGATCACTTTTTCTTGCTGATCAGGCAAGAGAATGACCCTTAAGCTGATTTCGGTTCAGCCAAGCCACAACTAAAGTTTTGCCTCTTTGAGGAGAGGACTTAAAAGAATGTATAATTTACTCTAAATGCAAGCTTATTCTATGATACAAGCAAAAGAAACTAATCTAAATCCTATCTTAATTAGGCAGATATAGATCTAACCCAACTAAGAGCAAGATAATTAAAGTATTGGGATTTAGATATGTCTTGTTTATAATGAATATCAAGTTAATGAAGTAGTTCAATTAACTAATATTATGGATATCAAAACACATCCTATTGAGACCTTTTAACTGAAATAATAAACCAACAACACTCAGGAAGTAGTTCACATAAATGATATTGATTATCAAATCAGCAAATCCAATAACTAAACAATAATATGTGGAAATAGTTCACAACATATTACCATTTAATAAATCAGTTTTAAAAAGTCAGATTTCTAAGTAAATAGTTACTCAGAAATCATAAATTAACCCATAAGAACAGAGATACATGATAACAACATTGAGACAAACTACCAATATTGACAATAATGCACAAACATGAATAAAATGACACATTCCTGTTACCATAAAAATGAAACTGATATTTGAAACAGTAGTATTAAAAATACCAATTTATTGCATCCATTTCTCTGATCTTGGTATCCAATAGTCCTTTACATTGCTTGAACTTCTGCCTTCAAAGCTAAAGCCACAATAGTGAAAACTCTGCCCCTCATACATAATTCAAGATACAAAAGAAAAATCCTCAATAATCCCCAGATCTGAGATTTTCTCTCCTCTCTCCTACAACTCTAAATTCCTATTACAGTAGTGCTTTTAGAAGTCTAGCATTGCAGAGGAGAGCAGCCCTTATTCCCTTCTACAATCTGTTATTTATAATATTTATGTAGGAATTTTGGAGAGGAGAGTTTGTTCAAGAGAAATCTGTTAAATCCAATTTTACTTGCTCAAAATTCTGATCTTCAATTGCTGGAGCATTCTCATTGACTGAGATATTTTTCTCCATATTCTTTCCACTGTTTTCCTGCAAAAAGAAATCAAAATAAATTAAAATGCAACAATAAAATCAATCATGGCATTGCTAGCATTTAAATCAAATCCAATCAAATTCTATAAAATATAAATTCTCTTTTGATGCCTTGGATGATTTAATTGGCCAAGAATATCATTGACGAGTGAATCTGCAATTAGAAGAGGCCTGGACCAATGAAAATAAAACTCAGAAAAATGATTTTGTTTTCAAAATTCGGAGCTTGATCTTCTGCTTGATTTTTGACCCAATAAATGACCAAATTTGTCAATAAAATCTCCTCAGAAATATTCTCCTTGATTTTCTCTTTCCAATGAGTCGTCGTGGGCCTCATTTGGCCAAGTAAAACTCATTCTATGGGCTTCCAAAGTTGATGAGTCAAATTTGGCATGAATCTGGAAATTCTGTTGCTGGGCTAAAAATCAGAATTTGAATTTAAATCTAATCCTAAATTAGTTTCTAATTTAATTGTTAATCATTAATCTAACTAACTAATATCTAATTAACTATTTATAAACAAATTTAATCTAATTAAAAACTAATTCTAAATGATATTTAAATCTAAAATCAAATTAATTAAATATCATAAATTAATTAATATATATTAACTAATTTAAAATATTAAAAAATTAATTTAATATCTTATATTATATATTTAAACTAATATACCTACCTTATATTTACTCACCTTTCCTCACTTCACTCATACGTGAGTGATTTAAAAGAAACAAATATCAAAACGTGACTTAGGGTTAAAGAATGATGTTTTATCGCATCGGCAAATCGGGGAATGGAGGTGTCGACCCTTTTAATACAATGCGAAATCCCGATGCGATATATCGCACCGGGGTGGTTTATGAGATTTTTAAAACATGCTGCCAACCAAACTTGTGACCCGATATCGCATCGGGGGTTTTGAAAATGGGTATTTCGGGGGCTTTTAAAATATGTTGCGAATAAACTTGCGATGCGATTTTATTTATTCATTTTTTTATATTAAATTTTAATTTAATTAAATTTAATTAAATTAATATTTAATATTATTTTTTGGTTTTGATTTTATTTTAATGAATTTTAGTTAAGTTGCGAAATTATCTAAACTACAACCACTTGAAAAAAAATTAAAATTAATAAAGATAAACTACATCCACTTGAATTTTTGGGTTTTTGAGATTAGGATTTGATTTGGAAATTGGAGTAAATTTCTTAAATCTCGATAATTAATGATTTGGCCGCATAACTTAAAAATGAAAAATGTTAGTAAAAATTCGCTATGTGTTAATATTTAAAATGAATACCTTATTGGACTAATTTATTTACAAAATGCAATATTGTACAGTTTATGCATTTTTAACCCAGGCTAGATAAATGATGAGACTTCAAAGGAGTGCCATTTTCAAACCAGTTGACCAAATGAGGCGAAACAAGTGTCGATGGGAAGCTTATAAAAAATCGATTCTAACAAAGCAATCAAAACAAGAATCCAAAGAAAATGTAAAATTAACAAAAGCGTAGGGAAATCAACTAAATAAAAATCCAAAAAGGTGCTTAGCCAAATTTTTTATAGAAAGGGTCCCCATTATTTGAGTTGAGCAAGTCAAAAATGGGGGGTTGTGTTTTTACTACAACAGGTTCATAAGATTGGGAAAAGCAAAATGGCATGACCAAAAAGGTTGTGGGGGTATGTTATGGTGTATTGAACAGGCCAAGGGGACATAAGGCATGGATGGTAGAAATTGGAGGTTAAATCATGGTTTACTAATATATACCATCATAGCATTAGATAATGAGAAGGGGGATTAGGACTTAATTTCATAGGGTCTAGGGAACCTAGAGGGAAGGTAGAAAGAGAAATTGATAGGGGAACCCCCTATAGTTGTGATAAGGGGATTAAGAGTCCAATTATCACAAGCCATAAGACCTTAACCCATAACCACTAAATTCCCTATCCCCTTAACCCCCAATCAATAATCCCTTAACCCCTACACTCACAACTCATAACCCATAAACCTCTTGACTCATTAAGGCACTAACCCCTAACCTTCATGAACCAACTCCTAATACATAACTCCTTATCCTCTTAACCTATTATCCTTAACCCTAATCCTTCACCACCTAAACACCTTAAATAATAACCCCTTAACCACTAACACCTAGATCCATTAATTATTAAGTCCTTAACCTATAAACTCAATTGTTTCAATGTAGAATAATATACATAAGAGAAAATAAAATGATGCTATCCACATCAATGCTTGAAATAGCCTTAAATTAGCCATGAGTTGTGAGCCAAGGGGTGAATGTGCAGCACTATTAAAGTTACATAATGTTTAAATTCCTTTTACATTGTGAGGTTGTTCTGTAATAGGGCTGAATCATCATCACAAGGCAGCATGACACATTTCTATGGGGGAGCGATTAGAGTTGTAACACAATTCTCGTAATTTACACCTCCAATATAAATGACATAATTGTATGTTTTTGTTAGGTTGTTAGAGAGGTTATTTATAGACAATATATTCAATGTACTTAGACTTCATCTTTCTCTCGCCTCAACCTTAACATGGATATGTAGCAAGAACACTTCATGCAAATGAAAGGGGGAATTTTTGTTTAACCAGAGAACTAGATGCTACCCTTCAGATCCCCCTTGGTGCATTTAAAGTGGGTTTACATTCGCGTCGAGTTGAAGCTAATCATAATGACCTTCCTCTTCTTAATATGCTAGCTTTCCATATACATGAGATACTATAATTAAAGGATCACCTCATTTGTAGATGAGGGCAGTGTTGTGGCCACTGGATGAACAAAGATCTAAATCTAGTTTGTAAAACTGATGGTAGTCCAGGTATAGTTGGAGGGATGTTAGATGAATATCAAAGAAGATCCCTACCTCCTATACTTGTGAAGGACGACAAAATTGGTAGAAGGGTAGGTGTATTGGGTGTAAGGATATGAAAATTGTGAAGGACTAAAGTAGCCGTCAAGTGGGCTAGCCAACTAGACCTAGTTCACACTATTGTATAGGATCGATTTAGTGAGAACAAGGGAAGCCACTATAGTCCTAGACTTGTCAGCTTCGAGAAGCAGTATGGAAAAATTTGGAAGACCAAAGAGTTGTTCACAAACAGAGTTGTGAGCAACTGATCGAATACCCTAAGTGTTGAAGACATTGAAGGAAAAAGTAGGTAGCTAAAGGGAAACTTGTTCTGAGATGAGTTCAATAACCTAAAGGAGTTATCTTTATTGATAGAGGTAGATTGAGGAGTTTCAGAATGGGAGGCAATACGACTTGCTAGATGTGTTCGGGACACATGGACTAAAAGGTTTGTGTGTGGCCAACATTAACAAGTAGGTAAAGTTTTTTCTTGTTCAAGGTAGATTGGTTGTCAAAGGACTAACACCGAGCCCTAATTGTATTCCTTGTGTCAATGTGATTGTAAAGTGAAATGATCCCTCGCACGAGAGCTCTAGCATTTTCTATTAAAGTTTGTAATATAACAAAGAAGGGTTTGAAAAAGTTAAAAATTTTCATGTGCACTAGTTGATTAGCTAATGTGCGTAGATTTCTTTGTGCAAAGTATATTTTTTGTGGCATTTGAGAGTGTTTGCATAAAATATTCTAAGACCAAACCCATATTCTCATGTGTCATGAAACTTCAACATATGCCTTGTTTAACTAAGAACTACCTGTAACTCATCCTTCGTTACTCATGTCCAATCTCAACTCATCCCACTTAACAAGTTACCAAGTCAATGCACTCCCTAACACTTCCTAGCACGCATTGGTACACCCTTGCACTTGGCACATCTTGGATGCATGCTATCCTAACACGCTACCATGCCTTAGCACTACTTAGCATACCATGTCACTCCCTCCTTAGCACACCTGGAACTTATTAACACTCCCTCACACACACTCTTATTCATTCATTTCCCTTTCATTTTGACCTAGTTCTCCCTTGTGTTTCCCTAGCACTCACTAACACTCCTTAGCACGAATTGGCACACCTTGCCACTTGGCACACCTTGACATACTTCCCTAGCACTCTGGCATGCCTTGGAACTACCTAGCATACCTTAGCACTTCCTACCATAGCTTTTCACTCCCTCCTTATCACACTTGGAACCCATTGGCACTCCTATCACACACTCATATTCATTCGTTTCCATGCATTTGAAGCTAATGCTACATTGTGTTTCCATGACACTTAGCCCTACCACTCCCTAACATGTGTTGGCACGACACCCTAGAACCTAGACCATCTTGGCATGCATAAAATGCCTTGGAACTGCCTAGCATGTGTTAGTACTTCCTAGCATTCCATGGCACACCTTGGCACTCCATTGTTGTCATGCCCTCATAGATAGCCTTACTTTTGTTGTGGATTGGGAACCTAACCATGTCATTGTCAAAACAATGTTGTGCCCAACCCAAAGTCTCCCTTTGTTTGAAATTTCTTTGTCCAACCACTTGTTGCAACCATATTCCTTCCTCTTGCAAGTCCTATTCTAAAATTCTCCTAAAATAATCCATCCCTGGGACACCTAGAATTCAATGACACTCATTTCCACACACTCTTATTCATTCATTCCGATGCATTTTGACCTAGTTATCCCTTGTGATGTCTTGACACTCCTCAACATGCACTGAAACTATCTTGAATGTGTGAACATGCCTTTTCATTCCTTTGCATGCCCTAACACTCATTATCTATCATTCCCTCAAAACTACCCTTACTTTTTTGTGACTTACGAACCCAACCAAGCCTTGCCTCAACTAAAACAGCTTGAACAAGTTACGGTTACTACAACTAGACTATGCCTTGTTCACCTAAGGACTTACTATAACTCATCTTAGGCTACTCATGTCCAATCTCAACTCATCCCACTTAATAAGTTACCAAGTCAAGGCTCACATCCCACCGTGGCCATAAAACAACTAAGCAACATAGTTCACATCTTGACATACCATAACAACTGGCACGTCTAACAATCCCTTGGCACTATGTGGCACATGTTAGCATCCCATACATTTCTTGGCATGCTTTAGCAATCCCTAGCACACCCTACCACTCCCTAACATGCCATGGCACTCTAGCATGCCTTACCACTATTTAACATATAACCATGTTACTCCTTCCTTAGCACACATGAAACTCACTAGCAGTCCCTATCACACACTCTTATCCATTCATTTATGTTGTACCTCTGAGATAGTAGTAGGTCAGGTACCAATGCCAGAGCATTTAAAATAATTTTTTTGGGGTTTCTGGTTTTATTTTTGGAAGACCAATGAATGGAGATAGATGTAGAATTTAAATACTTAATCCTTTGGGTTATATTAGAACTTCAGCAAAGGGTTGCTATAAAGCTTTACACAGTGATATAGATCAAAAATAGTGGTGAGAAGAAGACAACAAATAATATGATTATCATAGTTTCCAGACTGTAAAACAGAACAATCATAAGTAGGAAAACCTTCTAAACTATGTTCCAAAGGTTCAAGGCAGTATACTTAAGCTTACAGAAGATGCTGATGATTTATTTATTACAAGGGATTAGCTAAACAGAGAGTTCATTAATCCATTCTCTGAATAGATGATCACTTTAGGAGCTTATAGGAATAAATTGAGACACAATTTTTCCTACCTAGATACCTCTATAAGTTATAAGCATATGAAGAAAAACACAATGATTGATAATTGGAAAAACTTACAGGATAACACAAACTGTGTGAAGCCAAATTTAGAATCCTCTGCTTTGTATTAAGGTTATAGAAAGACTGAGTACATCAAGTGTCTAGAAAAGCTTCTTTGAATCGTGGCTTCCAGGTTAAAATTAGAATTAACAGTCAAGACTTAACAAGCAATGAACAATGAATCTTCAACTTCAAACCATTAATAACTCGAGAAGAGAGTTATTTATAAAATAATGAAACTTAAGAAATATCCTAAAATTGATTAAGATTTATTCTTGGAAAGGAAATATCTTCATACAAGAAGATAGGGGAAGCTATTGAACTACTTCTTACAGTCCCTTTTATTCAAGTTCTGTTGGCTTTGTTTTTCTAATATTTTGCCCCTTTAAGCTACTTGACTATTTGAATCCTTTGCGCTGGCTGATTTGATCATTTTATCTTTCATCTAATACTCTTTAAACTCTGTGAATATCCTTTAACCGTACTAAGTAACCTTTACTATTTTCTTTTTACCTTTACTGTGCATTTTAGGTTTTACTGTGTAAAAGAATCAAAATAGAGCAAAATGGTCATTTTGGCATTTAAATGGGAAAAACAAATTTCTTTTGAAATATGGCGCAATAGTGAACAATAACCATTTTGTTTTTTTGTGGAAGGCAGTTTTCATCACACCACTTATTAAGAACTGACGGTTTTGGGAGGGGATCACCCAAAATAACTTGAGCCTGACACATAGCAATGGAGGACAGTGGAATACCGCTTTTTGGGTGGGTAACACTCGTACAAAGAGCTAACCCGAATTGCTGAGGGTCGTTGGATTTGAACACAGAATCAAATGATGGTGGAGTGAAGGAGAAATACGGAGCGTACGAACTATTAAATATGGCGGTAATGACTTTATTATGGCTTAAAACCCATATTAGTGGTAAATGGAGGTTTAAGGTTAATTCTTCATTTAAATTGTAAAAATGATTTAACGAAGAAAACCTTCATAAAATAGATATGGCAGAATTGAAATTTTATTAACTCGGGTTGATAAATGATATCTGTTCTGGGGTAAAATCACATATGCAATCGAAGTTTAGCAAAGGACGGCTCATCACAAAGGAATGTGATAAGGGCCGGATGTGATGCAGAAATAGATCATAGATAATAATGTGTTGGGTTCAGGTTCTTATCACAATCGGGGATTTCAACGACAAAGGGTTATTACTTTAGCTAAACTTGCGATGAGGAGCGGATGTGATATGGTAATGAGTTATAATATATATAGTGTCGGGTCTGGGCCCATTGTTGATTGCATATCATGATCAAGGAAAGCAGATGCACATTGAAAAGCTTGTGATTCGCCAATATTGCGATGCGATATGAAAATACATAGTTTTATTATAAAACTAAGGTTTTCAGGATACTTTATTAAAGGAGTTAATAATGTATGGGAAAATGGATTTTAGGGGTTTAATACATAGTTTAGTGTTAATATGAAAATATGAGCAGAAAGTGAAAATATATGCAAAAAGGGGAAATATAGGTGAAAAAGGAAAATATAAGCGAAAAGGGGAAAATACACTAAGTATAATGTTTTTTAATAAGTTATTTTCTTTTCATATATGCATCAATACTTAGGGTAAACACCTTTCTGTGGTTTTTTAGGTAAAAATGGATTTTACATGGGATTTTCACTTTTCCTAGGCAAAAAGGTTTTTGACCTTAGGAAAAGGGGTTTTAATGGAAAATGAATGAATATGAATGTATGAAGGAAGGAAGTGGAAATTAGTGAGTATAGGGATGAATGGAGATGAATGGAAAGTTAATTAATTGATCTTCATTTTCTTTGTGTAATTGTTTCATGGACATAGAAACATCTGATGAAACATGATAAATGTACATTTTGTCCAATGAATAATCAAACTTATGCAACCTTTCCCTACTTACTCTTTGCTTATCCTATCATTTTTATTCACTTAATGGGTGCATTTAAATTAGCAAACGCTTTTCCTTTCTTTTTATTTTACAAAAGAAAACTATCTAAATCTACCCTTATAACCTCCAAGGGATCAGATTAAACTAATGAGCACCTTATTATTCTCTACCTAACTACTGATCCGCCAAGATTAAACAGTTTGGCCAGATTTTTATTCTCTAACTATAACATCAAATTTAAAGCATGAAGCTGTCAAGATTAGGAAGTTTGGCTATCATGGGTTGTGGCATTTAAAAACAAGCTACACACAACCATTATTTTGCAGAAACAATAGTAGTGGCATTTAGACTTGCTCACTTTCAGAGTTTATTTGTTTTCTCTTTATTTTTTAGGAGATATAACCTAACATTTTCTTTCATACGGACATCATCATCAAGATTTTTTCACTAACATATTATTCAATATTGTTATGTCCATATCCTAACTTAACATTTTTTTCAAAATATTTTTGTGTATTTTTTTGACTAATTTATTCTATCTTATCAAAACCAAAAAATGCTACAACATTGGCTCCAACTGGGGACTGCTTTCTCCTCTGGAATGCAGAGAACCTGCAGATCCATGTGCCTTCTCCTTGGGCTATGGAGTCCTTGTTGTAAAGAAAATCATATTGACATCTTGAAAGGTAAAAGAAAACGTGAGTATTTATAATGAAAATTATTTCAACTTCTTAGTAAAGAATGTAATGTTTGAGAAACCATCCATTTACTGGATAACTGTAATATTGCCCCTCAAGGTTCTGCAGCACAAAAGTGTTGTTACCCTTCACTTCAGCAATTGCTAAAGGTACAAACCATAGATTGTTAAATTTTCCATGCTTTCCCTTCTCTTCTCTCCTAGCATCCCATCTTAGAACTAGATCACCTTCCTTAAAGTCCCTTTCCCTGGCTCTTCTATCAAATAGGGTCTTCAACTTATTCTGATATTTATTCAATTTGTATTGAACTTCATCTCTATTTTCATTAAGTTCAATAACCTGTTTTATTCTTCTTGAAAAATCATCAGGTTCATCTGTTGAATCCTGCAGGAATTTTAAAAGAGGGAAAGCCAAGTTGGTAGGGAAAATTGCATCTTTCCCATAGACTAACTGAAATGGAGATTTTCCAATTGATCTCTTTTGAGTAATTCTGTTTTCCCATACTCCATAAATCAGATGTGAATCCCAACTCTTCTTATGATCAACTAGAGTCTTTTTTATTACCTTTATCGTAATTTTGTTTGATGACTCTACAAGGCCATTACCTTGAGGGTAGTATGGAGTTGAATGATGTAACAAAACCTAATATTTCTGACAAAAGTAAATTATTTTAACACTAGAAAAAGTTGATGCATTATCAGTGACAATTTGAGTTTGGCAATAAAATATAGATAAGATATTCTCCTCAATAAAATTAATTACTTCTAAATTAGTAGCATTTCTGAGTGGAATTGTCTGCATCCATTTAGTAAAGTAGTCTGTTGTAGTGAGGATCCATCTATGTTGATTAGTTGAAGTGGGGTGAATCTCTCCAACAAAATCTAATCCCCATTGAGAAAAAGGTGCTGAAACTATTGATGGAATAAGTGGAAGAGGTGCTAATCTTTGTTTACTAGCAAACATTTGACAAGGAACACAACCTCTAACTTTTTCTCCTACTTGTAAGAACAATGTGGGACAATAAAATCCTCCCCTTAGAATCTTGTATGCTATTGCTCTCCAAGCATAATGTCCTCCAAAAAATCTTGTATGAAACTGATCAATGATTCCTTCAATTTCTGATTATGTTAAACATAATAACAAAATATTCAGTGGATCTTTCTAGTATAAATTTGCATTCATAATGTAGTACTTGACTGATTTTAACTTAAGAGTTTTACACTGGGTTTTGGAGAATGATGCTAGACACTCAAAATGAATCAAGAAATTTACAATATCTTGATACTAATTTGACAACAAGAACTTTTCATCAATGTGTATAGGACTGATCTGCTCTGAAGGTTGAGGTTCTTCTGGATTCTCTCCTTCTACATGAAAGGAAGGTTCTTGTGGATTCTCCCCTTTGGGATGAAGGGAAGGTTCTCATGGATTCTCCCCTTCTGCAAGGACAAAAGGTTCTTGTGTATTCTTCCCTTATATTTCTAAAACATAATTGATTCCAAGTACTTTGCAATTGGATTCAGCTAGTAGTTTGGCTAATACTTGACATTTAACTAGCTTGGTAGTCTTGCTAGTTAAATCAAACTCTCGAATTTGAGTGATCTATCTACCTCTTTTCCTATCAGTGTGTGGTTGGGTTAGGAAAATTTTCACTACACTATTAGGGATATAAGGAGTAATAGGTGAATGTAAGACATACATCTTGAATGATTTCATGGGTTTAGTGAGGGCATAGGCTTTCTTCTCAGTGATGTCATACTTAAGCTCAACATCTCTCATAACCTTACTGAAAAGGCTATGGGTTGGTCATGGGAATCTTCATTTTTCTGTAATAGAACAACAACAAGGGTTGTTTCATAGGCAAAAGAGAAAATACTAAATGGCTTAGTATAATCAGAGTTGGCTAAGGTGGGAGCTTCAGAGATAACCTTTTTTTATTTGTTCAAATGCATGCCTAGAAGTAGGAGTCCATTTGACTTCATGCTCCTTTCGGAGCATCTCAGTTATATCTTTTACAATCCTTTCATAATTTGGAATAAACCTCCTTAGAAAACTGATCTTGCCTAGAAAAGCTTGAATCTCCTCCCTGTTTTTAGGTAAGGTCAATGTTTCAATGGCAGATACTCATTTGGTGTCAATTACTACTCTCTCCTTTGAAATTATATGGCCCAACAGTTTTCCTTCTTTGATAGCAAAAAAGGACTTCTTAGGGTTCAATGATATTCCAAATTTTCTACACCTATCAAAAACCATCATCAAGTGCTTTAGATGTTTCTGATTAGATTTAGAAAAAACAGTTATGTCATCAAGATAAGTAACCACAAATTTATTTACCTGACCCACAAAAGCTATGTCCATAGCTCTCTGAAATGTTTCTCCAGCATTGGTTAAGCCAAATGGAATCCTAACGTACATGAATATACCCCAAGGTGTAGTAAAGGTTGTCTTCTCTCTGTCTGTTGTATCAACATTCACCTGATTGTAACCTGAAAAGCCATGAAGCCTAGAAAGTATTTATGCTCCTGAAACCATTTAAAGTAACTGATCCATTTTGGACAAAGGATAATTATCTTTTAATGATGCTTTGTTCAAATTTCTAAAATCCACATAGAGTCTTATATCTCCATTTTCCTTTCTAACAGGAACTAGATTTGCAACCCAATTAGAATATCTAAGAGGGACGATGATTTGAGCATCTAGCATTTTCTTAATCTCCCTTTCTATAGTTGGTAGAAGGGCTAGATTTATCCTTCTAAGTTTCTATTGATAAGGTTTTGCTTCTGTCTTCGGAGGAATCTTATGTTGTATTAATGAGGTATCATAGGTCTTTAGATCAGCATAATTCCAAGCAAAAACATCCTTATAATTTTTCAGAAACTTAAGATATTGAGCTTTGATCTCAGGGTCTAGAGATGAACATATTTTGATGCTTTTGATATCTTCATCAGTTCCAATGTTAATATCTTCTATGTCATCTTCTGAAGAAATTGACTGAGGGTTTCGGAGGTCATCATTTTGATCAAACAATCTTTCTAAAGGAATGAGTCCCTTTGGAATGAAATTATTAGATAATTGAATAATTTCATGATTAGCAATCTGGGTTTAAAATTTGCAATATCATTTCCATCTGCATTTTCATTTATTTAAATTCTATCTTCATCAATTTGTACAAATGAAAAATCATCTATTACCTGGAGAAATGATTTCAATTGTTCATCATCTTCAAACATTTGCCAATGTTTCAGATTATCTAGGATAGATGACCTATATTTGACTTGTATCTAATAGAGTAGATCAGTATGATCAGGAATTTTAAAAGAGCTAGCACAGACAGCTAAGGCATCTACATGAATATTCTAATCTCTAGGAATACGAGTCAAATTAAAAGCATCAAATAAGTTTTCAACTGAATCCCATAGTTCATTTCATTAGGACCTAAGTCTAGGGTGCTTGGTCTACAAAGCATTTCTTACTTGCTTAACAATGAGTTCTCAATCAGTAAAAAAAATTAAGTTTCGAACTTTTAGGCTTTTTGATAATTGCAATCCTAAAAGGAAAGCTTCATATTCAACCACATTATTAGTAACTTGAAAGTCTAATTTACATGATTGTGTTATATTTTCTTTTTCAGGTGAAATTAAAACTACTCCAACTCCTGCCCCATCTTTTGTGTAAGAGCCATCAAAGAACAATTTCCAAATACCAGTTTGGTTTGGTTCATGACTTTCAACTATCTCTTCAATTTTGGCTTGAGTTTTATGTTGGTTTGAAGTGAGTTGAAAACAACCAATGTCTTGATCTATTGCATATATTGGATGATTCCTTGGATGGTCAGTCTTCCAAACAGTATGTACAAATATTACCTTTTTATATAATCTTAATTTCTCTCCTCCATAAACAGGAATAGTAGCATATGACATATCCATCTATAGAGTTCCCCCTAATTTGGCACAACAAGACCTATAAGGGAGAATTCCAAACTTAGGAGGGATATCTGTGACACAATGTCAAGTACTATACTTTTCACTGGAATTTCGGCAAGGGTAACCACTAGATCCTTGATCAATCCCAAATGGGGCACCCTTTTAGAATCAAAGGTGTACATGTCATGGTAGGATTTAGTTATGTCGAGCTTCAAATGGTCCATGTTGGATTTTGGCATAAGGTTGTGTGATGCTCCCGAATCAAGCATACAATTATACAACATAGAATCATTTGTTTTAAGAGTTACATAGAAAGCAAGCACTGTCTCATCTATCATGTCTGAACTAGGGCCAAAAATTGCTACTGGTTTTTCATCTTGCATACTTATGACATCACCTTCAGCATCAATTGAGGTATTTTGTATCCATTTTTAGGCTTGGATTTTATAACCCAAGTTTTTAGAAAGTTTTGATAGTGGAATTGGGATCTTAACCCTCTCTAATTATTTTTCAACACTAAATGCAGTCAAAATGTTTTTACCAGTTTGGGTAGAATCAATTGACTGATTTAAGGGCCGAATAAGATTTGTTTGAGCTTCAACAATTTTGGTACATGGTTTAATGATTGGAGTTTCCTTTGGAGGTCTCCTAGGACCAGGCCTAGGCCTAAGATCATACCTCTTGTTTAACTCTGCAATTAAAAATCCAGAGAAAGCATGATATTTAGAGACTTGTGAAGCTTCCTGATCTTCTTGATCCCGATTTTGTTGTGAGAGAAGAATTATGGTTATTTGATTGGAAGAATAATCCATACTATTAATATCTTCAGTATTTGTCATCGTATTGTCATCGAGTTGTTGGTCATTTATGAATAGAAGAGTGGAAACCTATTGATCATTGCTAGGTCTCTAAAGCATTTATAGTGGTGGATTTCTTTTATACAAACCTTGATTTTGGTTTTGAGGTCTAGAAATTGTTTGTTGTATTGTTCTAGGTTGAGTCTCAATATTTGAAATCCTATTTGATAGGTTTCTAAGAAGAGATGTTATTTCATCAATTTTTGAGTCTTCTAATTTGTTCTTAGAGGAACTAGAGGCTTATTGAGCAGACTTGAGCTTTCTTTGGGCCTTTTCTTCCTTAAGTTTTAAAGAAGATGAGGCTGCTCTATTTTCTTATACTTTTATAGCGTTTGTTTACATATCTTCAAGATTTCTTTAAGTTCTCTCTCATAGCATAACAACAAAGTCATCATTAAAAGATTTAGAAAATCTAGAATTAGCTACTCCTACAGGGGGCTTACAATCGGCAAGCATTTTGTGATAGAGTTTATTAAATATTTTGATAAAATCTAATATTGGTTCACCGAAGGTCCTTTTAAGCTCTTCAAATTCTGTAAGGAAGTAAAGAGGATCCTTTTTCACACCCCATTGATTTTTAGATATGTTTGTAAGCTTTTCCCAATTTCTAAGGGAAGCTACTCGTAATTGCCTAAACCAAATCCTCACATTTCCTTCAAGTGACTGTACAAACAATCTCATATAAACATTTTCTTGTTCAATATTCATGTTGTTTGCAAAGTCTAGGAAAGCTTGAAGATGGTCTTCAGCTAAGGGAATAGTTTCTCCATTGTACTTGGGAAGGTATTTTAAGTATCCAGCTGGGAAGGCATCAAGGTTATTAAGACTAAGACAACATATCTAGCCTATACAATAGGTCGGAAAGTCATGACAATAGATGGTGTATGAGGTGCTTGAGGTGTATGAGGTTTTCCAAGTGGAGTATGAGGTGTTTGTGTGGATGTAAAGGATGAAGAAGAAGTAGAGGAAGAAGATGGTGATTCAGGGGTTGATGGACTAGTTGGAGGTGAAGGAGGAGATGAAGGAGGAGATCTCCTGAAAGACTTCAAAGGAGTCCTAAGAACTAACTTTGGGACCTATAAAGGAATACCTTCTTTTGTTTCAAAGAGAGGATCGAAATATATAGAAAAGGTCTCCTCAGATTTTTTCGAAGAAGAAGCTTCAGGTTAGTTAAAAATGAAAGGAAAATGATAGGTGATAGGGGATATGAAATATGTGGGTTTATATTCTGGTAGATTGACACCTAAATCAGATTCAGTTTTACATGATCCTGATGGTAGTGTGGCTATTGGATGAGATTCTAATGAATGAATAAGGTAGGTTGACTTAAAATCAACTTCTTTATCTAGAAGTTTAGCAACCCTAGGTGATAAATGGGAGTAATTAGGATCAACTGGGATATTACTATAGGGGTCAAATGAATCTAATTCTTCAGACTATAGGACTGAAGAGGAAGAAGAAAATGATTGGTGTCCCCTTTTAGAATTGGCTTTTCTTAGAAGCCTTTCAGGATCTGACAGAGGTTTAATTATGTCAGCTTCTGAATGAGATTTGGTATGTTTATAAGGTGCCAACTTGGGAGTGTAGAGTCACCTAGGCGAATGATTTGAAATTTCTAAACCCTACAATCACCATTAAGGGGTAAGAATGAATGAATGTTGTTCTCCCAAGGGAAACTTAAATGAAATTGAAATCCCCAGCAACGGCGCCAGTCTGATGTTGTACCTCTGAGATAGTAGTAGGTCAGCTACCAATGCCAGAGCATCTAAAATAATTGTTTTATGGTTTTCGGGTTTAGTTTTGGAAGACCAATGAATGAAGATAGATGTAGAATTTAAATACTTAATCCTTTGGCTTATATTAATACTTCAGCAAAGGGCTGCTATAAAGCTTTACACAGTGATATAGACCAAAAATAGTGGTGAGAAGAAGACAACAAATAATATGATTATCACGGTTTCCAGACTGTAAAACAGAACAATCATAAGTAGGAAAACCTTCTAAACTACGTTCCAGAGGTTCAAGGCAGTATACTTAAGCTTACACAAGATGTTGATGATTTATTGGTTAGAGGGGATTAGCTAAACAAAGAGTTAATTAATCCATTTTCTTAATACATGATCACTTCAGGAGCTTATAGGAATAAATTGAGACACAATTTTTCCTACCTAGATATCTCTATAAGTCATAAGCATATGAAGAAAAATATAATGATTGATAACTGGAAAAAATTACAGGATAACACAAACTGTGTGAAACCAAATTTAGAATCCTCTGCTTTGTATTAAGGTTCTAGAAAGATTGAGTACATCAAGTGTCTAGAAAATCTTCTTTCAAAGGTGGCTTCCATGTTCAAAGTGGAATTAACAGTCAAGACTTAACAAGCAATTAATAATGAAACTTGAACTTCGGACCATTAATAACTCGAGAAGGGAGTTACTTATACAATAATGAAACTGAAGAAATATCCTAAAACTGATTAAGATTTATTCTAGGAAAGGAAAGATCTTCATACAAGAAGATAGGGGCAACAATTGAACTTCTTCTTGCTATCCATTTTATTCAGGTTGTGCTGGATTTGTTTCTCAGATATTTTTCCCCTTTAAGCTACTTAACTATTTGAATCCTTTATGCTAGCTGATTTGATCATTTGATCTTTCATCTGATAATCTTTAAACTCTGTGAATATCCTTTAACCCTGCTGAGTAATCTTTATTGTGTTCCTTTTACCTTTACAGTGCATTTTAGGTTTTACTATGTAAAACAAGCAAAACAGAGCAAAATGGTCATTTTGGCATTTAAACAGGAAAAACGGTTCTCTTTTGAAATATGGCACGAGAGTGAACAGTAACCATTTTTTCGTTTTGAGGAAGGAGGCTTTCATCGCACCGCTTATGAAGCACGGGCAGTTTTCAGAGGGGGTCGTCCGAAATAACTTGAGCCTGACACGTAGCAGTGGAGGATGGTGGAATACCACTTTTCGAGTTGGTAACTCTCATACGGAGAACTAACCTAAAATCGTTGAGGGTCGTTGCATCTAAACGCATTGGA
This sequence comes from Pinus tabuliformis, assembly GCA_031772625.1. Lineage (NCBI taxonomy): Eukaryota > Viridiplantae > Streptophyta > Pinopsida > Pinales > Pinaceae > Pinus > Pinus tabuliformis. Next base: position 1,087,045,501 of record CM062820.1, on the reverse strand, counting down.
TCAGATGGTTGTGGAGTGAGGGAGCAATACAGAGGGTATGAATGATTAAATATGGCGATAATGACTTTATTATGGCTTAAAACCCAGATTAGTGGTAAATGGAGGTTTAAGGTTAATTCTTTGTTTAAATCATAAAAACGACTTATCAAAGAAAACCTTCACAAAATAGATATGGCGGACTTGAAATGTTATGAACTCGGGTTGATAAATGATATAGGCTCCGAGCTAGAATCACATATTGCAATTGAAGTTTAGCAAAGGATGGCTGATCGCAAAGGAATGCGATAAGGGCCGGACATGATGCAGAAATAGATCATAGATAAGAATGCGTCGGGTCTGGGTTCTTATTGCAATCGGGGATCACAATGGCGGAGGTTTATTGCTTTAGCTGAACTTGCAATGAGGAGTGCGTGCGACATGGAAATGAGTTATAATATATATAGCATCGGGTCTGGGCCCATCGTTAATTGCATATTACAAATGGGGAAAGCGGATGCACGTTGAAAAGCATGTGATTCACCAATATTGCGATGCGATATGAAAATACATAGTTTTATTATAAAACTAAGGTTTTCGGGATATTTTATTAGAGGGGTTAATAATGTATGGGAAAATGGATTTTAAGGGTTTAATACGTAGCTTAGTGTTAATATGAAAATATGAGTGGAAAGTGAAAATATATGTGAAAAGGGGAAATATATGCGGAAAAGGGAAATATAAGAGAAAAGGGGAAAATACACTAAGTATAATGTTTTTTAATAAGTTATCTGCTCTTCTTTTATTATCATTCTTCAACCCTGATGATGGATCCCACTTGGGATTTGAAACGTTGGTATAAAAATGTTCATACTGTGGATTCTCCGATCTCTGATTCAAAAGTTATTTGCTTTTCATAGATGCATCAATACTTAGGGTAAACACCTTTTTGTGGGTTTTTTTGGGTAAAATGAGATTTTACATGGAATTTTCACTTTTTCTAGGAAAAAAGGGTTTTGACCCTAGGAAAAGGGGTTTTTATGGAAAATGAATGAATATGAATGTATGAAGGTGGGAAGGGGAAATTAGTGAGTATAGGGATGAGTGGAGATGAATGGGAAGTTAATTAATTGATCTTCATTTGCTTTGTGTAATTGTTTCATGGAAATAGAAACATATGATGAAACATGATAAATGTACATTGTGTTCAATGAATAATCAAACTTCTACAACCTTTCTCTACTTACCCTTTACTTATCCTATAATTTTTCTTCATGTAATGGGCACATTTAACCTAGCAAACCCTTTTCCTTTATTTTTATTTTACAAAAGAAAACTATCTAAATCTACCCCTATAACCTCCAAGGGCTCAGATTAAATTGATGAGAACCTTATTATTCTTTACCTAACTACTGATCTGCCAAGATTAAACAGTTTGGCCCGATCTTTATTCTCTAACTATAACATCAAATTTAAAGGGTGAAGTTGTCAAGATTAAGCAGTTTGACTGTCATGGGTTGTGGCATTTAAAAACAAGTTGCACATAACCATTATTTTGCGGAAACACTGGTTGTGGCTTTTAGACTTGCTCAATTTTAGAGTTTATTTGTTTTCTTTTCTTTCTAACCCAACATTTTCTTTGATATGGACATCATCATCAAGATTTTTTCACAAACACTTTATTCAATATTGTTATGTCCATGTCCTGACTTAACATTTTTTCAAAATATTTTTATGTATTTTTTTGACTAATTTATTCTATCTTATCAAAACCAAAAAATGATACAATAATTTCCATGCATTTTGAACTAGTTCTCCCTTGTGTTTCCCTAGTACTCCCTAACAGTCTATAGCATGCATTAGTACACCTTGGTACTTGGTACATCTTGGCATGTTTCCTTAGTACTTGGTAAATCTTAGCATGTTTCCCTGGTACTCTGGCATTCCTTGTCACTACCTAGCATACCTTGTCACTCCCTCCTTATCACACCTAGAACTCACTGATACTCCTTGCCACATACTCTTATTCATTCATTTCCATGCATTTGAAACTAGTGATCCCTTTTTTTTCTCTGGAACTCCATAACACTCCTTGGCATGCATTGACACACCCTAGCATGTGACACATCTTGGCATGTTACCTTGGCCTCTAACACTACGTAGCATACATTGTCACTCCCTCCTTAGGACACCCAGAAGTCACTGAAATTTCCTGTTACAAACTCTTAATCGTTAATTTGCATTCATTGTTTTGATCTAGTGCTCCCTTGTGTTTCCCCGACTCTCCCTAAATTGATGCCTAATGAGGTAATTTTTTTCCTAGGTCGGTAGTTTGGATACTTTCTCAGATAGATTTGTAATATCGCCTCTTCATGGAAGACTTCTTTGTGTTTTTACATCCACAATAGCATTCCAGACTTAATTGTAAATCTCCTTTGTAATTTCAAATTTTCTTAATAAATATAAAAGCCCAAAATCTCCTTTTCCATTCGCACAAATCCTGAAACCAAATGGTAAAGTGTATAATATACATATCTAGATGTCTACTTCAACACTCTTTAATCTAGAGTCTTAGAGACCTAGATACCTTTTTCTATCATGTTAGATATGGAGATATAAGTGATTGTATTAGTTACCATATTGTGCGCTTTGACAAGGGTCACATATGTTTGAACTCATATTTACATGTTAACCAAATAACTCGTTGGGCCTATATAACATTTGGGCATGAGTCTCAAAATATGCTCCTTGTTGTAACTTGTAGTTGCTAGAGTATGTACACCTTCACAGATTTTAATTTTTATAATTTAACTATGGTGATTCAATAACTTGTTGGAGTAATATGGGCGAGGCCCAATATCAAATCTTCCACTTGCCACTATATCACCAAGAGTATATCCAACAATGTGTAATCCATATGCCAATATCCTATTACTTAGTAATAGTTGAGATGTCATTTGGGCGGAGGCACCTACTCTTTGAGCATTATCACAATAGACCAAACATGTCCCTTGGAATTGAACCCTGGTGGATGAGAGAGAAAATTGTTCTCTCAACCACTCTAGCCTCCACCGTGAGACTGCACCTTCATAGATATTTGCAATCAAATCACTATGCACAAGGGAGTCCCTTGTACCACGAATAAGGGGTCTCATACGCTGATTTGGTTTTTGGTTTGGATGTTACCTTAAAGTTATAATAATAATATTATTATTATTATTTAATTTGGGGTGGTTATGGAGGTTTCCATTGGAATACTTGTGGCACATGAGGAGGGCCACACATGTGACTTAACATGCTCTTGTAATTACTCTTCTTCCTATTTTTGGGAGATTATTCTTGTAGGGTGAACATGCAAAGGGTCTCTTGTTACTATTTTTACATATTCTAGGAGGGCACACTCGTGGAGACATTTCTTACTATTCTTGGACACACACACACACAATCTCATGGAGTTTTGGCATGGTAAAAACACTAATTCACCCTCATCTCCTTGGATTTTCTTTGGGGAGATGAACCACTTTATATTTTAGTATTTTGAGCATTTATCTTCTCATGGAGTGTCCTATTTACTTGGCACATTACACATTTATCTATGTAGTTAGCGCATCGGGACAGGGAAAATGGTGGATGTATACCCTGCACTAGAAGGCATTTGCCAACCAAAATAGGGGCCCAACTAGGTTCAAAACTTGGTTTACATGTCTAGTGAGTTTTGTGGGCATTTGCACTAGGCTTAGGAGTATAATGGAAATTGCATTAACTTGTCCCCATGTCTCCTTGATGACAGGTGACAAGTTTATCAACTTTCCTGATAAAAAAAATCTATGGTGTTGATTACCTTGGAATTCATAGATGCATAGTGATTGGATGCATGCATAGTTTTAGAGGGTGCATTCTATGTGGAAACATGTATTTGAATTGGTTCGATGCCTATCTGTGGTGGTGCATCCCATTAAAGAGCATTATTTTGGGCATATTACTACTATTTTTGGATGGGAGCTAATTGTGAGAAAGGGCTAGTTTCCACATGTTGTAATGTGGTCCACCACAAATTTAGGAGGGATCTAATTACTCCATCACTATAATATTCTTTTGACATGTCATGGAGTTAGTTAAAATATAACATTTTGTTGTATAAGAGAAGATATTCACTTTATAAGGTGATCTCCCTCACCATTATAATGGTGGAGAACTTCTGGATGAAGGAGGCCTTCCCTTGGGCTACATTTTATTTGAATTTTTCAATCTAAACATAAGATTGGAGGTATCATTCCATCATATGAGATGCTTAATTATTGCATGCATTTAATGTTGCTGGATAGTTGTAGGAATCTCTTGCAAAGAATATGTTGTGAAGGCTTTATAATGGGGCATTTATCATTTGGATGGGAGTATTATATGTGGATTCTCCTTCTCATTTTCTTTTTATTGTTATATATAATTTGCATATATTAATTCATTTGAATCATGGGAATTGGCAACTTGTTATAATGACCTAGGCTAGGATTGATATTAAACCAGCGTGATGCACTATAACCTAAGAGTATATTCAACAACCCAAAATCCATGTATGACAATAACTTGTGACTTAGCAATGGTTGAGGTGTCTCAAGGCACACTGGAGTGCACCTCTATTTGAGGGTCATCTACCCTTCTAGCTTTATCAGAATGGGCCAAAGCCCCATTGGGGATTTGAAATTGGGTGGAGAGAGTGCAAAACCTACCCCTCCTACCATATTGTCAATCCACCTCGATGCTATCTATAATTATTCCTGACTATCAAAGGAGTTGTTATTGTAATTAATATATCATTGTAGGGCAACAAGTTCTCCAACTTGTTCAAGAGTAGTACTAATAGGACTCTCCAAGACTCACTACCATAACTATTTTTGACATTATCAAGTTTTATTTTGGCATGTTATTTGCAAACCTCTCCTCCTTAAATATTCACTAAACAACCCTTTTTAGAGTGATATCCTTGAATCTATTTTCCCTAGATCTTGGTAGACACTATTTTGCGATTTTTCTTCATCTTTCACTTGCCATACCACTCACTATTCCATTATGCTATTAATACCCATTTTGTTAAGGCTCACTCTGCCAAATTCAACTTGTGCCTCCACTCGACAACTTTAGTAATCTTATCATTAGAGATGTCTTGCTCAAGTTGGACAATATTCAAGTAGAAATGTGTGGAAGAATTTTTGTGGTCACTATATATAACCTTCCTAGGTGCACAAAACTAACCCCTTAATTCTTAGGAATTTACATTATAGAAGAGTGCCAGATTGGTGCCATAGACACAATCAACCTTCCTTAAGCAAACATATAGCCACATAGTCTATGTCTCCAACCGAAAACATATTATGCTCAACTAAAAATATGCATTATACACAAAATCACACACAAAAACTTTTACTTTATATATTAGATATATCTATGCCAGAAGAGTCTTTTTTTATTTTTATTTTTTTATTTTTTAATTTTTTAAAGAAATTATCATTAAAATCCAATTCTATTTACAATTCCAATAATCTTTGTAAATTCTATTTAAAATTCCAATAATATTTGTAAACAATTCTATTTGCAATTCCAATAATCTTTGTAAATTTTAAATGAGTTTTTTAAAAAAACCAATAGAAAAATATACTTTAAAATATTAAAAACCTAAAAAATTTAAACGCTTATGACCCGTAAGGGTTTGAGGTGATGTGTTTCCTGTTTCTATCTTACCATAGACACCTATATACCACCTTCTTTAGCTGCAGCAGTTATAGCCTCACCTAGAGCACACCCATCTCATTGTTCTAGATTGGCTTTTTTGGTTGTAGATGTAACTGCCCATTACCCTGTTGTGTCTCTTATTTTTGTGTCCTTTTTGTGTTGGTTTTCTGTGAATCCTCAGTTTTTCAGTGGAGGTTTTATTCTATGGTTTGGTATTTCAGTGTTGCAAGTTTTAAATTGCAAAGATGAGTGAGATCCTGCACATTCAGGGTGGGCAATGTGGCAACTAGATCGGTGCCAAGTTTTTGGAAGTTATCTGTGATGACCATAGGATCGATCCCACTGGGATACACCAAGGCACTTCCGATCTGTAGCTCGAAAGGGTTATTTTTTACTACAATGAGGCGAGCTATGGTAGATTTGTGCCCGGTGTTGTGCTCATGGATCTTGAGCTTGGGACTAGATTATGGGGAACGTGACGGCCGTGGCTTATGGCTAGGGCTTAAGGCCCGATAACTTTGTTTTTGGCCAGTCCGAGGCTGGAAATAACTGGACCAGGGCCATTATACTGTAGGGGCTGAGCTCATCGATCCCCTTTTGGATGTCATCAGGAAGGAGGCAGCTACAAGTCATAAATATTCGTGCTATTGTTTCATTAAAATTGTACATGTCATTACAGGTTGCAGACTGCCAAATGGGATCACAGTGTGTGACCATAGATCACTTAATTTCCCTGGAAAATATTCTTCTGTGACAAAATTATTTACCATGTCTATCTATCAATATCGCATGATGTCCTCCACACTGCCGTATTTTGTATAGTTGCCACATAAAAGAAGAAGAAAAGTATGGTAGGAGGAGAATTTTTCTTTACCTCTTTTTACTTTTTTTTCAACTTATAATGTCTGGCCTAGCTTTTTCCCAATGTCTTCTCTGCGGGTGGAGGCCGCATGAATTTTGAATGATTGTTTCAACTTTCAAACTTAATTTTCTTCTACTGAGCACAATTATTTTCCTCTGCCCTCCTTCAATTTTTCAGACTTAATCAATGGATCTACGCTCTCTCGAGCCTCTTTATTGAAAGTCTAGATCTTACAATGTAGGTAAGGTTGCTTGGTTGGAAGGATGAGTATAACAGTGCCCTCACTATTCTGGAATTGACACAACATATGTGTGATTACAAGAACATGATGTATGCTGAAGATTCACGTCATAACAGGTACCTTACTGCATTTGCCATGTTTAGAGGCAAGACGAGCACCGAAGAGGAGGATGAACAGATATGAGGTGGATAAAGAAGTCGATGAACAAATTTAAAACAAAAATTCCTCCTACTTGGTGGAGTGGATCCCAAAAAATGTGAAATCCAGTTCATGTGATATCCCACCAAAAGGCTTGTCCATGTCATCCACATTCATTGGGAACTCAACATCCATTCACGAGATGTTCAGGAGAGTGAGCGAGTAGTTCACTGCGATATTTAGGAGGGAGTTCTTCTTACATTGGTACACTAGTGAAGGCATCGATGAGATGGAATTCACTGAAGAAGAGAGAAACATCAATGATTTGGTGTCTGAATACATGAAATATCAGGATGTTAGTGCAGAGGATGATGAATACTATGATGATGAAGAATCAACTGAAGAATGCTAGGGAAAAATTTTACATAATGCCATTGATAATTGATAGTTTTTTCAATGTCTAATAGTTGTTTGTTTGTGGAATTCATTTGCGTTTCTTATTCTTTCATGGTATGCTTTGTTCTCATCAAAGGTTTTGGCATTGAATGCATAAATTTTGTGTACAACTCCTACATTATGTCCTTGGTTTCCTACATTATGTCCTTAGTTTTTTTTATCATATTCAAATATTGAGAAGATGTAACTGCCTGTCAAAATTATATGTGAAATTCAATCATTCTTGGATGCTCCTTTGTATTATATGTTATATAATTATGGTGTTGAATGGCTTTGTAAGACTATAATATGTTTATGGGATTTGTAAACAGGAAATACAACAATTCTCTGCAAATTCAAACTAGGGGAGTAAACTAGGGGAGTACGTGAGAACAATGCCCACTACTGAATTCAATCTAGAGATTGTAATGTTTAAGAATCCGAGCTTCACTATTTGGGACATAGGGGGCCAAGATAAAATATGCTATCTATGGAGACAGTATATGGTTAAGGCCCAGTTATATTTCAGAGTTTACTAGAAGTTGCCTCCTGATTTCTCTTTTAAGCAGCTTGTTTCTTTAAGCCATGTCTGTATATGCTGGATTCATTTAGTAAATTCATGATATAGCATTGTTGGATTCATTAGATAAATTTATGTTTGTTTGTGGACATGAACATTCATAATAATATATACTCTATAGATATCATAATATATATTATTTTAGATTCACTTAGCAAATCTCATATTATATGATTGTTGTTTTGTATATAGATGTTAAATTTTATAGATACATAAATATTTTTTTTATGTAGATTGTAGATTTTTTAGTATCTAAGAGATATAAAGTAAAGTTGACAGTCAGCTTTTCTTATATTCTCAAAATGTTCAAATTTTTTACAGTAATCTTGTTTGTGATTCTTTTGTTATACAAGGTAATGTCATCTCAAGCTATGTGCAAATAAGCACTCAATATTCTCAGAATGTTCAATTTTTTTACAGTAATCTTGTTCGTGATTCTTTTGTTATACGGGGTAATGTTATCTCAAGATGTGTGCAAATAAGCACTCAAGTATAAGAGAGGTTAGGTAAAAGGGTGTTTGCAAGAAGTGGAGAAAACTTTGAATGAATTCATAATCCATCTTTAGTTTTAGGCTGTGATTTTATCTTGTGGATTTGTTATTTTCATGTCAATATTGTTCTTACTTATGCATTCATAACGAGATTTTTGTTCTTTGCTACGAGCTGGAGCTCATCTATCTGTGGATTCTATTTTAGCCAATGTTGATTGCCATCCCTTCTTTTTCTTTTATAGTAGAGTTTTTGTGGTGTATGCTAGAGTTTCTAAATTAACTGTTTTACTTCAACTTTTGATGTATTTTCGTGTATGTTTTATTAGTCTAGCTGTATCTTATAACATTGAGTTGAAATCAAAACCATAGCATTGGACAAGATTTGGTAACTCCAATGAGGTTTATTCTTGGTGTGATATGCTTGGAGTTTGTCTTGTTTCTTGGCATGATTTTGAATTATTATGAATGGAAAGTGTCCACATATGATTGTTTAACAAGAAGATGATATACATTGGGATGCATTTGTTGTGTTTCAATAGATTTCAGTTTGTCTCTACAAATCCTAAATCTAATACATTTTTTGGCTGCTTGATTGTATTAATTTTGGTTTTCTAAGTGGTTTGGGCCCTATGATTGCTACATGCTTTGGCTATAGAAAATGTGACCTTGCGGCATAAAAGTAGTAAGTGTGACTTAAGAAAAGGCAAGGATTTATACTTGTTAAAGAGAAACTCCCTCCATGAGTTGTATTGTTGTTATTTTAGGTTTGTATATTTCATGGATTTTATATAAATTTCAGCTCCATATGTGTAGTAAATTGTATGCTTTTGGAGACTAATATAATATTTTTTTTTTGTGTAGTTTTAGGTTGGCTTCTCAACATTGCCTTTGTGTCCAATTGTTTATTCAATCATGGCTTTCATTCATTCACTTCAAGCAGAATATATGACAATGATATCTAATCCCAAAAAGGTAAAGAATAATTGTTGTTTGATGATTTCAGGCCTCATAATATCAACTTTAAAATCTTTCCAACATGCTGATTGTGCCTTGAGTGTGTTGGATTTATCACATATAAACATGTTGATTGTGCCTTGAGTGTGTTGGAAGTACGCATCAAGATGATTGATGATAGAATGGTTGTCTGTAATCTGGCACAACAACAATCGTAGTTGAACCAACTCCTTCAACAACCCATGCAATATGTTAATCCCTTTCAACTCCAACAACACCTTCTTCCACCCATGGTACCTATACAACCCATACAACCAGCTAATCCCTTTCAACCAGCTACAACGGATCCTAACTTAAGAAGGGTCTATGTGGGTAATGTTCCTGAACACATGCAACATGCTAGAATGACTAATTTTTTCTCTTGTTATGGAGACATTGAAGATGGCTCTGGTGGTCGAAAGACAAATTGGTAAGTCAAAAGGATACCCCCTTATTCTTTACAAAATAATTGAAGCAACAAATAGAACCCTAGAAGACATTGTTAAATCAATAGATGGGCATCAACTTTTTTGTAAATTAGCATTTGAGGGGAAAAAGCAGAAAGTTGCAGCAAACCAGGGCCAAGTTGTTCCTGATTTGAAGGATAATGGTAATGTAAATCATGTTTCACAATATGGTGGATTGGGTCATGGGCCATTAAACCCTTCACTTACTAGTAATCAAAATATTGTGAACCCAACATCAGTACCAATTACGAGTCTAAATCCATATGTGGATTAAGTAATGCAACACTACCAAGTTTGTCTATAGACCTTGTTGCAATAAACCTTCCTTATTCATTAACTCTTCTGCACTGTTAGACTTGGGCCACCAAATTATTCTCCAAGGAACAACCTCTAGTCAAGCATCAGTAGGTGCAGGGAATTATGGTCTTGGTCCATATGGATCCTCCAGATATGGAAGTCACTCATATAGTAGTTTTAGATGTGCAACATCTCACTATGGGATTTATTCAAGTTCATCCGTTTCCCAAACTGCTCCATATGATAGAGCAAGCCATTTCCCCCTTACATTTCATCAAAATAAGCTCACAGTGACATATCCATCATCCAAAGTTCTAATTGGCATGCGGTCTTACTACAAATCATAGGTTTGTGCCCATTCTTATTCTTCTTCTCCCCTTTGTTTCAGTTCATTTTCAATTGTATTTATATATATTTGAAATAATTGTTTTATTCCTTTGTTTTCCACTATATTTCAAACACTACTTATGAATCTGGAAAATTTATGTTATAATTATGGTGTACGATTACTATATGTGAGGGAAAGTGTAGGAAAGATGCCATGGTCATAAAGGGCACTTGATTTACAGGGTACATTTTAGCATGTGTTTCATATTCAAAATAAGCGGTTAGGTAAAAAGGTGTTCGCACGAAATGGAGAAAACTCAGAGTGAATTCATAGTCCATATTTAGTGTTAGGTTGTGATTTTATCTTATGGCTTTGTTATTTTCATTTCAATAGTGTTCTTACTTATGCATTCATAATGAGATCAGGATGCTTTCCATATCTCCTTCTACTCTTTGCTGCTAGCTATAACTCATCTCACCGTGGATTCTATTTGAGACACTGTTGATTTCCATCTTTTCTTTTTCTTTTATCATAGAGTTTTTGTGGTGTATGTTAGAGTTTTTAAATCGACTGTTTTATTTCAACTTTTGATGTATTTTCATGTATGTTTTATTAGTTTAGTTGTATCTTATAACATTGACTTGAAATCAAAACCATAGTGTTGGACAAGGTTTGGTAACTCCAAGGAGGTTTATTCTTCCTGTGATAGGCTTGCAGTTTGTTTTGTTTGCTGGCATGATTCTGAATTATTATGAGTGGAAAGTGTCCTAAAAGAACATGATTGTTTAATAAAAAGAGGATATATGCTGGGATGCATTTTCTATGCTTCAACATATTTTAGTTTGTCTCTACATATCCAAAATCCAATACATATTTTAGCTGCTTGATTGTTTTATTTCTTAATGCAGAAGCATTCAACTCAATGAAAATATCATTGTATTTTAGTAGACATAGGGGGTCTTGTGTTTTAAGGAAGTTGCTTTCCTAAGTATTGAATTAATGTAATTATTAGGAGTTTTGAGTGATTTTAATGAGAGAACCTATAATAGGATTTAATTGAATATAGTGACGCATATTTGTAAATATTCTCAAATGTAGGAGAATATGAGAGATTTAGGATAGTTGAGAGAACTGAGGGATTTGAGAATTGATTGTAAAATCTAGATTAGGAGTTAGTTCATGATTTTGTGGGTTTGAGAGAATCCTTAGGGATGAGAAAGAGATTTTAGGATTTTGTTGAGAAGCTTATGGATCTAAACTTGGAATTTCTCTTAGAAACACTTTTAATATAAATGTAAGCCTAAAAGGCATAGACAGGGGTAGACAGAGATAAAGAGAGAGAGAGTTAGACATTTAGCTAGTGTATGTAAACCTACGGGTAGATAATGAACAGAAGCCATTAAATTAGAAGATCATGCCAAGGAGAGACAAAGAGTCTTATTTATATATATATATATATATATATATATATATATATATATATATATATATATATATATATATGCACATAGATTCAAATTCCAATTTGTATAAGTGTGTTATCGAATATTGAATGTTGAATGAATGAATTAGCATATTTTGTGTAATAGGGAGTTGCAAGCGAAGTTCGGTGATTATATAGAGAAACATAACGAGGAGGATCATAATGGATCATTGAATTTGTTAGAATGATCAAAGCCAAAGTTCAATAGAAAGTATGCAGTGAAACAGCCAAGGGAACGGAACCTTGAAGGAACCCGGAACCATATAAATGTTAATGAAATAGCGTAAAATTATAAGCAAAGAGAAGAGCAGAGAAGTGAAGAGGTGATGCACAGAAACCATTGGATCTAACAAATCAACGGACCGGATCCAATCCTAGAGGAGACAAAGGAATATCACATCGGCAGAAACACTTCAAGTGTTGTTGGATGGCCAAAGCGAATAAGCGATTATGATCATGCGATTAATCATCAACCCTTGGAATGTGATCTTGATCAACAATTGAGATGTAATTGCATATAGTAAAGATTAGGAGCTGAAGGATGGTGTGATAGCTAATATCTGATATTGATAAGCATTGATCAGAGACTGGGCAGATCGGCGATAGGAGGTCGAGTGTTTCAGAGATCTGAACAATAATGCAGAAAGACATGGTATTAATAGACCTGATGAGAAATATGAATGCGGGTGTATAGATTGAGATCTGCTTAGGTGTTTTGGAGTGAAATTTCAGTGTAATTCTATGTATTACGGTTAAAATGGGGTCTCGGTCTTTTAATGTAAAAGTGGTGTTAAACGATTCTAATAGTCGCATATCAAATGTAGAAGTGGTGATAGGAGTCATATGAGTGTGAAGGACTGCGATGAGTGATTGTGATAAAGACCAGTCTTGGGAACTGTGTAAAGGGTTATGAAAGGCAGCAAAGGGTATGGTTTATGTGGTTTTATGTGATATCTATTATACAGGGTTTATAATAGTAATAAAGCACTGATAGTGATTTGAGGGTTAAGCCTATGTATGACCCAAAGTTTAATAATGGTTTATGGGGTTTGGTTTATATATATGTGGGCCAAGGATTAATGAGAGTTAATGGAAAGGGTGGATTAAGGGACAAACTTTGGTTAGTTTGTTTGATAAATTATTTCACCAAGTATTAATAAAAAGGGCCTTAAACCATTGTTCATTTATAATATTTGATGGTAGATCATATAAATTCCCAGGCAGAAATGGTTTATGCATAGGTATATGCATATTGTGGGTAAAGCAGGGGTAACCTTGCGTCATTTGGTATCAGAGCTGAACAAAGAAATTATATGTGAAAGATTCTTTGAAAGAATTTAAAATAAAGACATATGGAAAGATGTGTATGCAGGAAAGGGAGATCAGATTCTAATCTGACAGTGAAGCAACCAGAGTAAAGTTGGGATATTGCTAAGAGGAACACTAATCTTGATATTCCTACATTTTGATAGAATGTTCATATTTTGAGGAAGTAGAGCAAGTGATTTATGCCAATGAATCTGTATAATTGGAATTATGAAATGTTTGAAATTGAAATTGTAGAAGAACAATTACGTTCTTAGAGGTAGGTGAGTAAGAATTAAGAAGAGATTGTAATAAAATAAAGAATCTACAACGATGTTTTGAAGAATAGAGATTCACTCAAATGTGAAGAGTGAATGGAGACTGCTTGAGAAACCATGTCGGTATTCTTTTATTTAACTCTGATTTGGGTTTTGCTGGATAAAGAAATAGATTGAAGATTGATAGTTGTAGCTAATAAAGTATCTCAGCAAAAGAAGATCAAGTCTTAAGAAGCAGCAATGAAAGAAACTTGTAAGGATTTCTGAGTAGAAGAAAACTTAGTAAAGGAGAAATTCTTACTGATAGTTAAGCTTCACCAAGATAAATCTGGAAGATTGGAAGAAAGAATCAGATCCTAAATCTGATTAACAATGGCTGAATATTGAGAATTTGTGCAATGGAAGCATAAAGATCTACTGAAATAGATTTGCAGGAGTGGTCAGATCCTCAAGGTAGGTGAAGATATGAAAATTTGTCTAATGATTAATAGATATTGAATGAGTGAAACTTTAGAGCTGGATTACAATAGTTAAACTATAATAGGGACTTCATAAGTTCTTGAAGTAAAAAAACTTGAAGATTGATGAGCCCCAATTTTTGGTACAATTTGGGCTCATTTGGCCTACTTGCTTTGCTCAAACCATTCATCTTTTATTGCTTATGCATTCATTTCTTGGTTTATTCGTGTTGTTTGTAGGAAGAAGGGTAGGCATTCTATCTACGTGACTAATACATGATGATTTCAGGTTTTTGGCATTAAAAGGGAGCAAAGACCACGATAAAGGAGACAAGGAGACAGTAAGGTGGCACTGTTGGTTTTTAGGAGAGGATGTCCACAGTCTTGGGGACCTTCCTCGTGATTCCCACCATAGCTTCGAGCTCCAACCAATATCCCCACCGAGCTTAGAGGCAGCCAACCGTTCTACAGGAACAACAGTTACAACTGTTCTACAGGAACAGCAGTTACAACTGTTCTACAGGATCAGCAGTTTAACCTTTAGTTGGACAGCCGAGCTCCACAAATCAAGGAAACCTGTTGGACTATCATTTTGCATAAATACTGAGGCCGTATCCTTTGATAGGAGCTTTTTGAACTTTTTCATTACTCTTGTAATTTCGAAGTACGAGCTACAGCTCGGTGTTGGTTCTTGTTGTAAGCCAGTTTTGGCATGACATCAGATTTTTGGTTATGAATAAAGGCAGGCAGATTTTGATCTCATTCTGAGTTTCTAAGGGAGCTATAGCTCTCAGGTTAGGGCCCAACCTGAGAGCAATAGATCTCCTCGGTGTTGTAATGTTATTTGCCTTTCGTTCCAGCACTTCGTTTCTTTACTTTTACATGCAATTCGAATTTACAGTCTGTTGATTTAGTTTTTATGAGATTGAATAGGATTAGTTTATGGTGAATTTGCTTCCAATTACTTAGGTTAGAAGAGGATATTTGTAATTCATTGGAGCTCTAGAAAAATGGTTGTTAGAGATCACTGCCATCTCTACTTAGGGATTGGGGTGCAGTCCATATCAACCACCAAAAAGAAACGCAGTTCTTCTCACGTCCATGCAAGTTGCAACAGTTACTTTAGTCGTAGATCCATCCATGCACTTTGGTCTTGATCATTACTTCTCCATTCCACTTCCATGCACGAGTTTCTTTCACAAATTGCACTGTTGTTCATTGGTTCAAAATAGCACAGTTAACATAGGTTAAAGAGTTCTCGTTTTTGGTGACATTCATAGACAATTTGTTTCATCTACACTGCTCCACACCATTCCATTCCCTTCCTCGTCTTTTCAACCACACCTGAAGCCACTCAACCGACCTCTATTCAGCTCGTTTACCTTCCAGCTCTCCCATTACTCACATAGCTCCATTTACTTAACCTTTCGTTGATCCCATCCTTCCAGCCATCAACCCACTGCATGCACTCTTTCTCCATCTGACTTCTCTGCTCCTGAGCCATCACCAGTTCCATCTCCATCTCACCTATCCTCCCACACCACTCCAACACTTCACCATCTCCCAAAACTCCCGCGGTCGAACATCCTGTAGAATTGCACAGACTTCCTGTAGAATCCCTGAGTTTCCTGTAGGATCCCCTGCAGACTTCCTGTAGAAGCCTGCAAACTCGGTTGTTGAGCATCTGAACGTGGTAGACTTCTGTGGACTGATGCTAGAGACCCTCTGGGACCTCCCCTAGCCATCCTGACCTTGCCCACGCTTTCCTTCCATTCGAACCGCTCCTGCACAGTCAAACCCTAATCAAAAGCCTCATCACAATAAATCCAACCACTTAATGAAAAAATACAAAAAATGTCTTTTCAGATGCAAGTAGCTTAGATGCATGTATTTCAGCTCACTGCAAGTAATGGCATTATTGGTAGAAGTTTCATTCACAGTTTTGCATTGTAAGGGCCTAGCTAGTCAAATTAGGGTTTACTAGGGTTTTCATGCTTTGTTGGCTTTCAGTTTCTTTCTGCAAATAGATTAGTCTCCTTTGAGTTAGCTTTCATCCATCATTCATAAAGCTTATTCTGTGAGCATATAGAAGTTGGCTTGAGCCCTAGCGGACTTGTGCCAGCTGACCAAGTGACAGCTGCGACAAGAGCTAGTACTTGTGCATACAACACCGTCGCTTCCAAGTTTGTACGAACTACTGGGTTGATAAAATTAGAGATAGGAAGCTCCAGGAGTTGAAGGATTATTGCTACAATACTGGAGCCCACCATCTTTTTGGCGCCGTTGCCGGGGAAGCGTCAGAGTATTAGTAATTGTTGCTTTTCTTCTACTTTCTTACTCTTGCCTTCTACTAAGTAGTTTACTTCATTTCCATTCTGCAAAAGTAACATAGACATTTCCTGCTTTCATAGATTAGCATTTCCTGCTGTCATAGATTAGCATTTCCTGCTTTCATAGATTAGCATTTCCTTTCTGCAAGCATAGACTAGCATTTCCATTCTTGCAATTTCATTTGAGCAAAATAGATTAGTTCTTTCCTGCTTTCAGTTTAATTCTGCATCTTTCATAGTTAGTTGTAGATCAATCTGTTTCAGTTTTGCAGGTACCAAAAGAAAAGCAAAGCAAAAACAATCAAAAGAAAAAGAAAGTCTTTTCCATTTCATGCCTCGTAGGAACCGAGATAGATCAGGCAAATTCCTACCAAACACCCCCACCACATCACTGAGTCACCCTTCTCTCTTCTTTGGTGACAGTGACCCAGAAGAACCTATAGGTGAACATCCCGAGATATACAAAGATCCTATAGTAGAAGAAGAGTTAGAGACCACTCCATCTGAAGCTATGGCTGACAATAGAAGAGAAGATGAGAGAATAGAAGGTGCCTTCCCCATCCGAGAGACCAATGGAGAGATGAAAATGAAGAACATTAGCCCCTCCGCCTTACCTCACTTCCATGAGCTGACTACTGAAGATCTGGGTACCTTCCTGTTTGAGTTTACTGTCCTTTGTAGAACCTATGACTACAATGAAGATGAGCAAAAGCTGAAACTTTTCCCTTCCACTCTTAAGGATGCAGCATTACGCTGGTTCATGGGCTTACCTCGGAATAGTATCACCACTTCGGCTCAATGCAGCAAGCTTTCAATACCAAGTACCGGGATTACTGTAGGTCCAAGGAAACAAAGGGGGAAATCTTTCGGATGACCATGGGAAATGATGAGTCCTTAGAGGATTATGAGGGGAGGTTCCAACTAAGCTATAAGCGGGCCAGGTGCACACTTGACCCTGAATCCCTCAAGTTGGTCCTGCTCTGAGGAGTCCCTAAAGACCTCTTAGATACCCTTCACATGTTAGCTGGGGGGGACATTTACCAACTGCCTTATGAGGACATCAAGACTGTGTTTAGAAACCACTCCAGGGCAGCTCGGAAACGAGGTAGAGGAAACCACCTCTCAACTAGTGTCCCTTTCTCCAAACATGAGATTGCAAATCAATTAGAAGATCTTAAGAGTGAGGTGAGACAGACCATTGCCATGCATCTTGACACATTAAGGATTCAGCAAAAGAAAGAAGAAGCTGAGAGAGCCTTGGCTGTCTTCTGCCCTAGGTGCACAAGGAGACACCCTAAGAACGAATGTCCATTGCATTCGGTTGAAGTGTGTTTCGTTTGTGAGGAGGACCATCCCACAAATCAGTGTCCAACCTTACATGGGTTTAAAGCCATGTACCAAGGGACAGAAGCTCCCACAGAACCTCTCTATTACCTCAACCAAAGGAGGCCACAAGGATCTAGACCTTATCAGCAGGGGATGCAAGGGGCATCTCAAGCTTATTACAGCCCCAACCAATCGACCCCTATGCCTCCCTGGGGCCCCCCTGCTCATCCTTCATGGTCCATGCCTCCTCCATGGTCTTATCCACCTCAGTACCCCACTCAACCTACTTCTCATTCATATCACTCACATGCCCAGCCACAGCCTCAATGGAATGCACCTCAATCGGGGTGGAGGCCCCAATACAACACTCCTCCTGCCATCTTGCCTCCACCATCAGTTCAACCTCAGCCATTACCTCCTGCTCCTCCAAGGCAACCTCAAATGCCTACTCAACCGAACCCGAACCCCAACAATAGATAGGCCCAGCAGGTATACACTGGGGAAACCTCATGCCCTACCTATGCTGTGGAGATCCAGGAGATCAATCTTCGATCTGGAAAGACTCTACCAGATCGCCAACCTCCTCCCCCAGAGGATGAGGAAGATAAACAGGAAAGTGAACCAAAGGCTATTCCACCCTTTCCTGAGAGACTAACAGCCACCACACAACCCAACCCAGAGGAGGATGAGCTTCTGGGTGAGCTCAAGCAATTGTGTGTAAAAATACCACTTCTCCAAGCCATCAAGGATGTGCCAATATACAACAAACTGGTTAAGGAGAAGTGTTTCAAACACCCAGGCAGACGGAAGAAAGATGCTTCAACTATCAATGTCATAGGCCAACTGTCTGACCTTATGTTAGGACAAGTCATCTGCCCAAAGTACCTAGATCCTGGAAGTCCTGTAGTAGATGTCCACATCAATGGCACCATTATACCTCACACCTTGATTGATCTGGGGGCTGCCATTAATGTGATGACCAGGGATACCATGCTTAAACTCAATCTTCAGGGTTCCTTGAGGAAGACCTCGACTGTACTGCAATTAGCAGATCGCTCCACCATGACTCCCGAAGGGATTGTGGAGGATGTCTTGGTCTTTATTGACTCTCGGGAATACCCTGCAGACTTCCTGGTTCTGCAACCAAAGGCAAAGCTTGCTGGATATCCTCTCATTTTGGGAAGGCCTTGGTTAGCTACTGCAGATGCTTACATAAGTTGTCGTGCAGGAAACATGACCATCAAAAATGGTCCCATGTCCAAGCAGCTAGTCCTATACCCTCCTGCCCAACCCTCCTTAGAGCATGACTTACCACTCTGGTTGGAAGAAGGAGAGGAAGACGAGGTGTACTCAGCACCTCTGTGCACCTTAGATACCACTAGAAGGGACCCCCCAACCGAGGATGACTTGATCGAGACCTTGATCCAGAACCCACCTTCCAGTGCACTACCCTTAGAGAAATTGGTGGAGGATGCCCAAGCTAGCACCTTAGTGAATCTTTGTACAACCAACCCTGTTACTCCTAGAGTCAAGAATGTGGAGTTCGGCCCTGAGAAAGCATTGAAGATCAGCTCCTCCCTATCTCCTTCCCAGGAAAAGGAGCTGTGTAGTCTGTTGGCCAGCCACCTAGATGCTTTTGCTTGGAGCTATAAGGAAATGAAAGGATTCCATCCTTCAGTCTGTACCCATCATATATACATCAAAGAGGGTTGTAAACCGGTTAGGCAACCTCAGAAGAGAATGAATCCAGCCCTTAAGGACATTGTCAAGGAAGAATTGCAAAAACTGTTGGATGTCGGGTTCATCTACCCCATCTCAGATAGTGAATGGGTGTCCCCTCTAGTGTTGGTTCCCAAGAAAAATGGGAAATGGAGAATCTGTGTGGACTACCGAGAACTGAACAAAGCTACCAAGAAAGACCATTTCCCTCTACCTTTCATAGATCAAGTGTTGGATGGACTGGCAGGAAAGAAGTTCTTCTCTTTCCTGGATGGGTTTAGCGGGTACAATCAAATCCAAATCAGCCCAGAAGACCAAGATAAGACCACCTTCACTTGTCCTTGGGGTACCTTTGCCTACCGAGTCCTTCCCTTTGGGCTATGCAATGCTCCTGCTACCTTCCAGAGAGCTGTCTTGAGCATCTTCTCGGAGCTGGTCCATGATGCAGTAGAAATCTACATGGATGACTTTACTCCTTATGGGGCCAACTTCCAGGAAGCATTGTCCAACCTGGGAAAAGTCCTAACCAAATGCACCGAGATGAACTTGTCCCTTAGTCCTAAAAAATGTGAATTCCTAATGACTGAAGGGACCGTGCTAGGCCATACCATTTCTTGCCAAGGGTTGCAGGTGGATCCTAACAAAATTGCTCTCATCAAGAGGGTTCCACCTCCTCAAAAGGTAAGGGATGTCCGGAGTTTCTTGGGATTAGCAGGATACTACCGGAGATTCATTAAAGATTTCAGCAAGCTAGCCTCGCCATTCTTTGGCATGTTGGCAAAAGATGTGGAGTTTAATTGGACTGACGATTGTCAAAGGGCTTTAAACAAATTGAAGGACAAGTTGGTGTCAGCCCCAATCCTGAGAGGTCCAAACTGGGCCCTACCTTTCCACATCCACACTGATGCCTCGAATAAAGCCATAGGTGCAGCTTTAGGACAAGTTGAGCAAAAACTTCCATATGCCATTTACTTTGTTAGCAAAAACTTGTCCAAAGCTGAGCTGAATTACACTGTAACCGAGAAAGAATTCTTGGCTGTGGTCCATGCACTGAACAAGTTCCGACATTACATTACTGGTTACCAGACCTTTGTACATACTGACCATGTTGCAATTAGATATTTAATGAATAAACCAGATGTGAATGCTCGTATTATTAGATGGTTACTTTTATTGCAGCAGTTTGATTTGACCATTGTTGACAAACCAGGTAGAGAAAATGTTGTTGCTGACTTTTTGTCTCGATTGGATTTGTCTGCAGATGAGGATGGAACAGTGGATGACCAGATGCCCGATGAACATCTGTTTGCTATTTCAGTACTCTCTCCATGGTTTGCTGATATAGCAAACTATCTTGTTTCAGCACAGTTCCCTCCGCACCTGTCTTCTAGAGAGAAGAGCAGAATCATCAGAAAAAGTGCCTCATTTACTTGGATCGGGGGCAATCTGTTCAAGCTTGGCCCCGATCAGATCTTAAGGCGTTGTGTAAGGGAGGAGGAAGTCTTTGATATCCTCCTCACTTGTCATGATGGGCCTTGTGGAGGACATTTTGCAGCAAAGAGAACTGCCCTCAAAATCCTGCAGGCAGGCTACTATTGGCCCACACTTCATCAAGATGTCAGAAGATATGTCAGTCAGTGTGACCAATGCCAAAGAATGGGGAAACCGACCCAAAGGGATGAGATGCCTCTCCAACCTCAAGTGACTCTTGAGCCATTTGAGAAGTGGGGCATGGACTTTGTGGGCCCAATCAACCCCTCTTCGAGGCAAAGGTCTTACATCATTGTGTGTACTGACTATTTGACAAAGTGGGCAGAGACCAAAGCAATCAAAGCAGCAACAGAAGAAAAGGTGGCCGAGTTCCTAAGAGAAAACATCTTCTATAAGTTTGGCTATCCAAGAGATCTGGTCACCAATCAAGGGAGCCAGTTCACCTCCAACCTGGTTGAAGATCTACTAGCTCATCACAAGATCAAGCATAGGACTTCCACCCCTTATCACCCTCAAGAAAATGGGCAGGTGGAAGTCACCAATAGAGCATTAGAAGGGATCTTGACTAAGGTGGTGAGCAGCAGTAGAAAGGACTGGGCAGATCGCCTGGTTGAAGCCACATGGGCTTACAACACCACTTGGAAGACCACCACCGGCTTCACACTGTATGAGATGGTCTATGGGAAGAAAGCTTTGCTGTCCATTGAGTCTGAATAAAACACTTTGAGGATGGCAGCTCAGCTGGACCTAGATCTCAGCCATGCACAACAAGAAAGGCTACTGCAGCTGAATGGCCTAGATGAGCACCGAATGCAGGCCCTCCTTCACTCGGAAGTGGTTCAACTTTAGAGAAAGGTGTGGCATGACCAACATCTCCATGACAAGCAATTTCAGCCGGGAGATTGGGCTTTGTTGTATGACTCCAGATACAAAGATTTCAAGGGGAAGCTGAGAACCAGATGGCTAGGACCATATGCAGTGGAAAAATGCCATGAAAATGGATCTGTCCTTATTCGAACCATTGATGAGGAAGCCATTCCCATGCTTGTCAATGGGCATCCATTGAAGATCTACAGGAGACCTCTCTCAAGACAAGAGTTCATCAAAACTATGGAGAAATCTGTATTGGTCCTGGAGAAGGGTTCTGCCTTGCTTTTGGCATACCCTGAGGGATAAAAAAAAAACAAAAAAAATAATAATAATAATAATAAAGATCCTTGGGTGAAAACCTCTCTGAGGCGCCCAAGGCAGGTGGTAGGGGTGCAAACCTCATTGAGGCGCCCCTATTGTCTTTCAAAGAAAAAAAAAGAGAAAAGGTTTGAAAAAGATCCTTGAGTGAAAACCTCTCTGAGGCGCTCAGGGCAGATAGCACGGGTGAAAACCTCTTTGAGGCGCCCCTGATATCTTTCAAAAAAAAAAAGAGAGAAAAAAAAAAAACAATAAGCAAAATATGGTAAAATTGCATGCAGGTTGCAGATGTTCTATGGAGGAGAGGAAGCCCTTCAACTCAAAACCAAGGGTCCTTATCATGCTGTCAAGAGACCTCACCAGCACCTCCTCCAAGGGTACCCATGTTTTTTTCAAGGTATGTGCAATTTTATCATGGTTTGAGTCCTCTACATGAAGATGCGGTCTTTCTATAGGAAGATGCAGTCTTTCTACAGGAAGACGCGGATTTTCTACAGGAAAGTGTAGACTTTCTACAGGAAGTCTGAAATTTCTACAGGAAGCTCGGTGTTCTACAGGAACCTTCCTGTAGAAGTTTGGGACGGCCCAGACTTCATTTTAAAAGGAGATCTAGCGACTACGGATTGGTTTGGACGCATGCAAGCCTCTGTTGGCACCCTTGCACATTGCTGTTACCTTGCTCCACCATCCTTGTCGACATGCAACCAAGTTCCCTGCACCAACAAAGCAGATCGATGAGTTCTCGCGGGAAAAACCATTTTCAAAGATAAACAAGTGCTGAGATCTCATACCACAGGCATCAGAAGCTCCGGGAACGTGATCGAAAGGCCAGATCCTCCGTCGTGCAGCATGCACCCAAGGAGGAAGAACTGTTACGAGACACCCCGCGGGAATCCTGTAACAGTTAAACCTGCTAGAGTGGATACCATTCACAGCACCGCCATCTACAATGAAACGGGGGCGCATGCAACCAAAGCATCCACTCCATCGTCGGCAGCCTGTAACCACGAGCCTCCGGGTCTGTGTAAGTTCGCATGCAGTAGGTAGATCCACTCACCATTGTCCAAAAACTGGAAAAATCGTGTGCAGCCACGCAGGTAAGTGTCTCGACCCTTCCTTCCATCAAATCGCATGAATTTTACTTTGAATTGTTTGCACAGCGTAAAAGTGAATGGTTGAGTGGCCGTATGGCCAGTCGACTGGCCACGTCGGCTAGTTATGGTATAATTGGATGTTTGGGTGGCGGCCACGACAAAGAGAACGAGCAGCACACACGTGAGAACACTCCCGTCGAAAGCAATGAGTTTAATAGAAAAAGGCGGTGGCAGATCTGTGGGAATGTATGCGGCAGCAAGTGAATACGCAGGCGAATGATGGATGACATCGCCCAACGGTCCGGCGGGGACAGCTCACCCCCCGCGCCACGGATTGCGCCGATTCAAAATCTAATCGGCTAGATTATGCGCATGCATTTATCAACCACCACTTCAAACTCGAGTGGCTATTCTGATCTCCTCTGCACTTTGATACGCCGAGATTTTGGCTACCAGAACGCCGATGAAGCACACCTCGAGCGCAGGCCAACTACAGTCCTCCCCGAAATTTGCGCACTGCTCCTACAGGAACATAGTTTCTACAGGAACACAGTTTCTACAGGAACGCAGTCTCTACAGGAACGCAGTCTTCTACAGGGAAGCGGGTGCCTCACGAAAAAAGGTGGCCAATTAAAGAGGTAACCCTGAACTCTTCATGCAATTGGTTAGTAAGAGTGGCAAGATCATCGTCCACAGTCTGGTCATAAAGATATCGGTGAAATTGTTGTTTGCTGTGCCTATACTGTCGTTCTACAGGATGTCAGTATAATTAGACCGTGTTGAATTTTGTGGATTATGTGCATGCTCTGTCTCAATAGACCAAATCTCTTTCGCATTTGCCACCTTTAGTTAAAACAACCGTGTTCATCATGCCGGGTGGGTTTACAAGACGGGAACCCACTGATTCAACCAAATTAAGGGAAAACCAGGCAGTGGTAGAGCTCTTCACACGAGCACAATGGATGTCTTTTTGTGATAAGCTGCAAGGTTACGATGATGAAGTGGCCGAAGAATTCTTGCAGGCTCTGAGGCCGAAATCCCAGACACTGGCCACAGTAAACTTCAGAGGTCTAAGCCTCAAGCTCACCCCGCAACATATCAGTCGGATCACATAACTTCCTATGGGTTTGCCGTGGGATAAGGAAGAAAGAAAGCTGAGCCAGCAGGTAAAGAAAGAATTCTTTCCACCTGAGGAGGAATTCTCGGAGGACAAGAATGGGGTGTGAAGAACGAGTCTGTTGCCACCATGGAATGAAGTCAGTTTGCAAATCATGAAACATATCACTTGTGAAGGCCGTTTTAGCATTGTGTATGCATATCACTTTCGGTTCCTCACTGAATTGAGGCACCGGATTGATCTTCCTGTAGAACAAAAATTGAGCATCCCTTATTTCCTATTGCAGTCTCTAATGGAGTGTGCCACAAAGCTAAAAGAGGGCATACCAGATCAGATAGCCCACCATGGGTTGATCAAGCTTCTTGTGGAGGATGCGCTGCATTCATATAAGGTTCCCCTCTCATGGGAATCCTTCCGGAATTTGACAAAAGATGGAGACATTAAAATGTTGATCAAAGAAACGGGTTCCTCCAGTAGTGAGGAACAAGAAGTAGTGGCCGAGGGACAGAGAGAAAAAGGCCAGAAGACCCCGACCACAGTGCCGAAGAAAGAACGAAGGAAGAAAGAGGAGGACAAAGAAAAATGTGTGTTATAGACATTTTTGTGCCTTACAGCATGAAGCATGAAATGTCAATAATCTAAGGGATCCAAAGTCCCTAAACATGTTGTTCCTACCCTTAGAGGAACAAGGTCAACAAACCACAGCACTGAAAATCAGTTCTCCACCTGAAAACACTCAAAAACAAGCTATTTCTGGATCATGTCAACTGCTCCACTGAGCATCTGCACTGAATGTCAACTGCTCCACTCGGTACCTGCGCTGAATGTCAACTCCAATGAAGGCTACCTGCGCTGGGCGAGTTTGGCCAAGTGGCACAGTCATTCCTCAAGGTGTCAATGCCCAGGAAGCTTCCAAAATGACACTTGGATCAGGGAATTCGCCTAGTGATGAGTAAGAGGGTCTAGATCTCCAAGTGGAAGAAAGAACCTCCAAGTGGACTCAAGAACTGAAGAATAACTGAAGTGGGAGAGGACACTAGTCAGCTTCATGCCAACCTCAAGCTGACTCATCCTTTCTCCAAAACTCCTATATATAGAGCTCTCTCATGAGGTCTAGGGAGGCTGGAATCTTGTGTATGTAAGGAAGTGTTGTTGGTTTGAGTATAGAACTATTGGGTGATTTGCTTGAAGGAGGTGAAGAGGAGATTTCTTTCTGCTGGGAGGTGTTGCTGGATTGGGCCTCTTATGGTTGTAACACTCTCAGAACTTTACTTCTTCCATTAATAAAGCATTTGAGGTTCTTCTATATGCATGTGTCTCAATGGCGTATTGATGCTTGTATATTTGATTTATTCTAATCCTTGAATCAATTATGAATGTATGCTTCTTGTAGTTTCCCTTTCTTCTGCTTTTGCAGGATCTTTGTGTAGCTGGGCCAGTGAAAGAGCAAGGAGTTGGGAGCAAGCAGAAAAGAGGGAAGATTGGATCAATCATTAGCGGAAGATAACGGTTAGTGGATCTCTTTCTCCTCTCTCTTACATCTCATAAAGAAGTAATCTTGAATAGCTTTGCATTCGGTTGTTGCTGAGGTACTATCACCCTTAGAGTGGGATAGGGTCATTCCGTATTGGATACTTTTCCCAACAACAAGGTGGCACACCTATCTTTTCAGCAAGAGAAAAGAGGCTGAAGAGCAGAATGGACAAAGCTGAGGTGGTCCACGTCAGCCCAAGTACCTCAACAACACCTGCAACTAAAGCAAAAAGCAAAACTCAAGCAGGCAAGCAAGCAAAGGTGGAGACACCTGTGTCTACAGGAAAGCAGAAACAGGCTTCTACAGGAAGCCCGAAGATCATTAAGAAACAAGCTTCTACAGGAATCCCGAAAGCAGAGACAAAGGCTTCTACAGGAAGCCCGAAATTGCAGAAACAGGCTTCTACAGGAAGCCCCAAAAAGGTGAAACCCAAAGAGAAGAAGGTGGATATTCTAGCACGGGAGGCACCAGCTATATTAGCTGGCCTCAGCACGCCACCTAAGCCAAAAGAAAACAGGAAGAGGGAGACCCCTCTATAATTTAAAGCTCGAAGAAGTGTTAGGATAAAGACGGGCAAGCCACAGCCTCAATCCAGCAGCCCGATTGTCATCGAAGATACACCTGCTTCTCCCAAGGAAAAGTCACCCTCTAGGATCACAGTCACCTACGAGAAGGGGAGTCCAAAGAAAAATACGTGGCAAGAAAGGTTAGACCTGTTGACTGAAAAAACTCGGCTACAGGAAGCTGAAAATGTTCTACAGGATACTCTAGCCCGGCTACAGGAAACAGAAAAGAGGGAAGGAGAAGGACCCTCATCACCACCAAGGGAGGGTGAGGTAGAACCGCCTGAAGAGATAGAAAGAGAACATATACCAGAACCTAGCCCTTCGCCTAATCTGAATTCATACTACACCTTTTTAGAGGCGGGCAAAATCATACCGCAGAAATTTACTGTGCCTCTATTTTTTGCACTAGAGGAAGAGAGAGTTCGTTCCCACACATGGATGCAGATCGCCAAATCAAAGGGTGTGGCGGACATAGGCCCTTTACAAGAGCAACTCAAGGAGGTCAGGAGTGAATTCACCATGGCTGAACATGTGGCTAATTGCCAACGTGTGCTTCTACAGGAAGAAAATCAGAAGCTGAGATTGCAGCTACAAGAACTAAGGGCAGGGGCAGGAACATCCTCCAAGGACACCACAAAAGAATAACAAAGCAAAAAGGAGCTGACCATCAGTCTTGAAGAGCCAATGAAACTTCTACAGGAAGCAGAACAACAAAAAAAAATTGAGGTGCAAGCCCTAAAAGAACAGCTGCAACAAAAGGAAGCACAATTGGCCTGCATGGCCAGTTGGGCCATGGAGGCAATTCAGTGCAGACCACCTGCAAAATCCTATGGATTGTTCTTAAAAGATCAATGGCTGCAATTCCAAATAAACACCTTGGCACAAAGAGGTATTTCACATATCCAAAACCCACAACAATTTTCTGAATTGTGCAGTACTAGTTCGTGAGAAGACAAAGCCAAATTAGCAGAGTTTTACCTCCACAATTTGGCTTTGCCTAATGAAGTCTCCTGGGATCCCAATATTTCCTTGGGTGATATGCAATTGATGGCGTTCGCCTCATGGTTAAACCATGAGGATCAAAGAGCAGCTGAAGCAAAATCGGTCATGAACCGAGAAGTGAGCGAGCCACTGTTCATTCGACCAGAACTAGAGGATCCAGTGGCACTCGTCTCAGCCCACCAACAGTTGGCTATGGATCCCACAGCTTCCTTGAGATTTATGGACCAACAGGCCCAAGCCATAGCTCACTTTGAAGACATGGAAAGGTTGTTGGGAGAAAGTGCTGCCCAAGCATGTACACGCAGATGGAATACCCTGGCACACAGCTTGAAAATTCGAGAGTACCATACCCCCATTCGGATGAGGGAAGCTTTGGCAAGGGTTGAACTTTACAAGAAATCCATGCAAAGCCTCCAGGCCAGCTGGATTGGCCTTAAACTCAGCCCACCACTACTGCTAGGATTGACTGAAGGCAATACAGAGGAGGATGACAGTCAACAATGGGAAGAGGTGAACAGGAAAGCAGGGTTTCATATCCACAGAGAGGGCACTACCACAGAGCATTGGGATGCAAGGGAAGCAGTGAAAGCAATGAAGGATGAAGATTTGGACTAAGTTGCTCAAGGATGAGCAAATAGTTTAGCTGGGGGGTGATGATGAGCCCCAATTTTTGGTACAATTTGGGCTCATTTGGCCTACTTGCTTTGCTCAAACCATTCATATTTTATTGCTTATGCATTCATTTCTTGGTTTATTCGTGTTGTTTGTAGGAAGAAGGGTAGGCATTCTATCTACGTGACTAATACATGATGATTTCAGGTTTTTGGCATTAAAAGAGAGAAAAGACCACGATAAAGGAGACAAGGAGACAGTAAGGTGGCACTGCTGGTTTTTAGGAGAGGATGTCCACAGTCTTGGGGACCTTCCTCGTGATTCCCACCATAGCTCCGAGCTCCAACCAATCTCTCCACCAAGCTTAGAGGTAGCCAACCGTTCTACAGGAACAGCAGTTACAACTGTTCTACAGGAACAGCAGTTACAACTATTCTACAGGAACAGCAGTTACAACTGTTCTACAGGATCAGCAGTTTAACCTTCAGTTGGACAGCCGAGCTCCACAAATCAAGGAAACCTGTTGGACTATCATTTTGCATAAATACTGAGGCCGTAGCCTTTGATAGGAGCTTTTTGAACTTTTTCATTACTCTTGTAATTTCGAAGTACGAGCTACAGCTCGGTGTTGGTTCTTGTTGTAAGCCAGTTTTGGCATGACATCAGATTTTTGGTTATGGATAAAGGCAGGCAGATTTTGATCTCATTCTGAGTTTCTAAGGGAGCTATAGCTCTCAGGTTAGGGCCCAACCTGAGAGCAATAGATCTCCTCGGTGTTGTAATGTTATTTGCCTTTCGTTCCAGCACTTCGTTTCTTTACTTTTACATGCAATTCGAATTTACAGTCTGCTGATTTAGTTTTTATGAGATTGAATAGGATTAGTTTATGGTGAATTTGCTTCCAGTTACTTAGGTTAGAAGAGGATAGTTATAATTCATTGGAGCTATAGAAAAAGGGTTGTTAGAGATCACTGCCATCTCTGCTTAGGGATTGGGGTGCAGTCCATATCAACCACCAAAAAGAAACGCAGTTCTTCTCACGTCCATGCAAGATGCAACAGTTACTTTAGTCGTAGATCCATCCATTCACTTTGGTCTTGATCATTAATTCTCCATTCCACTTCCATGCACGAGTTTCTTTCACAAATTTCACTGTTGTTCATTGGTTCAAAATAGCACAGTTAACATAGGTTAAAGAGTTCTCGTTTTTGGTGACATTCATAGACAATTTGTTTCATCTACACTGCTCCACACCATTCCGTTCCCTTCCTCGTCTTTTCAACCACACCTGAAGCCACTCAACCGACCTCTGTTCAGCTCGTTTACCTTCCAGCTCTCCCATTACTCACATAGCTCCATTTAGTTAACCTTTCGTTGATCCCATCCTTCCAGCCATCAACCCACTGCATGCACTCTTTCTCCATCTGACTTCTCTGCTCCTGAGCCATCACCAGTTCCATCTCCATCTCACCTATCCTCCCACACCACTCCAACACTTCACCATCTCCCAAAACTCCCGCGGTCGAACATCCTATAGAATTGCACAGACTTCCTGTAGAATCCCTGAGTTTCCTGTAGGATCCCCTGCAGACTTCCTGTAGAAGCCTGCAAACTCGGTTGCTGAGCATCCGAACGTGGTAGACTTCTGTGGACTGATGTTAGAGACCCTCTGGGACCTCCCCTAGCCATCTTGACCTTGCCCATGCTTTCCTTCCATTCGAACCGCTCTTGCACAGTCAAACCCTAATCAAAAGCCTCATCACAATAAATCCAACCACTTAATGAAAAAATACAAAAACATGTCTTTTCAGATGCAAGTAGCTTAGATGCATGTATTTCAGCTCACTGCAAGTAATGGCATTATTGGTAGAAGTTTCATTCATAGTTTTGCATTGTAAGGCCCTAGCTAGTCAAATTAGGGTTTACTAGGGTTTTCATGCTTTGTTGGCTTTCAGTTTCTTTCTGCAAATAGATTAGTCTCCTTTGAGTTAGCTTTCGTCCATCATTCATAAAGCTTCTTCTGTGAGCATATAGAAGTTGGCTTGAGCCCTAGCGGACTTGTGCCAGCTGACCAAGTGACAGCTACAACAAGAGCTAGTACTTGTGCATACAGCACCGTCGCTTCCAAGTTTGTACGAACTACCGGGTTGATAAAATTAGAGATAGGAAGCTACAGGAGTTGAAGCATTATTGCTACAATACTGGAGCCCACCAAAAATATAGATGAAGGCTAGTGAAATGAACAGTCCATTCAAAAGTGCAGGTGAATGGGAGGACAAGATTAGACAGAGATCTTAAAGGTGAGAAGATTGTAGCAACCTAGAGCGCGGAGTGCTCAATTGGTTCCAAAGGAAAGAACCAGAGAAATTCCAACAGACTGAGATCAAAAGAGAGAACCTTAGTGAGGCATATGTACAAGGAGGAGAATTGTTACTACAGAAGTATTGTTGCAGATCACAAAGGAAATTCCACAGAGGATGTGGGAAAAATTACTAAGAGATAAAGGAAGAGGGTAGGAGTTTCTAAGTGAAAGCAGAAATGTGGTAGAACCTTGAGGAATTCCATTAGAGATTGGATAAAGAGGAAAATTTTGTTCTTAAGAGGTGCAGATGAGTTGAAGCCTAGAAGAAGCAAGGAGAAGTGCTCAAAGGAGGTTCTAGAGATAGAGAACCATTTTTTTGCCAAAAGACCAAGTACAGAGGAGAGCTTGGTGAGGTAAGTGGTAGCAGGGAAAACATTCTATTGTAGAGGCTTTAGTGCAACTCATAGTGAGTGAGTGAAAGGAACTCATAGAGATGGAGAGGAGGATGAATAATGAAAGTCATAACAGAGGTTCTAAAAGAGATCACAGTAGAGGACAAAAGGAGAAGGATTCCAAGACAAATGGCATGAGAATGAGTGATGAAGAATATGATAGAGAAATGGTTGAGATATCATTTCAGCTTGAAGTGTTAATGGATATGTTGTAGGGAAATGAAGCAGACTAGAAATATGGTTACGTCATGAGAAAGAAAGTGAAGTGGCAGAGGCTACAATAGAAGAGGAACTGGTAGGTGAATATGTAGTCAATAAAGGAGCTAAGGGAACTGGAACAACTTTTAGATGCCAGATTGGAGACATAAAAGTTAGAAAGAATGGAACTACAACAAAGGGAGATGCTGAAGAAGATGGTGAAGTTTCAATATGTGAAACAGAACATGGACCATTACTTTTTGAAGGTGATGAAGAGCCAGAGGAATTGAATCATATGAATGATTCAAAGCAGCTAGAATAGTTGATTATTGAAGCATCAAATGACACCAAAAGGTCTTGTATTTTTAAAATTAATGATTTGTGTATGATTGCAGGTTTGGAACAAGAAAGAATACCTTACAAAAGATGAAATTTTTGAAGGAGAATATGATGAGGAGACTGGAAAAAAATCAGTTTTATACAATGGACAAGTCCTGAAAGACATCATTGAAATAGATGATGAGAAGGAGAGACTAGCTAACAGTCTTAAGATTTCTTTGAGTTTGAATTAACATACTGATATGCTGACAAAAGAAGAGAGATTAGAGCAACATACTGAAGTTTTTCCAAAGGAAGAAGAGGTATAGAAGCCTTATATTTTTAATTATTGATGATTTTCTTATAATTGAAGATTTTGTTGTAGAAACTGGAACATATTTGGCATAGGTGGACAACCAAATGAAAGAATAAGAGGAAGAACATCTACTGAAGGATGTTAAGAAAGATTTAGCAGATAAAGAAGGACCCTGTGATGATGGGTCAATAGCAAATGGAGAAATAGGAGATTGTGTAAAATTTCCGAAGTTCACTCCAAGTAAAATCATTGAGTTATATAGAGAATTAGACTTTCAAAGGAGGAAGTTAGAAGAGCAGAGGATAAATGTTCAAGATAAATTGCTAAAGAAGAATGACAAAGAAGTTGTCATAAATAATAATCAAGAAGAAGTTGACAGGAGCAGGAAACAAAATAGGAAATGGTTTTGAAAGCCAATATACCAGTAGCTAACAAGGTGCAAGATAACAGTAATAAAGAGGGTAAGGATGAAAAGGAAGCGATCCTGATAAGTGAATAACAAGAAGAAAGGAAATTTCATCAATCAAGAGATGAAAGCAGTCAACAAACTGAGGATATACTGGACAGAGAAATTGAATTGATAAGAAGGTTAATGATGAAAGTGTCTCAAAAGAAGACAACAACAAGAAATCAAAGAAGCAGTAGTAAGAGGAAGACAACAGAAGAATGTGAAAGTAGCGCAAGTGAAGGAGTGTAGCATAAGGTATGGAGACTTGGAAAACAACAACATAAAACAACAGTAATAGAACAATGGACAAGAAAAGACAGGTTACAAAATAAGGTCTGGGATCCAGGAGGAATCAATTATCCAGACTTATGAATAGGAGGTCATAAACTTTCTTACTTGGGGAGTTTGATGCAGGAGCATTCATCTCAAGGAAAAAATCATTGTATTTTAGTAGACATAGGTGGTCTTGTGTTTCAAGGAAGTTGGTTTCCTAAGTATTGAATTAATGTTATTATTAGGAGTTTGAGTGATTTTAATGAGAGAAGCTAGAATAGGATTTAATTTAATATATTGAGGCATATTTGTAAATATTCTCGAATGTAGGAGAATGTGAGAGATTTAGGATAGTTGAGAGAACTGACGGATTTTCAAATTGATTGTAAAATCCAGATTAGGAGTTAGTTCATGATTTTGTGGATTTGAGAGAATCCTTAGGGATGAGGAAGAGATTTTAGGATTTTGTTGAGAAGCCTATTGATCTAAACCAGGAATTGGTTTTAGAATCCCTTTTTGTATAAATGTAAGCCTAAAAGGCATAGACAGGGGTACACATAGATAGAGAGAGAGAGAGTTAGACATTTAGCTAGTGTTTGTAGGCCTATAGACAGTCAATGAACAGAGGCCATTAAATTAGAAAGTTAGTCCAAGGAGAGACAGAGAGTCTTATTATGTAATTGTTCATTGATATATATATATATATATATGCACAGTGATTCAAATTCCAATTTGTATAAGTGTGTTATCGAATATTGAATGATGAATGAATCAATTAGCATATTCTGTGTAATAGAGAGTTGTAGGTGAATTTTGGCGATTACATAGAGGAACATGATGAGGATGATCATAATGGATCATTGGGTCAATTAGAAAGATCAAAACCAATGTTCAAGAGGAAGTATGCAGTGAAACAGCCAAGGGGTCAGAACCTTGAAGAAACCCAGAACCACAAAAATGTTGAAGAAATAGCATAAAATTATGAGCAAAGAGAAGAGTGGAGAAGTGAAGAGGTGATGTACATCAACCATTTGATCTAAAAAATCAACAGACTAGATCCAATTGCAGAGGATATAGAGGAATATTGCATTGGCGGAAACCCTTCAAGTGTTGTCGGATGGCCGAAGGGAATAAGCGATTGCAGTCATGTGATTAATCGTCAACCCTTGGATCGCGAGCGTGATCGATGGTTGAGATGTAATCACATATTGTAAAGGTTAGGAGCTAAAGGAAGGTGCGATAGTCGATCGCCGATAGCGATGAGCACTGATCAAAGACTGAGAAAATCAGCGATCAGAGGTCGGGCGTTTTGAAGATCAGAGCAACAATGCGGAAAGACTTGGTATTAATATACCAGATGATAAATATGAATGTGGGTGTATAGATTATGAGATCCTCTTATGTGTTTTGGAGCGGAATTTCAATGTAATTCTATGTATTACAGTTAAAGTGGGGTCCCAATATTTTAATGTAAAAGTGGTGTTAAACGATTTCGATAGTTGCATATTGGATGTCGAAGGGGTGATAGGAGTCATATGAGCACGGAGGACTATGATGAGAGATTGCGGTAAATACAAGTCTTAGGAGCTATGCAAAGGCTTATGAGAGGCAAAAATAGGTATGGTTTATGTGGTTTTATGTGATATCTATTATAAAGGGTTTATAATAGTATTAAAGCACCGATAGCAATTTGTGGGTTAAGCCTATGTATGGCCCAAAGTTTAACAATGGTTTATGGGGATTGGTTTATATATATCTCAGCCAAGGATTAATGAGAGTTAATGGAAAGGGTGGATTAAGGGACAAATTGTGGTTATTTTGTTTGATAAATTATTTCACCAAGTATTGATAAAAAGGGCCTTAAACCATTGTTCATTTATAATATTTGACTAGTAGATCATATAAATTCCTTGGAAGAAATGGTTTATGCATAGGTATATGCATACTATGGGTAAAGCAGGGGTAACCCTGCATCATTTCTTGTTTGCTAAGCGGTTTGGGCCCTGAGATGACTACATGCTTTGGCTCAAGAAAATGCAACGCTAGGGCATAAAAGTAGTAAGTGTGACTGAAGAAAAGGAAAGGATTCATATTTGTTAAAGAAAAACTCCTTTCATGAGTTTTATTGTTGTTATTTTAGGTTTTGTTATTTCATGGACTTTATATAAATTTTAGCTTGATATGTGTACTAAATTGTATGCTTTTGGATGCTAGTATAATATTGTGTTTGTTTCACATATTGAGTTTGGCTTCTCAACATTGTCTCAAATTCCATTTTTTTGTTCAATCATGGCTTTCATTTGTCCACTTCAAGAAGAAAATTTGACAATGATATATAAGCCAAAAAAGGTGAAGAAATTGTTGTTAGATGATTTCATGCCTCACAATATCAAGTTTAAAATATTTCCAATATTTAATGGTAGTCCTTATGTATAGCTTCTCACTACAGTCACGTACTTCCCCCCTATAGTTCTGAAAGTTGAAGAAAATTCAAGGGCCACATCATCATCATAATGATATCTTCTTAAAATACCCCAACCATCGACTTCTCTGAAAAATGTTTACAACCCTAATATTCTGATAAAATCTAGCAGCTTCTGTGGGCTCTCTTCCATTAAACCCTACTCGCATTCCAAAGAAGAACACATAGAAGGTTGTTTTTGGAAAGAAAGGGGGTTATCCTATTGTTCTATATTTGTTTTTCCTTGCCTTATAAACTTGATTTTAGTATCTTGTAGTTTTTTTTATGTAAATTCTTATAGGAAGGGTTTTAAATTTTGAACAATCAACATATGCATTCTAGCAACAATTGTAGTAGAATAAAGCCAAAAAGAGACAAAGAAGAGGGAAAACAAAACGAAATGACTTTCCATTGTGCTTTTATTCTATTGAACTTATTGAAATTCCTATTTGGAGTTTCTTATATATCATTTCAATATTATATTCATTCATGTAACTAATTCCGTAGAAATAATTATTCTTCTTGTAGAAAATTGGAAAGAAGTAAAATGGCATGTATGCATGGTTGAGAAAAAAGGGTGGTGAAAATGAAATGGATCAACATTGAAAATATAATCATAACCTTTAGTAATGTATTTTATTTAATTATCCTTTCAATTTACTTAATGAACTCTTTGGTTAAACTCTATTTTTTCTCATTTATGCTTGATTGGTGACGTGCCACTGTGTCATCTTTTGGATGAATATCGTTGATTGTCTCACATGACTATGGTATCTCTACCAATTATGAGAACATTTATATAATTTCTTCATGTCACTTCATACTTGTAAGACATGAGCCCCATAGTGAATAATGGTGTGATTTATACTATGTACAATGTTGCATTTTATATGTTGAAGCTGCTACATGGCTACTTATAGGGATTCCTATGGAGGTACACGGTACCATGTAGAAATTGAGATACTCCAAATTTTCATTTTTTTGTTTAGTATAAGTCATGCCTATAGGATATTCTGTTTAAAATTGGAAGGCTTGGATATAAAAATTTCAATTACTTGTAGCTTTTCCTCAATCTTATAGCCTCCCTATAGAACTAAACGGAATTTTAAAAATTATCTTATTGGTGAACAATTAGATGGAAATTTTTCTCTAGTGGATAGGGTTTAATGAAAAGTTTGAAAATGAACAAGGATGAATATGGAATGGAAATAAAATAGAATGAGATGGAAGTGAAAATGAAAACTAGTAATGATGAGATAGATATGGTAATGTATGGAATGGAATATTTTTGCTACAAAGTGAAAATAAGTGCTTTGATGTCCTTGCAATGATTTTTTTTTCTTTTTATATATATATATATATCCTTGTACTTTATACTAATGTGATTTATGCTTCTCTATTTCGAGTTTGTCCTATGGTAGGCTCTTCAATTACTTATATTTTCTTAACAGATAAACTAGAAACTATGCAAGTCATTTGGAACTTGTGAACTATTGTGCATCGTTTATGTTAATATAATATGTTGAGTGCTAAAGAAATTGTAGTATTAATTAATTTATTTATTATGGAGTGTAGGTGTTATTTTTTGTTGTGTATCCTAGTGTGCACTACAAATATTAGCTAAAATTTTGTACTTACAATTTTAAGATATGTTTATTGGTTACATTTCAGGATCATTGTTGCTGATTGTTGTATTTTGACATATAGAATTAATTAATAACAAGAAGCACTCCCAATTAGCTTTCTAGACCCATAGCTAGAAGGATTCAAGCATGTAGGTCACTAGTCATAATTGTAACATGAATATTAATTTCTCTTACATTTTGGCATGCAAATCAGTTACAACAGATTTACATGATTCACAAGGTGAGAAATCAATATTTGATGTAACTGCATATTTTATGTTTGATAATTATAGGCCATTTATAGGTTATAAATGTCTTCAAAGTTTCACTTCTAATTGAGTATTCAACTAAATATATTGAGTATCTTATATGTAATTATTTTTCCTTCCACCTGCTTTTCATATCAACCAATAGGTAGGGACCTACAACTTTGATGCTATTTTATTTGTTTAGTAAGAGATTTTCCAAGACATTACAAAGTTTTATAATTTGTTGAAAGTTGTATAATTTACAATCCATAAAGTTTCAAGGTCTAATTTTTTAAAGGGTGCTATCTCAATGGAAGAGCACTTGCTTTACAAGGAGAAGGTTGGTGGTTTGATTACATCGTGCCTTGATATTGATATGAAATAGCGACGATTAGTTTTTGGTGATGAAGACTCTTTTGACCATCACTGATAGGCTTATGGTGACATTTTTTGATCCTCACCAAAATATGAAATGATGATGGTCAAACAACACTGCCATATATATGTATCAATAGTAATGGCCATGAAAGGTCTATCACCATAAATTGTTCTTTTTCATATGAAATTGTGACGGTCAATGAACATCGCCATATATATGAATTAATAGTGACGGCCATGAAACGTCTATCAAAATAAATTAGTGTTGTTCATATGAAATGGTGATGGTCACTATCCATCATTATAATCATTATTCATGATGGACCTTGAATGTCACCACAACACCTACACATTTAGTGACACCAACTTTGGTGACGTTCATTTTTTTGGTGATGGAGGCTAAGGTCCATCACCATTGTTCATATCCAATGGTGATGGTCACTATCTGTCATTATAAATCATTATTGGTGATGGAACCTGAATGTCACCACAACACCTATACTTTTGGCGATGCCACATATGGTGACATTCATTTTTTGGTGATGAAGGATCTTTTGACCATCACTAATGAGCTTATGGTGACATTTTTTGACCCTCACTAATGAACTTTTTTCTTGTAGTGTTTCTTCTTCTTTCAACTTGTCCCTTGCACACACTTGTTAGTTGCCATGGCTACTACCAAATAAGTCAACATCCCAAGAAACTCTTGCCTTCCTCCGCTTTGGAATAAGTGTCCTCAAAATTGACCTTATTTATTTAGTTAATTTTACAATATTTATGATAAAAAAGTAATGTGACTGGGACTATTATAAATACAATAGCTATACCTCCTGCAATTCAGGAGATCAGTTTTGTGAGAGGAAGTAACCTAGAAACTCAGTGAATAAATAAAGAACCAAGGCATATTTGAGGTAAGATAGTCTCAGGTCCAAAAAGAAAGGGGAGAGATATCTGAAGAATTTAGAAAAGAACTCGCTAAGGAAAAAAATATATATGGGCTTGTGGAGTGCGAGGCATATTCCAAGAGGATTAATGAGGTCTGAGAAAAGTAAACAAATATGAGTATAAGAGATAAAGTGAATACATGCTAAGGAACATGGTCAAGGTAGTGTAGAAAAAATTCAGAAGGGACTACCACAAAAGTATATATCCGAGGAGATTTATGAAATATATATTTGAGCAAAGTTCTGAAGTGTAAATGTGTTAGAGCAAAGGTCTGAAGGAGCAAAGATATGAAACATATTTCTGTGATATATTCTCTGTGGAAAGAGAGAGAGGTTCTTAGTAATAAGGTTTGTGTTTTCTTGCGAAGAAAGGTTGTGATCAATATTGTTAAGTCTGTGTTGACTATAATCCAATTGGAGTTGCTGAGAGGTAAAGATTGTCATAAAATCTAATTTGACCATACTACTCAAACAAATTTTTGAAGATTTTTTTTTGTAATAGATTATTTGGAGTGCCTTTGAAGAAATTATTTGAAGCATTCTTGAATAGACTTAATGTTAGATCTAAAACAAAAGTAAAGTAATCCTTACAGACCAAAGGACATTCTTTAAAGCACACATGAAGAGACTAAGGGAAACCTTCATCGAATGATACAATGATAGCATACTTTGAGCATCTTTTGAGTTGAAATTAGAGTGTATTCATGATGACATTAATTGAACATTCTTAAAGCCTTTCTTGAAACAATAGTCACTCTTGAAGCATAGTTTAAGACCAACACTTAAAGATTTATTTTCTTGAAGCAATCATCCTTGCAATATGGTTGAAGACCAACAATTAAGTACTTGTTTTGTTGGAGTAGTCATCCTTGGAGCATAGTTGAAGTTCAAAACTTGAAGACATGTTTTGTTTGTGAAACCATGAAAGTTTCACTCAAGTATACCTGAAGTTTTTGTAGAGGTAGATTTGTGAGCACTTTGTAGACCTACCTTGGATACATTTTTAAGAAGTATTTGAAGTTTTTGATGGAGGCTTGAAGCAATATTGAAGCTACCTTAAGGGATTGAAGCAAACTGAGAGAGTTGGATCCCTAGAGGATTAGAGTTGTCATATAAGGTTGGAGCCTTGTGAGAAACTCGGTTGGAGCTTTGATGAATATGGAGGATTGGAGTTCTCATACAAGGTTGGACCCTTGTGAGAGACTAGGTTGGAGCTTGAATTTGTAGTTGAATATTAGAGTCCACACTTGGAACCTTGAAGGAGTTAAATATTTTGTTGTACTAGTTTGAACTTGGGTTTTTAGAGTCCTCATCATTTTCATTAATAAAATTATTTTCTTGTTGCACATCTTGTGTTTTGGTTTAACTAGTGATTTTAACTAGCATAGTATAACAATTGTAAAGAAATATTGACTCAACCCCCCTCTCACTATTTCCAACACTAGCAAACCTTAATTTTTTTTCACCTTGCAATATTTTTATTGACATTCTAGAAGGAACTTTCACAATGCAATGTTATTGTTGGTAATCTGGTTGTTTATGATAGAAGTAAATATAACACGTGTTAGAGTTCCTTCATCTTAGAATGTTCTTATTAGCAGTGTTCTTGTGTTTTTGTTAAAAGGAAACATAGCATGCATTGGATTTCCTTTGGCATGTAATGTTGTTGTTTGTAGTATGCTTGTATTTTTGTTACAACTAAATCTAATACGCGTTAAATTCCTTTCAGCTTGGAATTTTGTTATTGGGAACGTACTTGTGTTTGAGCTAGAAACTATGCTAGATTTTTTTTCTCTGCAATGTTGTTGTTGTCAATTTGGTTATTTATGATAGAAGTAAATCTAGCATGTGTTAGATTTCCTTCACCTTGGCAATGTTATTGGAAATGTACTTGTGTTTGTACTAGAAGGAAATATAGCATGCGCTAGATTTATTTTGGCATGAAATATTGTTGTTGGTAGTATGCTTGTATTTGTGTTACATGTAAAGCTAACATGCATTAAATTTCTTTTACCTTGCGATATTTTTATTGGAAATGTGCTTCTGTTTGGAATAAAAGTTGTTCTATATTTATTTTTCCATGCAATGTTTTGTTTGGAAACATGCTTTTGTTTAAGGAATGGTATTGATTGTTAGCTTTCATTTGAGGTGCAATCTTGTTCTTCAAAATGGGCTTCTACTTGTGATATAAGGAAATATAGCACAAATTACCTCTCCTTCATAATGTGTTGGGTAGCGGAAGCTCCACGCAATGGTCATGGGGCTCGAAGCCCGCAATTTTGGGTGAAACCAGAGTAAAGACTCCATGGGATGCACAGAGTGCGATTTGTAATAAGTCAAAGTCAAAGGGGTAGTCCACCCAAAAATAGTGTAAATAAATGTCAGTTGAGTCGGCCCGCCCATGGATCGCAGTCCATGGAAAGGTATAAATAGAGTGAGGCTCTATGGGTAGAGAAGCTAAGTTTTGTTGTATGGTTTTGGATGTGACATGTAATGGGTTTTTGAGAAAAGCATTCTAAAAGTGTCTGTAAGTCTGAGTCGAGGGTTTGGTAGAGGATAGAGGCTCTGCATCTATGTGTGCAAAGGCCTGGAAGAGTACACAGCTATGTGCGCAGACCCTTGTAGTTGAGTGCACAGGGTGGATCTGGAGATACTGGTGATAAGTGGAAATAAAGATAAGTTCATTCTAAGAATTATGTGTGAACTTTGAATTATCGTGAATCTGGCATTTTGTATGGTTAATAAGACTGTTTTGATCTATGCGTATATGATTGCTTATTGAATACTTGTGAATCTAGGTTTAATCTTAATACATAAACTAAATAAATGTGATAAATGTTTGCTTAAAGACCATTCTAAAGTAGATCTGAGTTGCAATACTTCATCCACTAGATTAGATTTGTAGATTGTGCGCTAGTAGACAGTAAAAGGTATTCAGGATCTAGGCGAATATAGCATAGCCCGGAGCTACAGAACAGGGTGTGAAACATCCAAACCACATCTAGACATCCCAAGGGTGTAGAAAGCTAGTTCCATCAGCCTCCCCTGCTACCTCGGGTGAGACGTCAGTTCACGCTTCGTCGGAAGTTGCCGAAAGGGCTGGTAGCTGCGGGATTTGCTTGGCTAAATAATTCTTCTGAACCTGGGTCGACCCATATAAGCCAAAAAATGGTTCCATTACTGGGACCAAGATCTACCTAAGGGGTGTCTGATGTGGGAACACTAGAACCCTACAAAGAAAGAGATTGAAGAGTGGTGGGATCCGAAACTCCATGAGTTCGCAGTTCAGGAAAACAGAAACTTGCGAGTATCAGAGGAAGATTGGCTAGACTGGTATATATTCAAAGACATTCATGAGATCTTCTTTGCGTCATTCCTGGTAGAGTTGTACGAGTGAATTGCAAGGCTAGCTAACAACATTGGAAGGTACAGATTGGACAAGACTATCATGTGGACCTTTGAACTAGTGCGCAGGCTAGAAGCCACTGAGGATAAAATTGTGCATGCAGTAGATCATTGGCTGGATTGGGTAATAGGAGGATTTATCACTGAGTTCATGATAGATACAACTATGATCTATAGTGAAGCAGAAAGGCGGTTTCTTCAAGGACCTCGAGGTAGGTATATCAAATCATTAAATACTTGGATTAAGATATTGTTGTGTGAAAAATAGATTATGCGTGTTTATTGATGTCTAGAGTAACATGGAGTGGAAGAGGTTACCATGGCACAGGACGAGTAGATAATAGTCCTTTAGCTTCCATTTCTCAGGAAAGCGAGGAGGAAATCATGAGGTGCTCACCAGGAAGTGCGGTCTGGTTAATCGGGAGTCCTTCCCACTAATACCATGTCTGTCCACGCCGTCACCCACTTCACCTACACTGAATCCGTTGACACCAACCCCAACCCCATCGCCAACCCCACCAGCACCATAAATCGGGATGGTGAGCCCAATCCAGCTACCAACATTTAAAGGGATATGAAATGAGGAATCGGGCCAGTTCTAGTTTGTGATAAAGTCTGTATCAGATGCTCAGGGCATCACAGATGATAACATCAAGAAGGCTACCTTAGTTAGTGCGTTGCAGGAATGCACATTGACCTGGTACATGAAATATTAAAGTAATCATCCAAATGAAGGAATAACAACAATCTAGGAGGCACTAAATAAGGAATTTGGGTGACCCAAGTCGAAAGCACAACTAGTTATTTGGTTCAAGGAGATTGTAATGTTGCTCGGTGAAACTTCATGGGATTTAGATTAAAGGTTGAAAAGCACCATCTGCAAGGAAAATATGACACTGATGGATGCGTAGCACTACGCTTGGTTTGTCGCATTGTTGATGCCCTATCTAAGACCGAATTTGTCGCAACAAGAGATCTCAACCCAAGCTAAAGCGTTGGAGGCAACAATGTGGCTGCACAAAACCCCAATACAGGACCTAGGGTTGGGAGTACAGCAAATCCAAGCATAGATACAAAACTTATGTCTAGAGATGTG
This sequence comes from Pinus tabuliformis, assembly GCA_031772625.1. NCBI lineage: Eukaryota > Viridiplantae > Streptophyta > Pinopsida > Pinales > Pinaceae > Pinus > Pinus tabuliformis. Next base: position 1,087,002,999 of record CM062820.1, on the reverse strand, counting down.
AAGCCTAAAACAAGGATAGGTGCCTAGGACAAAGGTACAGGAAGAAATATGGTGTATCAAATGTAAGGGACCGGGCCATGATAAGGACCACTGTCCAATATTTGCGAACTATGTGGCAAGAGGGGGGCCAATAGTGTTGCGACTAGAGGTACAATTTGGGCCAAGTATGGTGCCTACACTCTGGTACACAATCTGTGAAGTGGGAGGAAAGCATGCCATGAACAATTGCCACCTATTTCCAAGCTTAAGACAACCCCCTCCTCAACAATTATTTTGTAACTTTTGGAGAACGGTGGGTCATGAGGAAAGAAATTGCAACAGTTACCAAATGTTGATGGATTGAACACTTGCTTATAGGATTCAAACAGAGGCGCGCGGTAAGGATCCCACTGCACCATTCAAGTGGGGAGGGTACCAAGGCCACGGATGGGGCCACAAAGGCATGGGACCTGGACGGGGATGAGGGTAATTAATTTGCTACAATTGTGGAGGGCTGGGGCATTATGCGCGGGATTGCACGAACCTGACCAAAGAGTATGATCCTGACTCTTATCAATTTAACCACGAAGTAATCAATTTCCCCATGTTGATTGCTTAGATGCAAGAAAAGGAGGTGCTTCCGGCCAACCTCACTCAAAACATCCAGATTATGAAGGCTGAACCTCGTACGGAGGAGCTGAACATTAAAATGATGCTCTGAAGTGGCACTACCACTAGAGAAGATAAGGGGAAACAACCAGAAATGGATGCATGGGTCCATAAGGCCCCCCTGAAACACCCAAACTTTGACTTGGAGCATGCGAAAGAAACCTTTATGGAAGCCAAGAAGAGCTTCATGGAAGCTTCTACATCAAGAAGTAAGGATCAATTACGATCAGAGAAGGATACATCTGTGCTCACCACCTTTTTGGAAACCTGCATGAACTTACTCAGGGATGATAAGGCAGTAAAGGGGCTATAGGAATTGATAACTAGGTGCGCAGGAGAGGATGAACTGTGGATGATACGAAAATTAGGTAAACATGCTTTGCACACTGGGTGGGAAATGTGACTAACTGTCCAGATCGAAGACTATGAGATGGATCAGGTCATCTTAGATTTGGGGTTCGACGGGAATCTCTTACCAAAGCAGACTTGGGAATGCATGGGCAGACCTCCAATGCAATGGTCCCCGATTTAACTATGAATGGATAACCAACAAAAGATTTTTCCCATGGGACGCCTGAATAGAGTTACAGTAGACATTGATGGCACCAACACCAAGACTAATTTTGAGGTCATTGAAATTATGGATGATAGTAACCCATATCTTGCACTATTAGGGATAGAGTGGGCAATGGATATGAATGGAATCATCATTATCAAGGAACAAAAAATGATATTCGAAAAGAAAGCTCTTTGCGTAGTGGTCCCATTGGACCCCATAGAAGGGGCGTGATATGCTGAGCCCATGCATGACAAAGACAGTGATGGAGAATTCGACTATATCTACTAGATTACAGCGCAAGATTAGGACCAAGTTAATCCAACAACGGATGGTCAACTCTCATGGGACCACAATAGTTCTTACATGTCAGACTCGGATAAAGAGGTTGAACGATGGCAGAACTGGCTACATGAAGTAACCACGCTCAAATGTAATCGTATGGTGACAGTGGGAGTAAAGGAATAATCTAAGATATTCACAAAAAAATTCTGCGCAGTTACTACTTCCAAAAAGGGCGTCACTCTAAAGATGCAAATGACAGGGCACAGATATCGAAGGAAGGCACGTGCATGGTCAGAAGTACGAAATAAAGTAAGAAGCCTTCGCCAACCGAGGTTACAGGTGTCTAAGGTGTGGAAATTCACCCAGTTTAGAAGTAGTAGCCCGAAGCTACCTCAACAGACCAGTGTTAATGTTAGTAGGGGCTCAGGGAAGTTGCAGATACCACGGGTTCGCTGGGCTTGCAATCGACAATAGAAGGAAGCTAAGAAAATACAAAGTGGCTGTGGGCCCTCCAACGCCGATAAATAGGGGCTACAGCCAAAGAAGCAAAGTGTGTTGTGGAGCAGAGGGGCCCTGAAATGTGTTGCGGCCCTGCTATCATGGCTGCACCCGCACTTATGGAAGAATATAAACATCAGACAGATTACCTAGATGCTTCAGAGGTGCTCGTAGCCTGGGTTAGCAAGGATGAGCCGAACTCGCACCAAGGGTGCAAACTGCTGACTAGCAGTAGAAACTATAGTCTCAGCACCTCATGCAGTTGAAAGAAGGCATGGGACTATAAATAGTCTGTGAAAAGCCGGCGCAAAAGAAGGAGTCTTCACCAAAATAGGCAGTGCCCAAGTTCGTTGCTGCACATCAGGGATAGCGCTACTTTGGGGAAAAGTAAAAAAGATAACCATTAGTCACATGGTCCCTGACAGGAATGTCAAATCACGTCAGAAAGGAGCAGGCAACGGGACATTAAGGTGAACTTTCCGAACAAGATATGCAAATATTTGCCAACTTGGCACCACTAATGAATTGAAAATGGGGGGAAGAGATTTTTTCAAAGCTCGTAGTGTGTGGCTGATACTGGATTTTTGGTGCTTTGAGGCAGCAAAAAGCAACAAGTACATGGCTACCAGGCACTCCATGAGTACTATGGAAACAACCTAAGCACGAGTTGCCGAAGAAATCCAGCTGAATCAAGAAGAGATTGAAGAGGTGACTCAAGTTCCTGAAGTTCCTAAGTCCCCACGCACTCCATGACCTAGGAAGAACAAGCAGAAGATGGGTTCAGTCTGGGCCTCCGCAAGATTCAACAAATGCTCAGCAGTTGATAAAGGCAAAAAAGTGACCACCAAACCTATGAAGGAGGATGACAACCTACAAGACCTGATCAATCAAATTGACACATTGGCAGAGGAAGTAGAAATTTCGTTTTAGTTCCCGTTGTTACCCCCGTATCTTTCTCCATGGAATGGGACAACCAAGCTAGCAAAAGATGTAGACACTACGAAAACTATGCTCCAAAGCTCACTTCTTTCAGACGATATAAGGTTCGAAGGGTTGCTAATGGGGTGCGTTCCAAGCACCAAATTTGAAGATTAGGACCTTACAAATAGTGATAATTTCCCCAAACTAGTCGAAGGAATGTTATTGCCGCAGAAGTGGTTACTAGGCGTGGAGAGGGCCGGACTGTTGAACCTCAGATGGATACTTCACTATCACCACACGAACATCACCATGTTTGTGATTTGGCAGCTGTTAGGTCTCATCCATGATGGATATCTCTTGTTGGAAGAATTGATCCAGATCACAGCTGATCTAATCCACCGTATTACGCACCTGCCATAGAAAGGGAATAACCTCACAGACATAGCCATAACCGGTAACGGGGAGGCCTCACCAAAATAGTCAAGGTAAAATACCATCTGGATAAAAGGAAGTGATAGCAAGCATCATCAACCACGCAGTACAAGTTGCCACTCAGATCCTAGTGGGTAAAATTATGAGAAAATGTCATGCAGATTAGGTGCTTGCCACTGTCATCGCATTGACACGACAGTGTGCTGAGGGGGTTCAGTTCAATTGGGCATAATTTTTATGCGACGAATTTATGTCCAATTGTCGACAAGCATAGGACAAACGTATGACCTTTCGTTATGCATGGTTGCTCTTATCAATCCTTCTCGTTATAGGTCACTTCCTAGACGATAGCCAGTTTCCCAGCATTGAGGATAGTCTACCCAAAGGAGTACGATATATTTCACTCTAGGCTACAAAGGATGCAGCAAGGGTTTCCATGATCCATGCATTTTGGACCTTCATGGAAGGAAAGATACAGATGCAGATTGCTCAAAGACCATGCATGTCCCCCACAATTTACAACAATTTTCAAAGCATGGTTGAGTTTAAAGCAGACATGCATCATGTGTATATCCGCACACAGAAGGATCCAGAGCGATCTTGGGTCACACTTTCGTTCATTGTAATGGATGATGCCATTTAAACAATAATAGTAGCATGGCCCTTGGAATGGCATGCCCCAAACAAGACCATTCTCGACCCAGTTTCCGCACAACAATAGAAGAAGGAATGCCAGCAGAGACTCATCCAACTGGTAGAAAAAACACGAGCCCGATAACAACAAGGAACCAAATGGATCAGGAATGGATTTAGAATAGGATCTACAACATGAAATAGATATGTAGGACCACCTCAAGGGGTCACACACCAAGGAATCACCGGTCGCCCGAAAAAAGTCCAAAACAGCTAAGGCTCTAGGAAAAGACTTCATAGACAGTACAACCAGCCTGCAAGCAATGCTACGACTAGTGTGTTACCCCAACTAATCACACAAACAACTGTGTTGGAGGAGATCAAAGCATAGTTATAGGCCTTACAAAAGCGACCCCTGGGCGGGGTCACTCACAAGCCTGCAGAATACACAGTCGTCACCGCGCAAATGGTCAGCACGCACACACCACACATCCTCTCATTGCCAGCTAAGGTTGTCCAAACCATATCCATAGGTGACAAAGGCAGTTGGGAATTAAATTTAGGCGTTCTATCTAGAGACGTACTGTACCTACTGCAAGAGGGAGTAACTCAAGAATTTCATGCCAGGGAAGGCCGCACGTTCCACATCTTGACAGAACAAAAGGCAAACATAGAACAAATCACTCTCCAACATGATGAACTAGCTGCATAACACCAATAGGTATAACAAGCTATGACAGAGGTTTGTGGTATGGTCGGCGAGCTAGCCATCCCCAGGGACCTCCCCCTAGCTACCAAGATTTAGCACATGGCAGCTGGCTTTCGCACGGCCCAAGCAAAGGCCGTAGGACACCACGAGGAACTAACGTTACAGGTTGTAGAGCTCTGTCTCAAGGCTCAGCCACCCACACCTCTGGCCGAATGGGAATGCCGCTGCAATGAAGTTGTAGTTGTATTGGAAATAATGAGTAGTGTTGTTCACGAATGCTTAGGACTACTCAGTCAGTCACTCGGGATACTCACCGCCCTCCAGGAAGATCCAACCATACAATGACTAGAAACTGAGGCATGTGAGTTGCAGTAGGTCTATCACACCGCCTGGGGCATTGCACAGATGGTCTCTATCACACAACAGCTAGCCAAAATGAAGGAGGCCCAGGAACTCAAAGCCCAAGTTGTCGTGGTACAACAATAGCAGGTAGAACTTAAAGAGCGTATCTAGCGCTGGCTCGAAGAAGCATTTAGTGTATTTACAACCATGGAAGGCAAGGTCACGCAGATGCCGGTAGTATGTGAGATGGAGAAAGTAGTTACAAATGATATAAATACCTTAGTGGCTCATGTGGAAAGGGTACAAAGGTTTGCAACCAAATTTGTTGTAGAGACTGGCAAGATGCAGAAGTTTTTGACCAACCTCCGCACAAAGATTCCCATACCAGCTGAGTGACTCAAGATGAGTCATGATGATTGTGTTGGAGACTATTGGGTAGAGGAAGCCTTGCATAATGGTCATGGGGCTCGAAGCCCGCAATTTTGGGTAAAACCAAGGTAAAGACTCTGTGGGATGCGTGGAGTGTGATTTGTAATAAGTGAAAGTCAAAGGGGTAGTTCACCAAAAAATAGTGCGATGTAAGTTGAGTTGGCGCACCGATGGATCGCGGTCCATGGAATGGTATAAATAGAGTGAGGCTCTATGGGTATAGAAGCTAAGTTTTTTTGTATGGCTTTGGATGTGACATGTAATGGCTTTTTGAGAAAAGCATTCTGAAAGCATCTGTAAGTCTGAGTCGAGGGTTTGGTAGAGGATAGAGGCTCTGCAGCTGTGTGCGTAGAGGTCTGGAAGAGTCTGCAGCTGTGTGCGTAGAGACCTGGAAGAGTCTTTAGCTATGTGTGCAGACTCTTGCAGCTGAGTGCGCAGGGCGGATCTAGAGGTACTGGTGATAAGTGGAAATAAACATAAGTTCATTCTAATAATTATGTGTGAACTCTGAATTATCACGAATTTGGAATTTTGTATGGTTAATAAGGTTGTTTTGATCTATGCGCATATGATCGCTTATTGAATACTTGTGAATATAGGTTTAATCTTAATATGGAAACTGAATAAATGTGATAAATGTTTGCTTAAAGACCATTCTAAAGTATATCCGAGTTGCTATACTTCATCCACTAGATTAGATCTATAGACTGCACACTAATAGAGAGTAAAAGGTATTTGGGATCCACGCTAATACGACGTAGCGCGAAGCTACAAAATGCGGCACAAAACCTTGAAACCACATCTAGACATCCCAAGGGTGTGAAAACCTGATTCCAACACCCTCCCCTACTACCTTAGGTGAGACCTCAGTCCGCTCTTTACGAGCTGTTACTGAAAGGGCCCGTAGATGGAAGATTTGTTTGGCTAAATAATTCTTCTGAACCTGGGTTAGGCCCATATAAGCCAACACAATGTAATGTTGTTATTAGAAATATGTTTGTTGTTATGCTAGAAGGAAGGTTAGAATGTGTTAAATTTCCTTCATATTGCAATATTATTGTTGAAAATGTGTTTGTGTTTGTGATAGAAGTAAGACTTGCACGCGTTAGATTTTTTTGCAATGCAACATTATTTGGAAATGTGCTCGTATTTTTGTTACAAGGAATTATAGAATGCACTAGATTTCCTTTTTCTTGTTCTAAAAGGAAAACTATCAAGATTTCACCCTCGCCAAGGTTAGTGCTCTGATATTGTTGTTGCTCAGTGCATTTGTGATTATACAAGAAGCATACCTTGTGATCACTAGCTTCCTTCTAGACACCATTACACTTATGCAATGAATACTCTAGGGGTGACATTGTCTCAATAATCACAATGGCTAGAGTGATAGCTTTTTATGTGCCCCTTTATTGAATTTGGAAAAATTTATGAAGATCAATGATAGTGCAAAAGAAGTTTTTATAAATATATGTTGTTGTTGGCACTACATTTGTGCTAGAGTTGGAAGGAAAGATAATGTTATAGCTTTCCTTTTGGCACAAACACAATAATCCAATCATAATTATTTGATCCAGGGAGAATAATGTGATCTCTGTATAATTTTAATTTTATAAATAAATGTATTATAGAGGTATACTATACTTTTCTTCCAATGCACATGTACGAAAATTTAACATATCAAGCACAATTTTTTAACATGTATTGTTTTTTTATCCATTTTGTTGTATTGTTATGAACTTCCAAAAACAATTTCACTGATGTCTCGATGCATAAGATAGGACTCTTCCTCATCAACATAACAATATAGGAAAACTCAAATCTACACTTTTCAAGGACCTAAAGTTAGCATCTGTTTGTATCCATTCTAAATAGTATGTCCTTATATGTGTATAGGTAGGGAGTGCTAACATTGGAACTAAGGATTTGTAAAATGATTTTTCTTTGCTTTTAGAATAAAAATGAGAATTATCTAGTATTTACAATACCAAAACTTTTATATGGAAGAAAACCTCTAGTTTGGCTTTCAATTATCAAGTTCAAACATCAAACATCCTTACTAAATGAAATATAAATATAATTTCTCCTTATCATGGCACTTTTAGACATCTTATGTAGCATCAATCTAATCTTGGAATTTCTTAGATTTCCCAAAGGACCATGTTTTGGTTCTTCAACTTCTATAAATTTGTTATGATCATTATTCATACGCATGCATCGAGAATACAAGTGTCATTTCTTAAGTTAAATAAGAACTTGGTGGTTTGATATGAGTTGATATTTGTCATGCTATGATACTATCTGCATCTCTAATTTCCTGGTATTCAAATATACTTTGTGTAATTTGTATGTAAAGTACTTTTTGGTAGTAGACACTAGATGGTGGGGAACAATGTTCCATTACGTATAATATGACTACCATACTATTTCAATTATTACATCTATATGATTTTTTTTGAAAGTTTTGTTTTTTTGCGAAAATATAAAATCACACTTTAGATGGTTCAACCTCTTAATTACAAATTATGATTTAATTGTTGTTATAGAATTGGTACAAGCTACAATGGAAAATATCATTTTGGAAAAAGGGGACTATGTTGATATCCTTATTAATGATCATGTCATTGGGTTAGGAAGGTTGAATCTATAGAGTCCGGAACTTATTATGTCAGAGAAAGAGTTAATGCAGGTTATGTTATTTTAATAATTGATGTCACTCAACCACATTTGATTGAGGAGGATGTTAATGAAGGGGACATACATCCATAGAAGACCCTGGACTTGAGACACAACATAGGTAAATCAAAATATTTGTGGCACAATATAATAAATGTTTTTTTAGAGTAAATATTAACCTTATTTACATTTGTTTATAGGTGCAAATGTTTCTTGTACATTTTCTATTACAGACAAGGTAGATCTTTTGGAACATGGAATGAAGGTGGGTGAGCGGTCCATATTCAATACAGAGCTTGGGTATAAAGTGCATGGAAAGATGGTAAATAAATGATGCATAGTGGTTAAAATTAAGAAGGTGTTAAAACATGATGCTCCTCTACCACATCCAACAAGAGCATACATTAGGGGGTACATTGGAATCTTATGATATTTGGTTAGAATCAGATTTTGAACCTCACTGACATGATCAAAACATAAATATTACCCAAGATAGGGTCAAATTCATATATACAAATGTTTCTATTATGCATGAATGCATGGGAAAAATCATGTGTATTTCGAAAGGAATACTAGTTAATGTTCGTGAGGATGACATGCCATGAGGGCGGAACACTAGCTAAAACGAAATTTGGTGTTTTTTTAGAAGAGATAGATGGAAATTGTGAAATATGCTGAATTGGGGATAAGTCTGTACACTATTTGGTTAGATGGCCAATAAAAGAGCTGGTAGACAACAAAGGTGTGATATTAAGGGTCAAGGAAAAGTTAAATGCTCCACCCAAGGAAATGGTTATATGGGATGTTATAGAGGACAAGCATCCCTTAAACAAATTGGAAGGGTATATTTGTAATGAAAAATATAGAAACTCAATTGATATGCATGTAATAAGGGCATATAAAATTATTAAATGAGTTATGGCTGCAAAAAAAATTGCAAAATATGAAACAAAAATAGATGAAGAGAAAGAAATTTGACTTTTGTCAACAATTGTATGTTGTAGAAAACATTGTCTTCAACATGTTGATAAGAAGGCCATTGCAAGTACTAGAAGGGATAATAGACAAATAAATAAAAATGATATTAGGGAATTTGTCTTGAATTCACTAATGTCAAACACAATCATGTCAAAGAGCCATGTCGATGGCCATGGCCTACCACCTATTGTTAGAAATGTAAAGAACATGAGATTTAATTGGAGTATTATTTATAAGAAAGTGTTGTATAAGATACATAAGATTCCTCAATGCACATTCTATAGCTACCAACATTATTTCCAACATGGAAAAATCAAAGCTATTCATGGTAACTGATGAGCCCCAGAAATGAGTAATTATATGGGCTCATTCAGCCTCCTAATTCAACTTAATCCACCATTATCATTATTTTATTGCATATTTTTTATTATATTTATGCTAATAGAGTGAATTGGGTTAGTAGATTTTTGGTCAATTTGGAGACAAAATCAAAGGTTTAAATGAGCACTTGGCAGCCAAATTCGTGGAGAGGATTTGTAGGAAGGTGTCTCCTCCATTTATGAGGCCTTACCTCGAATTCTCCATCAAAAAAACTCGAAGCACAAGAGGCAGCCAAGCAAGTCAAGTAGGACTGTTGTTAACTGGAAGTTTTGGCAGCCAAGTCCCTAAAGTTTAGGAGGACTGTTGGGGTCCTCAATTTGTATAAATAAGAAGGCTTAGGGCCTCATTTCAGTTAGCCAGTTTGCAGTTTGATTTTAGGAGGAGTTAGTCAGATGTTAGTTAGATTTTAGTCAGTAGATTAGCTTTGCATTTCAGCACGTTTTCAAGCTTTTTCTTGTGGATAGTTTTTGGGATGTAACTTTTATTTCTTGCTCAATAAAGATGAATCCAGCTTTACACCAGCTCTAATCTCTCTTAGAAGGCTGTAGCTCTTGGGGTTGGGCGCAACCCAAGTGCCTAGTACCTCCTTTGTGTACTTTTATGTGTCTTTGCTGCATTCTTAGAATAAAATATGTTATTTAGGTTAAAATCTTTCTTTGTTACTTAGGTTGCTTTTGATGATTAAAATAGATTTCCATATTTCAAGTGATTTAACAGCTTGGTAATAGAAAATATCTTTGAAAAAGGTCATCAAGCAACCCTTGATCTCACCTCTCCCTCCTTGGGACCATGAGCTGAGACCAAGGTGTCCTTGATGCCATAAAAACACTGTTCTTGCTTCTTCATGCAATTTCTAGTGTTAGATTCTTAGTTGCAAAAGTTGGTACCAGTTGTGATTACATGCTTAGATCCATTCTTGCTTGGTTTTCACAGTTTTCTTACATGATTTTCTGCCAATAATTTTTTGTCCATCGTGATTTCTGGTAATTAGGTCAAATTAGGTTAAAGTAGCTAGATCTTTAGTTTTCCTAGTGTTCGTTTGATCAGTTTGGAAAATAATGTGTAGAGCACCTATGATACCTCCTCACCTACCCTTACCCCATCAATTCAACCTATTTCATCCTCTAACTCAGATTCTTGCCTCTCATTTGCCATGTTTTCTCACTTTGCCCTAGTTCCTACATTCTTGCACAACATTACTTCTCCTATCTTCGAACTAAACCAATCGCCTTAACCACTCTTCATCCTCAATCACCAAGTCCTAGACCTCCTCACACCCTTATCTCACCTCCATACCCACTTCTTCACCTTTCTGCCTCCATCAACCCTTCAAAATTCCCTTTCGGAACATCCTGTAGAAGCTACAATACATCCTGTACAACCCCTGCAGACTTCCTGTAGAAGCTCACGAAAGCGGTTTCTTGAGATCCGATCACTGTGAAACTCTTTGGAAGGGTACTAGGGACCCCTTAGGCCCTCTTATCACCTTTCCAACCTCCTGTAAGCATTTCCTTTCACCAATCAACCTTTGCATAGAAAAAAATAGTCAAAGTACATGCATAATAACTCTGCAAAATTACTCAAAAATGAAAAAATATGTTTTCTTCATATTTTTCTTTAGAAGTAGCTTACTCACATGAATTTTACCTTTCTATAAGTCAATGGCATCCATTTCTGTAGCTTTCATCCTTGTACTTGCACCAATAGGGCTAGTCGATAAAACTAGGGTTTGCTAGGGTTTGCCTTTCCTTTCGGCTTTCCACTTCTTTTTACAAGTAGATTATCCTCCTTTGAGTTAGATTTCGTCCATCATATTTAAAAGCTTCTTCTAAGAGCTCATAGAAGTTGGATTAAGATCCTAGTGGACTTGTGCTAGCTTATCAAGTGACAGTTGTGGCAAGAGCTAGTACTTGTGCATATAGCACCATCGCTTCCAAGTTTGTTATGAACTACCGGGTTGATAAAAGTAAAGAAGGAAGCCCTCGGAGTTGCAGAATTATTGCTACAATACTGGAGACCACCAATAACACCAACACATGAAAATCACGGGCACACACTGTGGTAACCATAGAAATATTGCACATAATTGTAATGGATAATTTATATTTTTCATAAAACCAAACATGTCAAGTTGAAGAAGATGAAACATCTTCTCTTTTAAGATTTCTTCCTTTGACTTACACAAAAAATTCTTTGTTAAAAGAGATCATTGAGGCTCTTCAGAATCTCAATTACCCATCAATGTCAAAATCAACAATGAGTAAGGCCTAGAATACTAAGTTTTGAGATGTGGAATTTTCAAAGAGCACCAACTTCAGTAAATGCAGTGAATGTATTGTGTTGAAAGCAGAGATGAAGTCAGTGGCCACAAAAGAGTTGGAAGAAAATACACGATGTCGGTTGAACAAACATAACAAGATTGTTATGTGTGGAAGATTTTCTACATTTGAGTATTTGAGCATTATCCATGATAAAATGGATAAAGCAAAGACTTCAATCCCAAGGCCATGTGTCAAATCAAAATTTATTGTAGGAACAAACTTAGGTTTGTCATTGATATGTATGCTAACACATGAGCACAATATAGGAGATTTTGCTCATTTCTCCCTACCATTTGTACATATGGGATACGAATTTAGTATTACATCCCTTGAAAAGTGCTTAAGGGACCTTGAAGACCCATAAATTGATATGTATGGTGATCTACTTTATGAGACTAGAAGTTCAAGAAACCCACTTACTAATGCATTACTTGACACCTCTATTTACTCAAAATGTCAAGTACAAAAGGATGATTTTATATCTCATGGAAGATCAAAAAGTCAAAATGTTGATTTTAAACCTCTTGCTCCACATTTGTTGTTATAGTTGGAAAATGCATCAAGTGATAATAATAATCACTATCTTTTCATGTTTCGATCATTTTTAACTACATTTGGTGTCTTCATCACTATTGAGGTTGGGTTCTTGCATGTGGGGCACAACCATGAAGACATAGATGGAACCTATGGAAGAATGTCTTCTAATCTAAAAAGTAAAGATATATATTATTTACCTGAAATGATGGATACATATTGCATAATTGAAGAAAATTGAGTGTTTCCACCTACCTTATTGACAAGGTCTGTGACTTCAAAATTTTCCTTAATGGATACATCAATGAGGGAAAAAATGCACTAGTTGGACATCTTAATGTCTAATACTTCCAATTTCTTGTACACAATGATGGTATACTACTAAGGTACACATAATCCATTAGAGATATTGAGTGGTTAGAACCAATTGGGTTATGGAATATAGATGATGAAGGTCGACCTACAACTCCCATAGGGAAGCCATCTTTCATAGCTTCCAAAAACAATGATGACCATTTAAAAGAAGTAAAGAAAGGGATAACATCATACATAAAAATGTGGAAAGACACTATCGAGAATGAGGATTCACCAATTATTACAAAGGAATGGAAAAATAAATTAGTGTATTGGGAAATATTTCTTGATACATTAGATGGAATCTATAATTATCATAGGATAATAGATGGATGTGATTCATATTATGAGGATTTTTGGCCAAGAAAAGGTTCAATATTGATGTTGATTGTAATCCACTCCATGTAATCTCAAGAATTATCGATGGACATTTTGATAATGCGATAGATGAACTAGTATATGTTTGAACCAAATACAACAAGCCAAATCCAACATTCAATCCAATGATTCATGTTGAGAAAGGAAATATGTTGCTAGTTAGATAAGTAAATGAGGATGTAGGAGAGATGATTTGGATGGAGAAATCCATCTCAGATATCTTTAGGGATAATGAATGTGAGAATATTCTTGTAAAGGTTGATTGGTGGAAGCCTATGTTAGGGAAATTAAATGGAAATATTTTAGAGCAATATTGGGTACCCAAAACTTGGCTCTATTCTAATTAATACCATAGTATGGGCACGGATGCTAGAGAAAGAACATTGTAAGAAGACCAACATAAATAAATATGGTGTAGAAGTTGTTCTTGATCTACTTGAGTGAATATCTTAAGATTAGATTGATATGATTCATCAATGTAATTTTCTTTTTTGAAGCATCTATTAATATACATTTAGACACACTTATAATATTTGTTGTATATCAGATATTCTCTTCAAATTATTTTTGGAGGAGTTTTATCTTATTTAGTATTTCAATGCAATAATGTGGTGATACAAATTACATGATAGTGCCATAAAATATTTAAGTTTTCAAAGTTGTGTTTGACCAACATTACTTCTCGCGATATCAAATATGCATAATCAAATTCAATATTGCACTTAAAACAACATCTTCGAAACATGGTCTATTAAAACAATAGTGGGGTAGCTAATTAGTATTCTATTTAATATAAACCATTTAAAAACTTAATGAATAAATTCTAGACACTTGTAATAATGTTTGAAGTGAGTTTTCCCTAATATTCCTTATTATAATTGATAGAAATCAAATTTTCTCTTTTGTTGCACTCTAATTTATAAAAAGAAATGGTTTTGATCATTGAACAGCAGACTTATAAAATATTTCCTCTTAAAAATTTTGATGTGGTGCCAACATTGCACTAGTATAATAAAGTTGTACTCAACATAGGAAAAATAGCTAGTGTCAATTTAACATGGTCAATAATAGTAAGAAACACAATACTAATATATTGTTAAATAACTTTATAGGTAAGAATTGTTTTACAAACTCTATTATTCATGAGTCAAATTTAATACATAAAAATAAATATTATTCACTATAGAAATATTATAAGGAATCTAAGTTCTAGATGAGTGTCAATATATTATTTTCAATATAATATCCTTAAACACTCAACGAATAAAAACTAAGCATTTGTAATAAATAGTTTAGTGAATTTTCTCTTTCCTTTTGTATTAAAAAATAATCAAATTGTACTACTTTGTTACTATTCGAATTCATGATTGATTTTGATCATTAAAATGATTAGTAATATATATTGGACACACTACTATGATCATTTGTCATTAAATAACTTTACACTTAATATATATCTTACATATTAATCTATTATTCATTAAGTAAGCCTCAATCAACTTAGTTTTAATACAAAAGTACAAATAGTAAATAATAAATAAATTATGATATTACCCTCATTCAACATTTAATTTGATCATAAAAAAGTATTTTCTCTTGTCAACTCTAAAATGGTGCAAACTTCCTACAATGTTATGTAATGATGGTGGTGATAATGATGATTATTATCCACTAAGAAAAAATATGGTATATAAGAATCCATAAAGATATTACTCAAAATTATTTAGAACTTTATTTTTATGCTAAGAAAACATTAAAATAACTGTTTCAAGATCATCAAAATTTTGTTTAGTTAAAAGATCAATAAGGTTGGTAGCATCACATATGCTTTCAAATTTGAATCCAATAGGAGTATAAACTGGATGATCTACGAGAGTTTTTTCATTTTCAACCATATTAATAGAGTTGCAAAGGTGATAGACTTTTAAATTGTGACAACCTTGTCTTAGTAATAATCACAACTTAACACATGCATGATATCTACTATATCAGATTATAATTAAATGGGTTAATACTAGTAACATACACAACGTTCTTTTCATAAACTAACCTTAACAAACTTAGCTTTTAATACAGACCATAAAAAATATTAAAAGAGATAATGTAAGGAATCCAAAATTAAGATGTGAAAGATTTTCTTTTGCAAGTTTATATAAATTTGTTTTATATAGTTTATCATGATATTTTTTTTCACAAAAAATGGTGAATATCTACATTAAAATGAGTGAACTAAGTGATTTTTTAATTCCTCATTTTCAAAAAACTTAATCTGGTTAAAGATCTAAACTATAGATCCACTAAATACTTCCAAATGTAATGAAATATGTGTTCTATACTAGCATAACGTATCTTCAGTTAAACTAGCCTAGCCTAGCCATGGCCTACCCTAGCCTAAACAAGCTTAACCTACCCCAACTTAAACTAGCATGTACTAGTCTAACCTGACCTACCCTTCCCTAGCCTAGCCTAGGTTGGTCTGGCCTAAGATAGCATATCATCACGTAGATTTCCATAAAATAACTTAGCCCAATGTAGCCTACCATAGCATAAACTAGCCTAGCATAACATACCCTAGCCTATCCTATCCTAGTCTAACTTAGTGTAGCCTAAACTAGATTACACTATCCTAGCCTAGCATAAACTAACTTAAACTAACCTAATCTAACCTAATGTATCCTAACCTAGCTTAAACTAGCCTAGCCTAACCTTACCTAAAGTAGACTAGCTCAGAGTAGCCTAAGCTAGGATAACCTAGCCTAAAGTAGACTAAACTATCCTAAGATAACCTAGCCTAGCCTAAACTAGCCTAGCCTAACCTTGACAAGCCTAACTTATCCTAGACTAACCTAGCCTAAATGAGACAACCCTAAAATAGCCTAGCCTAGCCTAACCTATCCTAGCCTTGCCCAAACTATCTTAGCTTAAACTAGCATAGCCTATCCTAGCCTAACCTAGCCTAGTGTAAATTAGTCTAGCCTTGCTGAAACTATTTCAGCTTAAACTAGCATAGCCTAGCCTAGCCTAGCATAACCTAGTTGAAACTATGCTAACCTAGCCTACCCTAGCTTAACCTAGCTTAGCCTAGCATAACCTAGCCTAACCTAGCTTAACCTAGCCTAAACTAGTCTAGCCTAGTCTAAACTAGTCTAGCCTAGCGTAGCCTAATGTATCCTACACTATCATAGCCTAAAATATCCTAGCATAACCTCACCTAACCTCACCTAACCTAGCTTAGCCTAACTTAGCCTAACCTTGCCTAACATAAACTAGACTAACCTACACTAACCTAATCTAGACTAGCCTTACCTAGCCTAGCATAAACTAGCCTAGACTAGCCTAGCGTGGCCTAGGCTAGCCTATACTTGCCTAAATGACCCTAGCCTACCCTAGCCTAACCTACATTATCCAAGCATACCATAGTGTACCCTAGCATAACCTTATCCTAGCCTATCCTAGTTTTGTGTAGTCTATCATACCCTAGATTTCCTAGCCCATTCTATCCCAACCTTAATTAATCTAGCCTAATATAGCCTAGCTTGTACTAGCCTAGCCTGTGCTAGCCTAGTTTGTACTAGCCTAGCATAGGCTACCCTATCCTACACTAGCCTAACCTAGCCTACCCTAGACTACCCTAGCCAAATCTTAACTAGACAAGCATACCATAATGTCCCCTACCTTAACATGCCATAGCCTAGTTTAGCCTAGTTTATCGTAGGTTGATGTGGCCTATGCTAGCATAACATAACTTGCGTTAAACTAGCCTACCCTACCATGCCCTACCCTAGCTTAAACTAGCTTAACCTACTGTAGAGCTGTAACAAGGGTCTCTTTCACCTCTAGTTATGCCACATTAATAAGTCAATCCGGGAACTCTTTGTTATTGCAAAGAGTGTCTCAATCCGAGGCTATTTGTCAGAGTAATGCTTAGTAGTACAGTGTTCAGAAAATACAAGGGTAAATGGATGCTAGACTAGATTACTTTAAAGGCATAAAATCACACAAGGCAGCTTATCAGTCAAGGGTGCGGAAGTGATAACCCATCCCTCTAAAAACTGATGGAAAGAAAATTAGAGCATGGACCATAGGTCTGGGAGCTAGGCAGCGACAGCTGAGGCTCTCTACAGCCTTAGACCTTCTCTCACACCAAAGCAGCAATTGCAAGTAAATAGAACGACATAAAGTAAAATGGAACAGCAAACAGGAAATGGAACAGCAAGTCTAAAATAGAACAGCAGTAAATGGAACAGCATTAAATGGAACAACAATCCAATAAACTAAATCTGGCGAGTCAGAACTAAACTTGCTCTATTGAACCAAACTCACATTCTGCAATCAAATAGCAATCTTCTCTCTTAAAGCAAATTGGATGAAATATACTTTACTGATAAATTATGGAACAACAAGCATCAACCATATACACACACACCACACTAATATAGCAATCTGATGGTCAAAGAAGATATGACTATGTTTCTAAATAGAACAACATTACTTCCGGATTCCAACGAGTGGGATTTCACACGAATCCAATAACAGTAATATTCAGTACAAATGCTCTGTAACAGAAATAGCTGGCTTAGACTGATAACATGCAATCAACTCTGAAAGGATTCACTCATATGATACAGAGTCACTATATTAATCTCCTGAAGAAACCATTAATGGATTAGTCGGAATAGAGCATGGAATCGCATATGAAAGGTATGTCAGATTGCTGAGCAATAGAGATAGGCAAATCACGCATAAGTCAAATTATAATGATACAAAAGCAAGTGTCCTTCGGAGCCAGGCCCTTAGCTTCCAATGGTACACCGCCTTAGATTACTCCAGACGCAGAGATGAAATAAACACCAAGTCTTGTATGTTAACGCATCAACAAACGTACATCAAACCAAGTCTTAGTGAGAGTCGATGATCAAAGTTTAGTCTGAAACTTAAGATTACATAAAAAAAAAAGTCCTTTTGCTTAACAGTGTTGTTCCTTTTTATAAAAGTAACGACGGAAGTATCTAGGTAACAAAAATAAGCAAAACAGCGATCCCTCAGGATCAAAGTTCCTGAGGGATTCGCCAAGCCGTTAATCCTTTGCTTTTCTTTCCCTGTTCCGCCGAATTGGTAACCCTTCTTTCTTCCCTGGGTCATTCTGCTTCGATCTGTTCGATCTCGTTTGCATCTGGTTTCCTTCTAGAGGGACAACAGTTATTCCTCCTTTGTCTTTCCCTTTTGGATGACAGATCTTCGTTCCCACCTTTTCCTGCATAGAAAAATGACAATTATCAGCGATTACGCTTTCCATACTAATTCTCACACATTCTATTAAAATTCTTTATTTCTTTAAGTTCATTATGCAGAAAGGGTTACAATTGTTACTGAAAAGTCACTAAATTGTTCGTCAAAAACATACCTTTCCAGTGCTCCACACACCCCCCTGCTTACCCTGTTTCATGCCCTCAAGAAAACATTATATTTGACATGCAAGGCGGTGAGTGAATAGGCTGGAGAGGGAACTTCGTGTGGAGGCCTACAACCGTGATGAGCAACTAGATCATCAAAGAACTGATTTGTTTGACCTTCAGGCATTTCATACAAGGCCTGATATCCGGGTGCAGGGTGTCAAATGATTGGACTACGAAATCGATACCCTAACCAGGATGGCCCTGCTTGCAAAATATGCTCGCCATAAAGGTTCAATCGGTTGGCAGCTAGCTCAAAATTTTCATATTTGAACGGTTCCCTAAGTTGGATGTTTGGGTTAGAAGTCCGGTATCAGAATTTTTCAGCATCGATGGCGAGGTCTTTAATAGTCAGAAAATATTCCAGACTTTGTCGGATTAGGTCCTCGTGCATGGGTCCTAATGTCTCCATAATACCCGGGGTTCTCATAAGGTTCCTATGTGCTCTCCATAACAACACTGGGTCTCTAGGCTCTGCTGTTACCCACAAGTCTAGGCTATTTTCCTGTCTCTGAAAAGTGTTATAAGCCCTGAGCCATTTTAGCTGATTAACCCCGAATGAAAAGAAGGCTTGCAATTGTATGTCCCCAACAAAAGGGCGAGGATTTAAATCAGTTTCCTCGTCTAGCACGAGGTTATGCAAGTAAAATTCACACAATAATCTTTGAACCTTAATTCCATAATGCTTGCAACAATCTATAAAATCATTAACAGGATTGATTTGTATAGGGGCACCTGCCCCGACAGCTTTTATCTTTAATCGTAAATATCGTTCAAAAAAAAATAAAGCATAGTTTTTAGCAGGGGCCCTACAGGCCAGAACGTCATTATAAAAATAACACACAATGTCCATTTGCCTAACAACAATATCTAATTGACGAGTTACCTTGTCAACCTTTTCTTTCTCCTTTTGCCAGCCTTTGAAGGCCTGGCTCTCGGACTGACTCATATCCCGAAGTTGTTGTTGCAACTCTTCATATTTCTCCCAAGGGATTGTTTGTTCTCTCAGCTGTTCAGTTTCTTGCTGAGCTTGCTTCATCATCTTGTGCAAGGTTCTTGTTTTCGGATCGTTTTTCCATAGAGCCGTAGAGGCAGGGAGTTTTAGCTGAACCTTTTTGTTATACTGTTTGGAGTTCAGAACCTGAATTACCCCTAAGGGTGGTGCCTCTGTTAGGATCTCTTTATTCTCTGTTTCTTTCTTAACACAGATGAAAGGTTGTTGTGGTTCCCCTGTCAATGGAACATCATCCTGTCCCTTTGTCTCAATTGGAACGACAGTCTGTTCTTCAGTGTCAATTGGAACAGCAGTCTGTTCCTCAACGTCGTTTGGAGCGGTCGTCTATTCTTCAACGTCATTTGGAACAGCAGTAGGTCTTCCAGCAAGGTTTTGACCAACAGGGCGGTTGTAAGTCCTTCGTCTTCTTGTCCTACAGGATTTTGCTGCAGTGGCCCTTTTTCTTTTCCTGGTGGTCCTTTGTATCCTCAGATTGTCTTTCAGAATCCGAATTTGTTGTCGGAGTCGGGCTATAGTGCTCAGCAGCCTCTGCTGTTTTCTCCTTAATTTCTTGATTTCCCTTGCCTCAGCAGAGGGCTTACGACTGGCCCTTAAATCTGTTCCTACTCCGTCTAGAATTTCTTCTGGTGCCTTGGGAACAGATTGTTCCCGGTGGTGTCCCTTATTTCTTCTTCATGAACGGGCGGGTTTTCTTCTCCTTCCTTTTCTCCGTGTGAATTCTCAGGTATGTCTTCCTCTGGAGGTCCATCGGGAGGACCTGCTGGGCTGGAGGGTTGGCCATATTCCCCCATATTGGCCAGGATTGCGGCCAATTCATCTTCGCCCACAGGATCTCACAGCGGGCTGCTCTCTGGCTGTACTACTTCCTCCTCCTGATTTTCCTGCTAAGTGACTGCCTTGGAGTGTTCAGCTTCTGTTTCTGTTTCGGAGTGCACTTCGCCCTCCTCACCTCCTTCTCCGGCTTGCTCAGCCTCGCCCCCAGATTGTCCAGCATTTTCTTCGGAAGGTCCTCCTTCTGGTTCTGGATGTTCGTCTATAATCTCAATTGGTTGGCTGGTGCTTTCCCGAATCTTTTCCAGCCTCCCTCGTATTCGAGCTAGCCGGGCTGATTTTCTTGGTTTCTCAGGTTGTTCAGGTGTACAAGCAACATGTTTTTCTGCTAGCAATTCTCTGCGTTTTTCTGGTCGCTCTGGTGTACTTGAAGAATTCTTACGTTTTGGAGCAACACGTTTTTTTGCTGCCAATTCTCTGCGTTTCTCTGATCGTTCCGATGTGCTAAAGGAATGTTTAGGTTTTGGGGATGGTGCAGCCAATCCCCCCTCAATCAATGCAATGAGCTCCTCCCAGCTATTCTGCTGTTGAGTGAGACTATGGCTTACTATCAATCGAATCAATCCATGGTGGCTAACAACTGCTTCTACGTGTTGTGTCGTTTTCAAGCTTCGGGCCGCATCATGCAATAGTGAATTTAAAAGTGCAGGCAGATTTACAGAACATTTTTCTTTCAAAATAGCTAAGAGTTTAAGATGACATGGTCTTACCACGTCTTTCCTTCCTTCGCAAGTAATGTAGCTCTGCACTATCTTTGCTAATTCGGTCCAGGGTTCTCCTAACGTTGCTGGTAGAACTCCCTTCCCCTTCACTGTCAAGCTTTGGCCTTCATCCTGGAAAATCTCCATAATCTTTTGTAGTCTTTCTTTCCTCAGCGTCCATACAGGTCCAATGGCTGGTAGTCCTGAGACTTCTGCAATTACATCATCAGTGACCACTATCCGCCTTTCTCTTACTATGGAGTAGTCCTCCTACAAGTTTTGCAGAAATTCCAACGCCACTGTCTCGTTTGATTCTTGTAGGCGACTGAAATAATTCAGCCATCCAACCTTTTCCAGGATCTCCCGGGCAGCAGCAGAGACTGTCAATTCCTGAGGTTCGCTTCGGATTGCCTTTCCTCCCATTGTTCCACTAAGGATTTCCAATGGAACAGCAACTGCCTGTGCTTTTTTGAGATGCAGAGAAGGTGATCGTCGCGAAAAAAAACAGAGTATGCAACAAAAATGGATTGTGGATGGCAACTTTGTGTAAAATAGAATTATCATACCGTTAAACCATGCCATATCTTCGTACACTATCTACCTCGAATGGTGTGCTGACACGTAACTCGTGGAGTAATGAGATTACCTTCCCCCCCCGCAATGTGATAGGCTGCCCCAGCCGTCAAATAGAGGAGCAGCAGCCATCGTGTAACCAATCATAAAGGAACAGCATATAAAATTATGCCATGTTTTAGATGGACAACGAAATACTGAAATCGAGGCAAAAAGGTGGATCATGTTTTACATAAGAGCCTGCGTAATATGATGCGAGGCCGGGGGATGGGACGTCTGTCAATCATACGAAGTCTCCAGATGTCATTGTCAGTTCCTTTGCCATGATTGGTGGTAATGAGTGTTCATGCGATATATTCATTGGGACATAAAATATGAATTATTTATAGGATATAAGAGACAAAGAGGTATTAATATCATACCTATTGGTGTAGCCATTATGACTTCGATACCATTAACAGAGCTCTGCTGCCGACAGGTGTTCATAACCTTGGAAGAGTTGTTTATTTCACCCTCGGAACCATGATCCTTTGTGTGTATTTTGAAAAATATTTTGTCGAAATGCAGGCCATTATGCTGGCTTGGTAACCAGGTAGTCATAATGCCATTCACAAGGAAGGTGCAAAACGTGGATAGGCCGGCTCGTGATGAGACCCCCTGTTCCAAGGTCTGTTTATTTAGTGTACCTTTTGGACCATATCCCTGGTGTGGTGGCCATCCTGGGAATGCCACTTCGCTTCCAACCTAATGATCATAGTAGGCTAGCTCGTGATGAGACCCCCTATCCTACATTTGACAATCCATACTCATTTTTTCTTTTTGCAAAACACTTTTTTCTTATTTATTTACACATAAGGGTGGTTCAACACTCCTTAAGAGTGGGAATGGTGGAAGAAGTCTTATCATCCCAACAGGAAGATATGAGTCCTCTGCTCTTATCCCTAAGTAATAATCAAAGAAATTTTTTAAGGAAATTGCCATGATAAAGATAACCAATCAAAACAATAGGAATAAGTCAATGACAACAGAGATGAGAGATAAGTATGTCCCTCCTCTTGTCCTCTTATCAATACTAGGCTCTATAAAGATAGTGATCTTATGATCTGCTGACTTCGGTATGTCGTAATTTATGTTCATTGCATAAGTACATAGCTGTATCTTAAAGACTGGAGAGAACATGGCTAAAAGCATCCTCAATATGAATCATCACAGAGGGCAAAAACATGGCTATGGTGTTCTTTTTGAAAAAGAAACAGGAGAGAAGAATCCATGCAAAACAAATAGTTGAGATGTCGTTCTTTGAGAAGGAACATCCGAAGATCATGAGTGTTGTCTCCTTTGAAAAAGGAACATCAAAAACTCTCAAATGTTGTTCCTTTTGAAAAGGAACAGCAAAAACTCTCAAATGCTGTTCCTTTTGAAAAGGAACATCAAAAACTCACAAATGCTGTTCCTTTTGAAAAGGAACAACAAAAACTCACAAATGCTGTTCCTTTTGAAAAGGGACAGCAAAAACTCACAAATGCTGTTCCTTTTGAAAAGGGACAGCAAAAACTCACAAATGTTGTTCCTTTTGAAAAGGGACAACAAAAACTCACAAATGTTGTTCCTTTTGAAAAGGGACAACAAAAATTCAGAAATGTTGTTTCTTTTGAAAAGGAACAGCAAAAACTCACAAATGTTGTTCCTTTTGAAAACGAACAGCAAAAACTCACAAACGTTGTTCCTTTTGAAAAGGAACAACAAAAACACAAAAACAAGCAAATGTTGTTCCTTTTGAAAAAGGAACAGCAAAGACACGCTGAATGTAAAAATCAAAATTAAAAAAGAAAGATCAAAGAAATGTTAAGAAAACGTATATACAAGAACTTATGTACAAGTCATAGGAAAAAAAAATGCATTCCTTACTGAATTATAGGTGAGGAAGATTTTACTTCCTCTCCTAAAATTTCCATATCAGTGTCTTGACGTAGCTGCTGACAGAAGGATTCCCGAGTGAGTGGCCTGCGATAGAGACGAACTCGGTGGCCATTTACCTTGAATGCATATCCAGAACCGTCGATTGTGATCAGAGTAAGGGTCCCATTATCATGTACTTTCTGGATTTCGTATGGTCCCAACCAACTAGTCTGTAGCTTCCCAGAGAAATCCTGAAACCGAGAGTCATATAACAGAGCCCAGTACCCTTCGTGAAAGACTTTGTTCTTGATGAGTGCATCATGCCATTTAGCTCGATGTTGTTGAATAAGTGTTGTATTTTGTAATGCAGAGAGCCTTATTTCATCCAATTCATTAATCTGTTGTAATCGATTAATTTGTGCCTCACTTAAATCTAGGCCAACTTCCTGTGCAGTTCGTAACGTTTGGATTTCAAATTCTATGGGGAAAATAGGCTATTTTCCAAACACTAATTGATAGGGTGAATAACCAGTGGTACTTCTCCATGTGGTTCTGTAAGCCCAGAGTGCTTCAGGTAGTCGGGCGGCCCAATCACACTTATGTGAAGCAATGGTTTTTGTTAAAATTGATTCTATTACCTTATTGCTACTTTCTACTTGCCCATTCGCCTGCGGGTGATATGGGGTGGTAATTTTATGCTGGACGTGATAATTGTTAAGTGTTGCAGCTAATTTGTTTCCGGCAAATTGTGGTCCTCCATCTATAATTATTTCTCTCGGAAGGCCATAACGTACAAACAAATGGAACAAGAACTGTATTACAGAATCTTCTGTAGCTCTAGGCAACGCTTCGGCCTCAACCCATTTAGTGACATATTCTGTGGCTACCAAGATATATGTTCTCTGATTTGATGATGGGTTGATGGGTCCAACGAAATCAAGAGCCCATCGTTCGAATGGTTCAATGACTAATTGTGGCCTCAAAGGCATTTCGTCGGCTTGACCAGGTCGTCCTGCTCGCTGGCAGCTGTCACAGGCTTGGACAAATTTCTTTGCATCCTTAAAAATTGTAGGCCAGTAGTATCCTGTCTGCAATACTTTATGTGTTGTTCTTTTTTCAGCAAAGTGTCCCCCACATGGTCCGTCATGACAGGCTTTTAAGATGTCGAAAATTTCATCTTCTCGAATACATCTCCTAATTTGCATGTCTGCCCCTATGTGGAACAAATGACCCCCCAATCCACGGAAATTGAGTTCCTTTCTGAACAATCTGCTTACATTCATTAAGGGTTAAGTGTTTTGGTAGCTTACCTACTGCAAGGTAATTGGCAACATCA
The DNA here is from genome assembly GCA_031772625.1 of Pinus tabuliformis. Classification (NCBI taxonomy): domain Eukaryota; kingdom Viridiplantae; phylum Streptophyta; class Pinopsida; order Pinales; family Pinaceae; genus Pinus; species Pinus tabuliformis. The sequence goes on along the minus strand of CM062820.1, from coordinate 1,086,978,119 downwards.
GCATACCAGGGTGTTTGAACAATAATGGCAAACAAATGCTCATCCGAAAATTGGTCTTCCACTGCTGCTGCCTCAATTGATTTTGGTATTCGAGAGAGAAAATCAGCTACATGGTTTTCCTTGCCGGTTCGATCCTTGATTGTGATATCGAACTCCTGCAATAAGATCAACCAGCTGGTTATTCTAGCATTTGTAACAGACTTATTTGCTAAATATTTAATAGCAGAATGATCTGTATATAAAACAACGGGATAGCCTGTAATATAATGTCTAAACTTATTGACAACATGTATTACAGCGAGGAATTCGTTTTCAGTAACAGTGTAATTAAATTCAACAGGGGATAAATTTTTGCTGATATAATAAATAGCATATGGTTTTTTATCCTCTTCTTGCCCAAGGACTGCATCGATTACTGTATCTGATGCATCAGACGAGATTTGGAATGGTAAATTCCGGTCTGGTCCTCGAAGCACTGGAGCTGTTGATACAAGCTTCTTTAATTCCTCGAAAGCGCGGTCACATTTTTCTGTCCACATGAAATCAACATTATCAGTTAGTGCATATAGAGGTGCAGCAATGTGTGAATAATGTTCTATGGATCGTCTATAATACCCAGAAAATCCAAGAAAGCTGCGTACCTCTGTTTGAGTAGTGGGGGTGGGGATAAGCAAAAGTATTTGAATTTTGGCCGGATCTACCTGAATGCCGGCAGCTAAGACAAAGTGTCCTAGAATAAGCCCTTAAGTCATCATCATATAACATTTTTCGTGGCTTAAGCAAAGCCTGGTAGCAATGCAACGTTGTAGGACTTTTTCTAGAGTATCTAGAGCTGGGTCAAAATCATCTCCATATGGTGTAAAGTCATCCATGTACACTTCAAGTCCATCATTTATTAAATCTGCAAAGATGCTAAGAACAAACCTTTGGAATGTGGCAGGAGCATTACATAGGCCAAAGGGTAGAACTCTATATGCAAACGTTCCCCAAGGACAAGTAAAGGTAGTCTTATCCTGGTCCTCAGGGGCAATCTGAATCTGATTGTATCCACTGAAGCCATCGAGGAAAGAAAATAATTTCTTTCCTGCTAAAGTGTCCAATACTTGGTCTATGAATGGGAGAGGGAAGTGATCTTTTTATGTTGCTTTGTTTAATTCCCTATAATCCACACAAATCCTCCATTTCCCATTCTTCTTGGGTACAACCACCAGTGGAGAGACCCATTTACTATCAGAAATAGGGTAAATAAAATTAACATCTAAAAGTTTCTGAAGTTCCGCTTTTACAACATCTTTTAAATGAGGGTTGAGTCTTCTTTGCGGTTGACGGACAGGTCTTGCATCTTTTTCTATATAAATATGGTGGGTGCACAATTGGGGATCAATCCCTTTCATATCAGGGTAATCCCACGCAAATGCTTCTTGATACTTCCGTAACAGATGGATGAGTTTTATTTCTTGGTCCGGTGTAAGGTTGGCATTGATGTTTAGAGTTTTTCCCAGTTCAATTTCTACTACTTTACTATTGGCAATAGAAGTCACAGGTATCGTTTGGTCATGTGTGTCTTTCAAGGGATCTTCTTCTAGTTCGCTATCGAATGCAGATTCTATCATGAAACACTGTGTGTGAGGTCTAGATTCAGTTTGACTAATGAAGTTATTGATAGCATCGTCTTCTGTTTGGTCTTTAAAATCCAAGGCCTTATGTATAGTCAATGGTGATCTGATATTGTCAGTAAGATATGATACAGGGTGCTGGTTAGTTTTTATCATTGACAGACTTGGTTGTGCTGGAGGGTATAGGATTAGATTTTTAATATCTGGTCCTCTGGTTATGGTCATGTTTCCCTGCTGGCAACCAATGTAAGCATCGGCGGTAGCAAGCCAAGGTCTACCTAAAATTAGCGGGTGTCCATCCAGTCGGGTTTTTGGATTAATTACCAGGAAATCGGTTGGGTATTCCCAGGAATCTATAAAAACCATGACATCGTATAGAGTACCTTCTGGTCGAACTACAGATTGGTCGGCCAATTCTAACAAAGTAGAAGTGGGTTCTACCGATGTAATGCCGAGCTTTTGGCAAGTAGAAGTTGTCAAAATATTAATCGCAGCTCCTAGATCAACTAAAGCATTAGTCAGGGTCTGACCATAGATTTGAACAGTTATGATTGGATTTCCGAGATCTTCATATTTAATGGGTGTTCCTGATAACAGGTCAGATAAAGTGTCGACTACCTAGACTCTTGGGTTAGTGGTTGCATTCCTCCTTTATTTTTTTATGCACAATTCTTTTATAGTTTTTGCATATATTGGGATGTCTTGAATGGCTTGGAGGAAAGGAATTCTTATGTACAGATTTTGTAACTCTCCCAGAATATCAAAGTCTGGATATTGTACAGGTCGTGGTATGACTAATCATTCTGGGAAAGGGGGGAAGGATGTACTTGCTCGCTGATGAGTCTGCTCCTTATTTACACCGTCTTGTTGTAACGGTTGTTCTGTTGGTAACTGATCTTCAATGTGAACTGTTTTATCTCCCTCTGTTTCTATTATACATCCAGATCTTAACTGAAGATCATTGCATTCCCTCAGATCAGGTCTGATTTCTGATGATTCTATGATTTGGAGAGATTGGACCGGTCTATTATTTGGATTGGGATTGGGTTGGGCTAGGAGTTGCGGTCTCAGATTAGACTGGGGATTTTGTTGTAAAGTTGGCAGAGTCGGTTGAGGGAGCGGAATAGTTCGTGTTGGCTGATATGTCGATTTTGGCCAGTTTTTCTGCTAGGGTGAACCTTGTGAAGTAGGGGGGGTCCATTGTGGAGGATATGGATTATTCTGCCAATATGGTGGAGCATAGGGAAAATTCGTCCAACCAAATTGGCTTGTCTGATTCATCCACGGATTTGGAGAAAGAAAGGGTTGTGATGACCAGTTCGGAAATGGGGGTTGAGATTGGTTTTGCCACATACTATATTGCTGAGTATTATACTGCGGAGGCTGGAAAGAAGAAGTTGAGTCTGAAAACATACCAGATCGCCTTGGTTGCCATTGGCGATGTTGGTTAATGAAGTATGCTGATTCTGGCTCTTCTTTCGCTTCCTTATATACTGCCTTCAATCCAGGAAGTGAGGGGTAGCTCTCAGTGAGGTGGTCTTTTGTACAAATAGCACATGTTTGAACTGCATCCAGTGGACATTCCTTATGACTATGTTTTCTTCTACATCGGGAGCAGAAGATCGCCAAATTTTGTTCTGCCTCCATCTGCTTCTGTTTAACTTGCACAATATCAAGTTGTGTAGTTAATGTCCCCAGAATATCAGTTTTAAAATTTTCTAATAAATTCCCGAGTTCTACACGTGTTACTCCTTCTGTTGATATTTTGTTATCTCTGACAAACCAATCATATTCTGCTGGTTTTATCCTTGTGCTACCTCTCGAGCTCCTGATACATAAGTCGATGATGTCAGCAAAATTCTCTTGATAAATATCCCCTTTTCCCATGATATTTAATGTTTCAATCCATTGTTCCTTCATGCCTCTGATCAATGTCGTTTTTAACACATTATCAGGAAGAGGTAGTGATGCATATGGAGATCTTTGTAAATTATACTGAAAACGTTCTACATATTCTTCTAATGTTTCATTTGGTCTAGCTATCATCTAAAATATTTAATCTTTCAGTGTTCTAGACCTACAGTAATCTTGATATTTCTTTAGGAAAGATTCCTTCATTTGCTCCCAGTTATTTATAACTCCACCACCTAAACCCATAAACCATCTTAAAGCTGCCCCTTACAAGGTGGAGGGGGACAATTTTAATTTCTGGGGGTCAGTGGTGTAATCATACCCCCTGCATAACACATCAAATTCAAATAAGAATGCATCAGAGTCCTCTGATGTAAGTCCGTGAAATATAGGAATGTGTTGAAGAGGAATTGCTTTCATGGGAGCATTTGCTGCGAAATCCACTATAGGATATTGTAATGTAGAAGTTTGAGTATTTGGCTGATTCTGCGCCATAGGGTCGAATATGTGCCAATAACCTTCCAGAATTTCTAGGAGGGTATTCCTAGGCTGAGAAGGAACGGCCTTGACAAGGATTGTTTTAATAGCACTTCCTTTGTCCGGAATAATAGAAGTCCCTTCTGTTTGAGGAGATTGAATCCCCTCAACAATGATTTTTGCAGCGCTCCCTTTATCTGGGCTATTTAATGACTGAATTATCCTAGGAGGAGATATTGGCTCTTCAACTTCCCCTGTTTCCCCTTCTTCACAAAGATTGCTTAGATTCCCTTCCTGCAGTCGTTCTGGAATAGAATTTTCAATTTCTTGAAAGTCCTGTTCATCAGTCTGACTATGCACCTTAGCGAAGGCTACAGATGGTGATCCTGCGGCCTGAAGGGAACTAGTAGGCTGTTTAGAATTGGTTTTCCTGAGCCCTACTGATGGCTGAGATTCAGTTTTCTTATAGATTTCGTCTATGAAGGTTGTTTGGCCAAGGGTCACCGGCTCTTTGGATTTTTCGGTTTGAATGGAGGTTTGATAATTTTTTCTAGCTTTTTCTGCTTAGTCATGCACTCTATAAACTACCAGATTTTATTCAACCCACAATTGTGCCAGGAAAGCGGACGGTGGAGCAGGGCTTTTACATGCTTCGTACGCAGGTTCTTACCTTCCGTTTTAAAACCCAACTCTCCCCTAGCAGACTCGTACACTACTCTGTAAAGACAAATGGCTATACTCTTTCCCCGGCAACGACGCCAAAATGTAGAGCTGTAACAAGGGTCTCTTTCACCTCTAGTTATGCCACATTAATAAGTCAATCCGGGAATGCTTTGTTATTGCAAAAAGTATCTCAATCCGAGGCCATTCGTTAGAGTAATGCTTAGTAGTACATTGTTCAAAAAATACAAGGGTAAATGGATGCTAGACTAAATTACTTTAAAGGCAAAAAATCACACAAGGCAGCTTATCAGTCAAGGGTGCGGAAGCGATAACCCATCCCTCTAGAAACTGATGGAAAGAAAATTAGAGCATGGACCATAGGTCTGGGAGCTAGGCAGCGACAGCTGAGGCTCTCTACAACCTTAGACCTTCTCTCACACCAAAGCAGCAATTGCAAGTAAATAGAACGGCAAAAAGTAAAATGGAACAACAAACAGGAAATGGAACAAGAAGTCTAAAATAGAACAGCAGTAAATGGAACAGCAGTAAATGGAACAACAATCCAATAAACTAAATCTCGCGAGTCAGAACTAAACTTGCTCTATTGAACCAAACTCACATTCTGCAATCAAATAGCAATCTTCTCTCTTAAAGCAAATTGGATGAAATATACTTTACTGATAAATTATGGAACAACAAGCATCAACCATATACACACACACCACACTAATATAGCAATCTGATGGTCAAAGAAGATATGACTATGTTTCCAAATAGAACAACATTACTTCCGAATTCCAATGAGTGGGATTTCACACGAATCCAATAACAGTAATATTCAGTACAAATGCTCTGTAACAGAAATAGTTGGCTTAGACTGATAACATGTAATCAACTCTGAAAGGATTCACTCATATGATACAGAGTCACTATATTAATCTCCTGAAGAAACCATTAATGGATTAGTCAGAATAGAGCATGGAATAACATATAAAAAGTATGTCAGATTGTTGAGCAATAGAGATAAGAAAATCACGCAGAAATCAAATTATAATGATACAAAAGCAAGTGTCCTTTGGAGTCGGGTCGTTAGCTTCCAACAGTACACCGCCTTAGATTACTCCAAACGCAGAGATGAAATAAACACCAAATCTTGTATATTAACGCATCAAAAAACGTACAACAAACCAAGTCTTAGTGAAAGTCGATGATCAAAGTTTAGTCTGAAACTTAAGATTACATAAAAAAAAAGTCTTTTAGCTTAACGGTGTTGTTCCTTTTTATAAAAGTAACGGCGGAAGTATCTAGGTAACAAAAATAAGCAAAACAGCGATCCCTCGGGATCAAAGATCCTGAGGGATTCGCCAAGCCGTTAATCCTTTGCTTTTCTTTCCCTGTTCCACTGAATTGGTAACCCTTCTTTCTTCCCTGGGTCATTATGCTTCTATCTGTTCGATCTCGTTTCCATCTGATTTCCTTCTAGAGGGACAACAATTATTCCTCCTTTGTCTTTCCCTTTTGGATGACAGATCTTCGTTCCCACCTTTTCCTGCATAGAAAAATGACAATTATCAGCGATTACGCTTCCCATACTAATTCTCACACATTCTATTAAAATTCTTTATTTCTTTAAGTTCATTATGCAGAAAGGGTTACAATTTTTACTGAAAAGTCACTAAATTGTTCATCAAAAACATACCTTTCCAGTGCTCCACACCTACCCTAACATAAACTAGCCTGCACTAGTCTAACCTGACATACCATGCCTTAGCCTAGCCTAGGTTGGCCTGCCCCAAGATAGCATAACATAACCTAGATTTCCATAAAATAACTTATCCTAACATAGCCTAGCATAGATTAAACTGGCCTAGCCTAACATACCCTAGCCTACAATATACTACCTTAACATAGCCTAGCCTAAATTGGCTTAGACTATCCTAGCCTAGCCTAAACTAGCTTAAACTAACCTAATCTAACCTAAACTAGCATGGCTTAGCTTAAACTAGCCTAACCTAGCCTTACCTAAAGTAGACTAGCCCAGAATAGCCTAACGTAGGATAACATTGCCTCAAGTAGAATAAACTATCCTAACGTAACTTAGCCTAGCCTAACCTAGGCTAACCTATCCTAAACTAACCTATCCTAACCTTGCCAAGCCTACCCTACACTAGACTCACCTAGCTTAAATGAGACTAGCCTAGCCTAGCCTAACATAGATCAGCCTAACCTAACCTAGTGTAACCTAGCCTAGCATTCCCCAAACTATCCTAGCTTAAACTAGCATAACCTAGCCTAGCCTAGCATAAGTTAGCCTAACATAGCCCAGTGTAAACTACTCTAGCCTTGCCCAAAATATCCTAGTTTAAACTAGCATAGCCTAGCCTAGCCTAGCATAGCCTAGTTGAAACTAGCCTAGCCTAGCCTAGCCTTGCTTAACCTAGCCTAAAATAGTCTAGCCTAGCCTAGCCTAACCTATCGTACACTATCATAGCCTAAACTAGCCTAGTCTAACCTCGCTTATCCTTGCCTAACCTAGCTTCGCCTAACTTGGCCTAACCTAGCCTAACATAAACTAGACTCGTTTATGCTATCCTAAAATCGACTAGCCTTGCCTAGCCTAGCATAAACTACCATTCACTAGCCTAGCCCTACCTAGGCTAGCTTAAACAAACCTAACCTACCCTAACATATCTTGTTCTTCTCTACCCTACCCTAGCATACCTAGCCTACCTAACCTACCCTAGCCTACCCTAGCATACCCTAGCCAAGCTTACCCTAGCCTAGCCTAGCCTAGCCTAGCCTAATCTACCCTAGCTTACCTAGCATACCCTAGGCTACCTAGCCTGGCCTACCCTGCCTAGCCTAGCATAACCCAGCCTATCCTATCCTCCCTAACCTTCCCTGGCATAACCTAGCCTACCCTAGCCTACCTTAGCCTAGCCTACGGTAGCCTACCCCAGCCTACCCAAGCCTTTCCTATGCTACACTAGCCTAGCCTAGCCTAGCCTATGCTAGCCCTATCCTACCATACCTTACCCTAGCCTAACCTATCCTACCCTACCCTAGCCTAGCCTAACCTATCCTACCCTACCCTACCATAGCCTAGCCTACCTAGCCTGGCCTACCCTGCCTAGCCTAGCATAACCCAGCCTATCCTATCCTCCCTAACCTTCCCTGGCATAACCTAGCCTACCCTAGCCTAGCCTACGGTAGCCTACCCCAGCCTACCCAAGCCTTTCCTATGCTACACTAGCCTAGCCTAGCCTATGCTAGCCCTATCCTACCATACCTTACCCTAGCCTAACCTATCCTACCCTACCCTAGCCTAGCCTAACCTATCCTACCCTACCCTACCCTACCCTACCCTACCTACCCTAGCCTAGCCTACCCTAGCCTAGCTAAGATACTCTACCCTACGCTAGCCTACCTTAGCCTAGCCTACGGTAGCCTACCCCAGCCTACCCAAGCCTTTCCTATGCTACACTAACCTAGCCTAGCCTATGCTAGCCTATGCTGCCCTATCCTACCATACCTTACCCTAGCCTAACCTATCCTACCCTACCCTACCCTACCTTAGCCTAACCTATCCTACCCTACCCTACCATAGCCTAGCCTACCCTAGCCTAGCTAAGATACCCTACCCTACGCTAGCCTACCCTAACCTAGCCTAGCCTACGCTAGCCTATCCTACCCTATCATACCCTACCCTACCCTACCCTAGCCTATTCTACCCTAACCTAGCCTAACATAGCCTACATATCTTAGCTTAGCATATCCTAACCCACCTTACCCAAGCTTAGCACTAGCCTAGCCTATAGCTTAACCTAGTCTACTCTCCCTAACCTACCCTACCCTTAGCTTACCCTACCTTAGCCTTCCCTAGCCCAGCATAGCGTACTTAGCCGAACCTAACCTAACCTAGCCTAGGCTAACCTACGCACGCTACCCTACCCTAGTTTAGCCTAGGCTAACCTACCATACCCAAGCCCAGCCAAGCCTACCTAGCCTACCTAGCCTACGCTATTCTACCATACGTGGCCTAGCCTAGCCTAACCTATCCAACCCTAGCCTAGCCTAGCCTAGCTTACCCTACACTAGCCTATGCTAGCCTAGCCTAGCCTACCCTACCTAGCATAGCCTAGCCTACTCTAACATAACCTAGCCTAGCCTAACCTACCCTACCCTGCTCTACTGTAAGCCTAGCCTAGCCTACCTAAGCCAAGCCTATCCAAGCCTACTGTAGCCTACCCTAACTTAACCTTAAGTAGCTTATCTTGAACTAGCCTAGCCTAACCTATCCTAAACTAGATTATCCAACCTACCTTAACATGCCTAATATAGCCTAAACTAGTTAAGCCTAACCTAACATAGCCTAGCTTAGCCTGGCCTATCCTGTCTTAGCCTAGCGTAGCCTAGCCTAACTTAAACTAGCGTGGCCTAAACTAGCTTAGCCTAGTTTGACATACAGTAGCCTGACCTAAGCTTCACTAGCCTAACCTATCCTAAACTAGCTTGGCATGACCTAGGCTAGCCTAGCTTAAACTATTCTAGCCTATCCTAGTCTTGCCTAAAATAGCCTACTCGAGCCTTGTCTAACCTAAATTAACTTAGCCTAACCTAGCCTAAATAGTCTAGCCTAGCCTTGCCTAGCCTATCCTACCCCACTCTAGCCTAACACAAAATAAACTAGCCTAACCTAGACCCTAAATCTCAATATATATTATAAATATACATCCCACATGAAAGTAAAAATAACTTCACATAAAAGGTAGTGAACATAAGTAATGGATTTACCATGAATGTTACAAAATACAAATTTATGTTTATTGAAAACATATTTTACATATAATTATTTAAATGAAAACATAATATAAATTCTATAATAAAATAATTTTTCAATATACTGTAAAAACATATATAAAAAGAAATATTCAATTAAGTAATTAAATAATAAACTTATTAAAAAAAATACTTTAAAAAGATAAAATCACTAATATAAACTCATATATTATATTATTAAAAAATTTAAAAACTCAGAAGAATCCTATAAAATATATTAATGCTTAAGAAATTACAAAAGGACAATTTATATCAGAGAATTTTCATTAGCGGAATTGCAAAGTTGCTTGCATATTCTCTAATGGAAATTATGGTTGACAAGTTCAAAAAGAGGGTGATGCTCATGTTCGTGATGTTGTTAAGCGGACTGTCATGTCTGTCGGAAAATTTGACATCGCTCCTCTTCAAGATTCTCAGTTCGAATCCAATCGAAAACCACGGGTGAGCTCGCAAGTTGTGAGTGGCGACATTGTGGTCAGAGCGCACTACTACATGTAGGGGGTTTTAAGACAATATTTGAGTCAATTGTATTAACTTAACACAAAAAGAAACTCAAATATTCTCTCTAAGTGGGTGTCTCAAAATATAATGTCTCAAAAATTTGTCTCTATAAAGACAATATATAACACATATTATTATTGTCTCTATAAAGACAATTTGATTTGTCTCTCTAGAGATAATTTCATTTGTATCTCTAGAGACAACTTCATTTGTCTCTTTAGAGACAATTACATTTTTGTCTTTTTAAAGACAATTCCATAATTCAAACTATTGTCTCTCTAGAGACAATATAAAAAATTATTTAAAAATAAATAAATGTCTAGATACAATATAAAAAATTATATAAAAAAAAAAATGTCCATAATTCAAACTATTGTCTCTCTAGAAAAAATATAAAAAATTATTTAAAAAAATTAAATGTCCATCAATCAAACATAAAAAATTATTTAAAAAAAAATGTCCATAATTCAAACTATTGTCTCTCTAAACAATATAAAATATTATTTAAAATAAATAAATAAAATCATTTTGAATGTCTCCCCTGTATCGTTCTCACCTAGAACAGATTCGTAAGATAATAAGCAAGAATCTTCCACACAATACATACATATAATTTCAGTTCCCCATTAATGATCTTTTAAAGGGGAAGTATAAAACAAGGGTGAGAATATTTGCAAATCTATTCCAAACATTAAAATTCAGGCTAGAGTTGGGACTTACATTTATAATACATTTTTGCAATTTCCAAAGACTTAACTTTTAGGAAACAGAGAATGTGTGCTAAAAAAAATTAAATTAGAATTTAAAAATATTATGTCAAATTTGAACTTAGGTTGATTATAAATTTTAACAAGAAACAAGTTTATCAGTTAATTTTGATCTATAATGATTAAATACAAAGCAATTGTTAAAATTAACGGAAGAAAAACTATTGTCTCTCTAGAGAAAATATAAAAATTTATTTAAAAAAAATAAATGTCCATAAATCAAATTATTGTCTCTTTACAGACAATATAAAAAATTATTTATAAAAAAATGTCCATAATTCAAACTATTGTGTCTCTAAACAATATAAAATATTATTTAAAATAAATAAATAAAATCATTTTGAATGTCTGCTCGCCTGTATCGTTCTCACCTGGAACAGATTCGTAAGATAATAAGCAAGAATCTTCCACACAATACATACATATAATTTCAGTTCGGCATTAATGATCTTTAAAGGGTATAAAACTTACATATAATTTCAGTTCGGCATTAATGATCTTTAAAGGGAAAGTATAAAACAAGGGTGAGAATATTTGCAAATCTATTCCAAACATTAAAATTCAGGTTAGAGTTGGCACTTACATTTATAATACATTTTTGCAATTTCCAAAGACTTAAATTTTAGGAAACAAAGAATGTGTGCTAAAAAAAATTAAATTAGAATTTAAAAATATTAGGTCAAATTTGAACTTAGGTTGATTATAAATTTTAACAAGAAACAAGGTTATCAGTTAATTTTGATCTATAATGATTAAATACAAAGCAATTGTTAAAATTAACCGAAGAAAAGATCTTTATGACGGGGGAATATGCTTTTATATAATGATCGACATACTTACCCAATGACTATTCACAATATGACCATATAGAGATTATCGTGGAAACATGAGTTTAAGCCAAATTGCCACTGCAATCATCATTGTGATCCTATTGTTAATTGTGCAGATTCAAAGTCTCTTCTGATATTATAATTTATTATAATTAAAAATAATAGTGGCTTACCCATGTCCATGAAAGGAAAGCAAGCTAGAAAGCATTCTGCAGGAACCATCAAGCCTTTATGTCATTGTCATAAATATAATAGACACAATTAAGAAAATAAAATTTATAACGCAATTATTTCAATACCTGGAACTGAGTGAAATGGATCAAGAATATAATAAGTTCAGGGCGATGGAACCAAAACAACTTATCGGTTGGATACACCACTAGAATTCAGTTAACTACAGAATGTCTCACTTGAATTGCTAAGGCCTCTAATATTATAAGTTACAGCTTCACCCCAACTATCAAAACTATCTGCACAAGTAATGCAACAATAAACACGCATAAGTCAATAGTTGACAACTTTTCTATATCATTAACTTATATCATTAGTAATTCTACTTCCTAACATTTACAGGGGCTTACAGCTAAGGTAACGAAGGAGAACCAAAAGTATGAATGCCAGTCTGCTCACCCAGTAATGCAGCGAGTGAAAGAGACAACGTCAGATTCACTAGTAACAGAAACAAAACTAAACATTGGAGTAAGACAGAGAGTTGTGAACTCTTACTATGCAAGTGGATAAGCAAAAAGCCCATGGCAAAAGTCCACAGGGGAACACTGTAGATAACGCAATAACTGCTATAGTGTTAGGTAAAAAGCAAGGGGAGGTTTCCCAGAGAAACAAAACAAAAGGAGGACTGAGAAGCGTTGCAGGAGGAAAATCAATTATTATTGCTAGAGACCAAAGTTTTTACGCACAAAAAGTTAATAGAACCTGATTCCAATCACCCTCTCTAAGTTTCCATCCAATGATCTCTTTATATAAAGAGATCAATAACTATACGTAGTGCATAGAAAGAAACTACCAGAAAGAAAGAAAGAAAGAAAACAAGAAAAGATGCCATTGTCATCACGCAAAGACAACCTTTTATTATTATCACACTTATTACATACCAATCTATACACGCTACACACAACTGTGAATACATAACATTCTATACACCTACACCTATCAATTAATACATATCCTGCTAATTTCATGGCAAGAAGAAATTACCATCACTCGTCACAGCTGGGATCGCCTCATATGTGACCACCGTGCCCACCACTATGTTCTTGGTCACGGCTTCCTGGTTGACCACCAGGGCCGCCAATGCTCGGACCCACGACGTGACCTACACCAACACTAGGATCCATTGATGCCTCCACTCAATTACAGGTATGGCTAATCATAGTCAGGCTGAATGAGAGCAAAATGGCGAGGAAAAGACAGTGATACATAATCCTTGTGGAACAAAGTAGCTCCATTTTAGCATGATGTAACTGAATACGTAACTCACTACAGGTGCAAAAAACCACGGCTCAATAGCTAATTTGAGCAGCAAAATGTGAATGAAATGTATTAGTATGCATCATTATTTATAATAATCAATTTCCGTGACAGCCAATTCCATTTGATTTGTCGTGCAATCCATGGCTTAACTATGGAAATGACAAAAACAATTAATCTATGGCCGCCATTCTTTATAATCTATGGTGCTACGTTCGACTCCATTGTTTCAACACCACTTCCAATCTATAAAGCATTGGGAAGGCTTGACAACCCAAAACCGATGCAGTGGGAGTATCAAAAAATAGATGTCAATAAAAATCACGAGACTCTGGAACCCAACCATGTCATGGAGGTAAAACAAATATCGATTCATGGAGCTCTTCTGAATTATACGCCCCTCATTTATGTAAAATTCACAGATTTGAATTGTTGAACATGTCTGCATACATATAAGAACGAGATTTAGAGTATCGAATGAGATTGCATTTCAACATAAACAATTTCAGATTGTGAGTTAAAGTATTATTGAATCTAGAGATTTATTATAGAAGTTTATTATACAGCTCAGTGTAATGTGCAATCATTAAAATTGAATTGAAATTTTGTTAGGTAGATTAAAATAAAAATTATAAAAAATCTATACAAAAATTTCACGTCAGAATTAGAACTGCAATTATAGACTTTACGCCAAAGAAATACTGAACAAGGATATACATACTAATAGAAGTAAATTACCAGAAGTGCTTGAATCTGGAAGAATCGCAGACAACAGAGGAGCTTCTTCCTCTGCTAGAAAACTGAGGATGGACTCCAAAGGGACACATAGGTAGATACCCTAAATCGTGCTGTTGAGCACATCAAAGAATATGGTGAAGAATAAATTTTCCAAAACCCTACTGGTAGGAATCCCACAGAGCTAGAATATCCAAGAAACTTACAAGCAAGATTTAGCTATTCTAGACATCAAATCATAAACAGCAAGGAACCATAGTTAAACATTGTCGCAGAGAACAAATGTAGAAATTATTGACAGTTCAGTGTTGTATCTATTCCTGATAAACCGTAAAAACACAAATGGAAAATCCTGATAGAGGCTTCCATGGCCATATACTCACATCATCCGAGCAGAAAGCAAGAACGAGAGAAAACATCATTTATATGACATAATGCAGCATGAAACGATAACCATCCAACAGTAGACTATAAGTCTTAAAATTCATGCGACCAAAATATTTGAAGGAAATAATAAGCTTAAAACGTCGCAATGCGAACAATAGCACTCAGGTTACTTCCTTAGGAATGTTTTCCAACACATTTTCAATCCACAAAGAACAACCAAAATAAGCCACAGGATTAGCCATGGCATAGTTAAACACAGAACTACACCGGTGCGGCCACTGTTCAAACCCGGAAGCTGGAAAGACAAAACCCTCTACACGAGTACAGAACATAGGTCTTAACCACTACAGCTCTCAGCTGTTAAAATATTACAACACTTCTAATTCAGGTTGACTTCGAACTAATTGTGTAGCAGAAGCAGTTATACACTTCAGAGCCGAAAAACCCCAGCTCCAGATAACCAGAGGAGCCAAGCTCTACCGAAAAGAAACAAACTGAAGATAAATCCCTTACCTGGAAATCTCAGGCGATGAAGTCTGGCAAGGTGCCCACCATGCAGCAACAACGGCTAGCTCCAGGACTCTTTGAGGAAAACACTACAACCAGAGAGTACCGCATCAAACATTAGCAACAGAGTTTGTGGAAAACAAATAAATAAATAAAAACTTCAGTGATGACGAATTTCCCGAAAAGTTACATTATAGAGCACTTACCGGGGTTCCACCAAATGATGAGGAAGCCATAACCCTGCATCTGTAGACCTTCCAACTCATTCGAGACCCTGGACTGATAGATAGAGCAGACCCGTGAAAAACAAAGGGGAGAGCAGAGCTGGTGCCCAGGAGTGGAAGTGAAAATGCAGCAAAGCACTAGAGATCTCGAAAGATCTAACCCCGGGAAGATCTGGACTGTAGGATCATAACCTGGTCTATCCTCCGTCGATCGACGATAAGCTCGATAAAGGTGACTGCGGAGGGATGGGCCTGCTCGTGCCACGTATAGGGCACCATGCAGCAACGACGGATAGCTCCCGGACTCTTTGAGAAAAACCCTACAAGCAGTACAAGCAGAGAGTACTGCATCAAACATTAGCAACAGAGTTTGTGTAAAACAAATAAACAAAAAAAAAAATTCAGTGACGAGGAATTTCCCAAAAAGTTACATTACAGAGCACTTACCCGAGTTACACCAAACGATGAGGAACCCATAACCTTGCATCTGTAGACCTTCCAACTCATTCGAGACCCTGAACTGACAAACAGAGCAGACCCGCGAAAAACAAAGGGGAGAAACGAAGCTAGCGCCCATGGGTGGAAGTGAAAACCCAACAAAGCACCCGAGATCTGGAAAGATCTAACCCCGGGAAGATCTGGACCGTAGGATCATAACCCAGTCTATCCTCCGTCGACGCAATGATAAGCTCGAGAAAGGTGACTGCGGAGGGATGGACCTGCTCATGCCACGTACAGGGGAGAGCAGGAAAATTAACATCGCAAACCAAAAATTAACCATACAGTACAACTTAGCCAGTTGAACACTTAATGAGGTTGACAGATGTTAGCATATAACCACTGAGTTTAATAGATAGTGAGGAGGTGGGAGTTTCCCAAAGCACAAGTATAGTTAATGAAAACAAATTAACCATACAGTACAACTTAGCCAGTTGAACACTTAATGAGGTTGACAGATGTTAGCATATAACCACTGAGTTTAATAGATAGTGAGGAGGTGGGAGTTTCCCAAAGCACAAGTATAGTTAATGAAAACAGTAACTGTAGTATCAACCCTTTAACCATCACCGCAGAAACTATTAAGATTCCAATCCATGACCTTCGTGAATGTGAATTCCGTGTGTAGGTGTTAATGGGTTGTACAGTTACATTGATAATTTTATGGGAATCGTACAAAGTTTATAATTTTGATGGCATTCCAATGAATGAGTAGGACCATAAAATTTTCATACATCATAGAACGTGGGGAACATGTATCACTCTGTATTCAACCATCTATGCAAATAATAACCATCGCCACAAATGAACCTTCAGGATTCATAGGATTAAAGCAGGCTACACTAATGTAAAATAAATAGCTTAATCTCAACGTGCACTACATGTCTGTCTACACATTGACCTGGTTTTCTTGTGGGATCTCCGGCCAACGTGCCTGGTATTGAACCATTTCAATATGCCTTTCCAATACTATCGAAGGAAAAAAATTTGGGATTTTTTTTTTTTAAATATAATAAAAACAGATTATATAAGATTAAATGTGTTCAAGGTGACAGGTTCAAATGCAGGATGACACAATGTACATTTTAATATTCATACTGTTAAACAAAAAACAAGTCTTCATCCCACATTTGGTGGTAGATAGCGATCAACCTTGATTACTCGGTCTCACTCCAACTAAATCTAATAATAACAATTAGCAATAATATCCCACATTTTGTGTATGATAATGATCAACCGTGATTTCTTAGTCTTACTCCAACTAAATCTAACAAGGAGCCACTGCGGTGGCGGTAGTCCCTGCAGGGGTCTCGAGGGACAACTGCAAGTTAGCTAACAGCAAATGGATTGCATGAAGTAGGAGTTGGACTGAATTGCAGAATTTGTATTAGGAAAAGTATTATGTATAAATTAGGTGATAAGATGAAATAATAATGATTTTTTATTTTTAATATTTAATTTACATAATAATGGTTAATAAAGATCAAAGTTGTTTTATAAGATTAGGAAAAGTATTATGTATAAATTAGGTGATAAGATGAAATTCAAACACATTTAAAAAAGAGTTTAATATTTTCAAGTTTAATATTTTTTGAAAAGTATCACCATAATAAGATGGAGAGCAATGAAGAAACTAATGGGATTGTCATGCTGTCATTCATTGCTTTCACACTGTCATCATAATGCATAATGTGAACTAGATTTTCTGTACATATCATACCCACCAAAAGCATTTAGCGGATAATAAATATGTTTTTCTGTATTTATTGCGCGTTGAGATAAGTCTAACAATCAATTTGTGAAAGCATAAAACACGAGAATTATTTTTATTTTTTAACCTAGATTAAGTGCAGTCCACGCAACCAAACCACGAACGAAAACCCATCAATTAAGAACATGAATTTCCGAATACTATGAAAGAGCCGATGAATCTATTCATAAGTTTTATAAAAATAAAGGGAAAGTAATCTAAGTGTAATTTTATTGTATATTCTAAAATATTTTATAAAATTGAAGAAAATAAATCAAATTCTATTAACCCAGATTTCCTAAATATTCCATAATCTGAAACCTAAAAATGACAGGGAATTTTGAGCTTCTCTCCACGCGCATACAAATTAAATAAACAGCTAAAGTAGAAATACGTGATGCTTTATTCTTTTCCCATACATGTCTATAATAATTGTCGATAGGTATGTTGTATTTGGCTTGAAAAACCACAGGAACATAAAGCTCAAAATCGTTCTGTTTCATAAATATTATCTTTCATTTTCGATCATTTCATGACTGGAGTGATATTTGTGGCCACATTTATAAAACTTTTAACGTTTTCATAAAAGTTGTAAAACAAAAGAGTTTAACAGTTTGATTGTTCCTCAAATAAGAGAGATTTTTCAAACGCAGCTACCATAAAGTGGGCCCATCCGTCAACTACTCGTCTACAGTGAAATACATCAACATGCATGTTTACCAAATGTAACCAGATGTCGCCTGTGCGGCCTCATCTCTGGAATTGTCTTCTATGAAAAAATCTTGTGACTGGTATTCTTCCGGCCTCCTTTGAAGATTGAGTAGAAGTGATTAAAGGAAAACTTCATAACAGTGCGGCCTTATTGTCTAATCTCTGCAGTCGTGAATATTCATCCTGAGAGGCCTTCTATCTGAAACATTCGGCATTACATTCTCCAGTATTGCGAATTCAAAAGGCACTCGATGAAAACGGCCTTAGAAGAAAAGACCTATAGGGAATTCAAAGACAGAATTAGCAACATTGCTCAGAGGCTTAAGGAAATATCAAGGGAGAAGAACAGGGCAACTGGCAAAATTATAGTGTAGAAAACAAGACAATGTAAGTAGTCAAAATTCAAGAACTGATGGCCTTGTCATCACGGTGGGAGACTCTGCCATGCAGAAAAGAAGAAGAGTGTCTGAATATGGTCCATGTACATCATCACAAGTTGCATCTGACAAACCAGGTAAGCGTACTCTTATTTTCCCTCAGTTTCAACCGTTGCTGTCAATTATTGTTTTATTTTACTATTTTACATTATAATACTTCTATTCCCAATTTCAATTTGTATGATACACTTTTAAAATTTAAAAACCGATATAAGATTATACTTGCTAGTCAAATGATTTTATGATCCTATGTTGATGACAATGGCAACAGATAAACAAGGCAAAAATATGAAAATATTCACTAAAAGAACCAGGAAGGGCTTCAAATCTCAAATAGCGAGATGTAATTACATACAACTAAATCACTGGGTTAGAAAAGGAACAACTATTTTAGAAACTAGGGAAACAAACACAATAAACTCTGAAAGTTGAACTCTAGATCGCAAAGTTCTTATAACAACAATTTATTTAAAATTATTTTCGACAGAACAATACGAAAAAACAGAAAGAAAGAAACTTTTAATAGTATGAAACCCTAACAATTCGACAACCCATGAACTGGGTTTTGGTCATGGTTACAAAACGCTCGAAAAGAAAAAAAAACAGTCTCTTGACAATATCCATTGCAATGTACCCAGCAACCATTTGAATACACGGAATACAATTTATACGATGACAGAAAAATAAAAGAAAGAGTATTATTGTATTCTTACGTGGTCGTCCCAAGACTTTTTATGTCCGTAAATCATAGCTGGTCCAAAGCTTCTCGCAGAATTGATGCTTGTCCCAGTGATGGGAATGGTTGCCAAATGTACCATGAATACTGCGAAGCCGATTGCAAGTGGAGCCAAAACCTGCATCACCCACGTTAATATCCATTACCGAATAGTGTCCAACAAAAAAATATATAAATGCAAAGAGTTTATGGTGTTCTATAAAATAAATAATGAGTAGATAATAAAAACATGTTATTATTAGAATTATGTTATCATTGGATTTTAAGGAAATTTTCTTATAAAATATTGATCGCATTAAATTGAACTTAGCTTAAAATAAGATTGGAGGGTGAGAATAAAAATTTATCACTTGAGATCTATTTCACAATTGTTAATATATAAAAAATAGATAAATAATTAATTATATTTTATCATTAAAATATATAGTTATTTATATTTATATATGCAATTAATCATTCATTTCAGTGTTAACGATAATATTTATAATTAATTTTAAATTGAAATATAATTAACCATTTCAATAATATATTTATATTTTATTTATTTATAATTATTCTTTTTATTTAACTATTGTAAAATATTTTATTATTATATTAAAATACAATTATAAATTTATAATGGAAAATCTGGGCATATCAACTGCGAAAGGAATTTTTTAAAGCTGTCAACCCTAAAAGGAATCCTTTTAAACGCCTCCACCAGACTAGCACTAGTAGGGCTAACCCCAAGGGCCTCGAGGAGATTTGACCCATTTGACCCTATGACTTCCCGATGAGCGAGGTACTTAACAACGGGAACTCTGCCAACTGAGATAACCCTTAGGGCTTCTTGAACTAAAGTATTAGCTATATATATGTGTAATTAGTTATTTAAATAAATTTTAAAATTTTATAAATAAAAAATTATATAATTTGTTAGTTTTGGGGTAAATTCTCTTTAAGATCCTCAAAGCTAGCTTATGATAGTTTTCCATATGTTACTTTCAGTCTACAATTTTATTATTGCTAAAAAAATATTATATAATTATTAATTAAAATTCTTTTTTATTATAAATTAAAACTAAATTTGTATTTTAATAAAAATATATATTTCTATAGAACTACCAAGTTCATGATGGACACGGACCTTATGTAGAATTACTTAGGAATAGAATTACTTAGTTGTGTGAAAAGAAAATGGGAATTCATGTTTAAAAAAGTTTAGATTCCGATTAAAAAAAAACATCTATTAGAAATGATTGAGAATGGATAACGTAAAAGAAAAAAAAATGATTTTTATATCACTTAATTTTTTTTTATATTTTATATTTTATATGCTAAATGCTTTTAACAACTACGAAATGAAATTTTAATTTAATTTTCTAAATTAAAGTGAAATTATATATATATTTTAAGAAAAACAACTAAAACATATATTAAATCATATTTAATAAATATGGAAAAAACAACAAACACATGTATAAAAACATTGATAAAAAAGTTTGAGATGAAATATAATATCCAATAAATTTTTAGCTGGTTGCTAACTTTGCTAACTTTTCTATTGATTAAATAAATTAACCGATAAACAAAAACAAAACATTGATGTAGGTATGTAGTGTAAAAAAATATCTATATAACAACTTGCTATTGGATGTAAATTAAAAAAGTGCAGTATAACATCTACAAGTAGTTAGAGGATATAAATGGAAAGTCATTATCCAAGTACGACTAGCTATAAACAGAAAATCATTATGACAACCACAACCGCTCGTGGATATTAATACAAAATATCATCATATGAACATTATTGCTTCACTGATGAATGTAGGATGTACAGAGACGTGACGGTCGCGGGCAATGGCTTTAGGGTCTGTTGCAGAGAACAGGAGAAAACGGTATAAACCAGTGTGTACGTGCCGATAATTTCTGCAGCGAGGGCGGTTCCTTTGGTGTAGCCCGGGGACACAGAATTGGCTCCTCCTCCCCCGGTGGAGTAGTAACTCTTCTGCAATCCTTTCACAATCCCCGCTCCACAGACTGCACCCGCACACTGTGCCACCATATACAGTATCGCTCGGTTGAGAGTCACTTTCCGAGCAACAAACAACCCAAAAGTTACTGCAGGGTTTATGTGTCCACCTGCATTATCAAAATGAGTAATCAGCGAGGAGATTATATGACAACAACGTGCAGGGAGTATATATTAAGCAAGAAGAAATGTGAACCTGAGATTCCATCGGTGCAATACACGAGAACGAAGATCATTCGTCCGAAGGACCAAGCAATGCCCAATATGCCCACCCCACCACACGGATTCCTCTCCTTGCTGTGTGCGTTCCCGATGACAGTGGCAACGGTCACATACAGAAACAAAACCGTCACTACGAACTCAGCAATGATGGCCTAGAATGACCAGTCCTTGAATTCGTTTAAGTCTAAAAATTTGCAAGGGGAAGGAAGGCTCCTTATACGCAAAGTTCCGGATGCTCCTTCCTTCTCCATTCTTCAAAACGGTCTGAACCCTAATCTAGTATTCTTCTCACACAGTACTTAACCAATTCATGAAAAAACCATCCCAATAATCCGTATTTATAGGAAAAATTATCCCAACGAGCATCTGACGCTCACTAAGAATCGGCATCCCTACAAAAGATCGAATCACAGCGAAAACGCACATCTAAGTTGTTTTTAAAGTAAGAGGACGGGCAGGGAAGTCCCCAAAAGGATTATAGATTTTGCTTTCCGTACAATTGCTGCGAGGTAACATGCAATTACAAACGTGAAACCTGTAAATCACAAAGATGCGTCATGTGACTAAAACGAAAGGAATGTGTGGGTAACCTATAGAAAAATAAAAAGTATTTGACATCTCGCAACATCCTAAGGATATAATATCTCGATACACTCTTGCAATTCAGAGTGACTCTTGCAATTCCCTTAAAATGAACCAAAAAAAAATAAAGTTCTGGTGTTAACAGAGTTATGCTTTAAAAAAACAATTACAAGTAGATCTTCATGGTTGAAAAAAATAGAAAAGTATACATTGAATATCTAGCTACAACAATTCTATCTTTGTAACACTAAATCAGAAATCAGAGATATAATGGATATATGTTACTTGTAATTTTTAAAAGGGGGCTTGTTTGGCCTAACTTTAAAATTCCAGTGAAATTTCTACTGAAAAGAAGAACATACCTCAAGAATTACGGAATAAATAAGTACTTTCTACTGAAAAGGAAACCATACCTTAAGAATTGCAGAAGAAAGAAGCCATCTGCAGCCATCATTTCACATAATAATTTGACTCCGGGAGATAGTGTAAGGTTCAGGGTTCCTTCTGCTAGAGCGAATTATTATTGAACCATGCGTTTATCTCATTGTTTATCTCGCCATTTCTTTCTCTGGACAGGCAACTACTGGCTCAACTATTGCAGAGAACAATGGGCTAACATGAGCATGGAGGGGCAAGAGGAATGAGCATGTATTGTTTATTGCGTGGAACGAATACAGGACAGGAGATATAGGAGGTGACAAGTGGCCCGAAGAACATGCAGGTGGCCGGCATGCAGCCAGTGGAGACTTAAAAAATTTGCATAAAATATTTCAAAAGCTGCCATATAAATAAATTGCAAAAACTTTGATGTAAAGAAATTTGCAACAATATATAAAATGATAGAACTTTGGATAAAATGGTATTGCTTCTTGCAAAATGAAGGCACGAAAAAATCACTGCTGCAGGGTGCCAGAAAACTTTATATAAAACAAAGTTACCACAAACTTTGTATAAAACAAAGTTACCACAATATTTTTGTCTCGGGCCACGTGAAGGCCGCAATAAGAAGTACAATATTTTTCAAAGGAAAACTTTGGTTAAAATTTCAGTGAAACACATTGTCAGCATTAAACTTTGGTTAAAATATGTTTAGGCGGAAAAAAAATCGGTCAAAAGATGAATTAATGCAGAGTCAACGATCAATCGATCCTATAGTCCATAGTCCAGGGAGGGGCTAATAATAACAATTACCAATAATATCTAAAATATTAATGACTAGTTATAAACCATTTAAACTAATCCTTAAAGCTAATTCTAAAAATAAATTATATAAAAATATAATACATTTTCATAAAATTGATATAATTTTAAAAATATATAATTTTAATTATAATATTTATCATATTTTACTTAGATTATAAATAAACAAATAAATATTTTATTAATTTTCTTATATAAAAATTTAATATCTCATCTAATTATTATTTTAAAATTAAATTATTGAAAAATATCATAGATACAATTTTATTAAATTTATATAATTTAAAATTATATAATTATAATTATATAAATTTAATTAAAACATATCTTTAGTATTTTTATCAATTTAGATTTATATCACTGTAGTGAGAAAGCTAAGGTGCATCGTAAAGTGTACATTAATGAGGTTTAAAATGGAGACCGAGTAACTTAGCAATTAGACGAAATGTTTTGAAGGAAATGTCGTAAGCCTGTAGCATATGAGAAAAAAATATAGATGAAAAGTAATGTGATATGTTATGCAATCTAAATGTAGTCCAATTTGAGTAAAATAGAAATCTTAATGTTTTCCTCCTTGTGCCTTTTGTCGAAAGAAACGTTGTAAGTGGATAGCATATGGAAGACGAGCATAGATGAGCACACACATATGCATTGGGAATCCTTAGGTTTAGTTTTGGAAAACTCAGTACCAGATCTTGATTCAATATCACCTTGTCCAGTCTCAATCTCTACAAAAAATTTAAGATCCAAGAGTACTATCCACAGTAGGCTTTATGTTTTCAAAAATTTATTTCACTTGCTCCCGATATCATATTGAGAAAAATGGAATTACCTGAACAATTCAAACCAAGAAAGAACTATTTCAAAATACAATATCCATCAAATATCTTAAAATGGGAGAGACAATGTATGATAAGTGAAGAAGCAAACCCACATATCCCTAACAATACACCAATTCTATGCTTGTTCGAGTTTAAAGCTGCCAAGTTGGCTCAGTTAAATGAGCTCTAAGACAATTACCAGAATTGTGTTTTGTATCATTCATAAGAAAGTTAAAGGTAGCCATAAACCCCATGAGGTCCACGATACAAGTAATTTTAAGTCATTGACCATTAAGGTGCTCCATTAAACCAAATGGTACAAAAATTCTATATAGAATTTTGCCAACTTCATTTTCATGGGGACGCCACAATAATCCAAGAGTTGTAGGGGATTGGACCAAATTGTAAATGAAGCTGAAGAAGTCATGAAGGCTTACGTCAAACTATAGAAAATAAATGTTAGTATTAATGAAGTTATGGCACAAGAAGGTGTGGATGCTAAGCGTTTGAAGGTGGGTTAAGAAGATTGACTTTCAAAGCTTGGCTACCCTCCCTTATCAGGAAAAAATCTTCACACATATTGATAGAACATGGTTTGATGACTAAGTTAATAAGAGATGAAAAGATATGATATATTCTAAAAGAATTAAGGGACATCAAACAGGGTTATTTTATGAAATACTTTACAGGGATTCAAATAGGTGTAAATTAACAAGAGATTAAAATATATGATATATTTCAAGAACATGAATAGAGGGACAAGTTACAAATCCATTCCCTGAGTTAATCCTATCCATTGTGATCATTAAACTGATGCAGCATCCACAGAAGTTATACACATATTGACCTAAATTAGCAATATGCATTTGAATAATATATTGTAATCTAGATAAAGATAACAAACATGACCGACATGATGACAAGCAAATAAGAAATAGTAATTGAAAGCAATTGTCTACATCTAGAGGGTACAAATAATTGTCATAATGTAGTTTTAACAACTATCTTCAACTCTCAGGACAAGGAATATGTGCCATATGAAAAAAAAATCAGAGCTATAACAAATGTTGAGTGTCATAAATAAATGATTTGAAAGATCTCAACAACTTCACATCAGTAAATTGTTTGCTTCCCTATTGCACTATGCCAGGTTGATCATGAGAATGATCAGTTTTTGTTTCCGAGGACCTATGCATCAGATCAATAGTGACTTGAATATCTTGTGAGTTTGTAGCCTCAAAGACTTTGAAAATTCTCCCTTGCAGCATGCGAAATATATTCCCTCCAATTTTTATGATTTCACCTGCATTGGTAATAAGTGGATGGCCTTGGTGTTGTCTATCCATATAATTCACGATAGTTGCAAGGAACCCACCTGTTGCAAGATTAGTAGAGGGTTGGGGATACATTGTTAGTAACTTGTCTATTGTAAAAATACCAAAGTTGTGTTGTACTAGTTGAATCAGTGGTGTTGGAACCATGAGAGGTTAAACCTCTAACAAAAGTTGATCCCTTGCGAGACATGACCGTGTGGTCATATCGAATGAAGTTGACCATGATGACCTTAAGCCCCTTGGTTGGATTGACAGAAGAGAGAGAGGAAACCTAGAGCCCGAGACTCCTGATAAACCATGTGGGACAAATATAACATCTAAACCTACAATCTTTTCTCTTGAGAAGGATGATAAGCTCAAGGATTGGCCCACATGATCCTTGTAGCTTTACATATACTCGTGAAGGTCTTGCTTAATAGCTCCACCAATTACAGTCTTAAAACCTTATAAAAGGAAAAGAACCTTTCAGCATAATGATGAGAAAGGATACTTTTTGATACATGCTGTTAGGGTCCCACCCTAACCCCCTTATTTATGTAATAGGATTGAGTCATAGTTATAGGTAAGTAAAGAGTCAATAAAGCCCATATTAATAATTGTAAGTGGTTAACCTGCATTTAATGATGGGACCGCAGTTAGTTGCAAATGGGCCATGGTATTAGATAGATGGTATCAATAAGAACCATGGTATTGCCCCATGGAATCACATGTATGAATCCTATATAAAGGATAGAGACTCCCTGCGAGGAGCATCATGTCTTATTTTGTAATCGAACTCTGTTCTATTGGAGGTTGCCCCCTCGAAGAGGCGAGTGAACATTACTTACTGAATAATAAAATTGTTGCTGTTATTTCTCACTGTTCTATGTTCTGGGTATATTTCTTCACATATTTGGTATTTTGGTATCATCATGCAGGTTAAGAGCATAACAAGTGGCATCAGAGCACTTTCCAGGGCTAGTGGGATCTCCATTTTTTAGCAAATTTTTTTTTTGGCTAGAGACGTGTTTCGGCGTCTTTAAACCACGGGATCTGTCGTTGAGCGCATAAACCTGCGGATTTGGGGAGGCATTCACGCAGGAAATACAAGAGGTGGTCACATTTCTTGGACTCCGTTGTAACCCCTGTGGGTACCCCTTGGAGTAGTAGCGCATTAGACAGAACCACGCACGAACTGTCTTCCAAGTACCCTCTGTGTATATCGGAAGCCCCCTAGCTCTCTTGAAACCTCACCATAGATAAACCGTTGGTCGTCTTGCTGCTACGGTACACCGAGAACATCACTCGGAGAGATTACTCGCCTGTACGATAGGGTAGTCGGGTTGTACGGCTAAGGGTATGGTTGATCCTCCTTGGTTAGTGCCCTGAAAAATTGGGCCGAGTAGTACTGTCAGACCCATATGTATATTGCGATCTGTAGCACATGACACTCCTCAATACCATAGTTCCCTTCTCTATCTCGGGATCACGCATAATCTCTGCCAGATCAGATCTCACAAGTGTGGTTTTACAACAGCAACAACAATCAGTCCCACAGTTCAGATCTATTCATTCAACCATTCAAATCTCTCAAATCCATCAGATCCGCCACCCAAATCTGAGTAGTTGTGTGGGTTCCTATACTTGGGCGTGATTTTCACAGGACTTTTGGCAGCATTAAAAAATAAATAAAAAATTTGAGACCCCCCAGGGTGCTTATTAGTGACTTAGCCCATAAGAATCAGGACAACGAGCTGAGCAAGGTGGTACCATTCAATTGTTAGTGCAAAAAAAAAAATTCGGGCGGTCCCAAATTTCAAGTGCATCGGTTCGGTGCATGGTAGAAACTAGAGCTCAAGCTATGGCCAATGAGAAGATCAACAAACTTGAAGCATCCTTGAAAGACATCCAAGACTAGCTGACGAAAAATAACTACAACACTCTCTATGGGCAAGGCGGAAGCCCGCAAGGAGGCATATATTGGCAATGAACATAGTGAGGGTGAGTCTAGCCACTCTCTTCACCTCTGGGGCACCCACCAACAATCCCGTCTATGACCACCCAAGCTGGACATGCATAAATTTGATGGCTCTCACCCGGCAGCATGGATAGCACAAATGGAGCAATATTTCAATCTGAATTACATCCTGGATAATGCCACTCAGCTTAGTGTGGGGAGCATGTACTTGGACAATGAAAGATGGCAATGGTGGCAATGGCATCAACGTTGCTATGGAAGGCCCTTGACTTGGGACACATTCAAAAAAGCTCTTATGGATCGCTTTGACCATGATTCTACTTTTTTGGGTCGTCTCACTAAGCTCCGACAGACTGGAACATTGGATGAATATATTACAGCCTTTGAAGCCTTAGTTTTCTGCACTTTAGGTCTACAAGATGAGTTCTACAAGGAATGTTTTATCAGTGGTATTAAAGAGGCCATACAAGCTCATGTATGACTGCACCACCCTCCCTCATGGCTGGAGGCTTGCAAGATAGCTCGTGAAGTTGAACGTGCATTAGCGGCCTAGTCCAATCGCCCAAATTTCACCACCAAGGGTCGCCCCCCATAGGCTCACAGAACTACCCAAACACTTAAGTTTCAAAAGGTGTCACCTGTAGAAATGGCGGAAAGAAGAAAGAAGGGATCATGTTACTACTGTGATGAAAAATACTCCCCCGTGAATAAATGTAAGGAGCCCAAATTTTTTCAAATTGATGCTACTGATCACAGCTCATCGGAGGAAGCCCCACCACTTGAGGAGCCAGAGGAGGAAGAAGAGGACAGCTAGAAGGACAATGTACCTGAAGAACCAATTATTTCACTGCATGCTTTGGTAAGGATTTCTTCGCCTCAAACTCTCAAAATCAGAGGTTTTATTAAGCATCGCCTAGTAGTAGTCTTGATTGATAGTGGAAGTACACATAATTTTATCCATCAAAGAGTCGTGGAAATAGTGCATTGCTTTGTATGAGCAGTTTCTAACTTCCAAGTCCAAATTGCTGATGGGAGAACAATGAAATGTGAAGGCTGCTATGAAAATGTCAAACTTCAAATGGGGGATTATCAGTTAAAGACCCACATGCTTTCCATACACATGTGAGGGTGCGACATTGTCCTCGGTGCTAAATGGATTCGCATGCTTGGCCCAATCACAGTGGATTTCCAACAGTTATATATGAGCTTTAAGCAGAACAACCACACACATACCATCCGCGGACTCTAGGCGGGAGCTCCCTCTATCATCAGGTCACATCAGATGGAGAAATTTTTAAAAAAGGGCCATCATGGAATTATAACTCAATTTAATGCCATCCAGGCCTTCGAACCCAATTCTCTTCTGATTCATCCTGAGATGCAACGGATCTTAAATAACCATCTGCCAATCTTTGACAAGCCTCATGAGCTTCTACCCTCGAGAGGGGAACATGATCATAGCATCACTTTGGTCCCAGGGGCCCAACCACCAAATGTGTGCCCATATAGATATCCATTCGCCCAAAAGAATGAAATAGAAAAAATAATCAAGGAACTTTTGGAAGCAGGCATCATTCATCCCAGCATTAGTCCTTATTCATCGCCGGTGGTCATGGTGCTCAAGAAATATGGGGAATGTTGTATGTGTCTAGACTTCAGGGCCCTCAATAAGTTGATAGTCAAAGATAAATTTTCCATCCTGGTTGTTGATGATTTGTTGGATGAACTAAATGGGGCTCAATTCTTCACTAAGCTTGATCTTCGCTCCAGATACCACCAAATTCACATGAAAGAAGTCGACATTCCAAAGACTGCTTTCAGAACTCATGAAGGCTGTTATGAGTTTCTGGTCATGCCATTCGGTGTTTTTAATGACCCATTTATATTTTAGAGCCTTATGAACCACCTGCTTAAACCATATCTCAGAAAATTTGTCCTTGTTTTCTTCGATGACATCCTCATCTACAGTCGCACTTGGGCTGCACATCTTCAGCATGTAGATCTGCTCTTGCAACTACTCCGCGAGCATAAATTATTTGTTAATATGTCCAAGTGTTCTTTTGGCATGGAAGAAGTTGAGTATTTGTGCCACATTATGGGGTGTGAAGGTGTAAGGTTGGACCCCAAAAAGATCCAGGCAATGCAGGATTGGCCTCAACCTAAGACCTTGAAGATCCTGAGAGGATTTTTGGATGTCACGGGCTACTATCACAATTTTTTCCACCGCAACTATGGTCGCATTACGAGGCCCCTCACTCAACTCCTCAAGAAAAATTCATTCCTATGGAACGACGAAGCACAACAGGCCTTTACAGCTCTCAAAAATGCCATGTGTTCCACTCCAGTCTTAGCACTACCCGACTTCACCAAATCTTTTGTCATTGAATGTGATGCTTTGGGTACGGGTATTGGGGCAGTCTTAATGCAGGAAGGTTGACCCTTGGCCTTCACGAGTCAACAACTAAGTGGGAAGAATCTAGGACAATATACCTATGAGAAGGAGATGATGGCCATCTTACATGCAGTAGATACCTGGCGACCTTACTTATTGGGGTGACGCTTCCAAATCCACACAGACCATCAAAGTCTTAATTTTTTTTGGAGAAACGCCTATCCTCACCACAACAAAATAAATGGCTCACCAAAATGCTGGGATATGATTATGAGATAATTTACAAGAAAGGGTGTGAAAATATTGTAACCGATGCATTATCTCACCAATTTGAGGAGGAAAGTACCCTACTCGCAATTTCCCTTCCCATTCCAAAATCGATTGAAGAGGCTCGCAGGGAATGGTTTTCACATCCCTAGCTCTCCCAACTCATTACTCAATTGTAGGTGGATCCAAATTCCACCAATGGCTACTCGTGGCAGGATAAGATTCTTTGCTACAAGGACAGAGTCGTAATATCACCAACATCCACCCTCAAAAGCTGCATTTTGGTGGAGTTTCACTCATCCCCCACTGCAGGACATTCAGGCTTTCAGAAGACATATGCTCACACTCGAAGATCATTTTTTTGGATAGGCATGAAAAAGGACATTCTTACTTTTGTAGCAGAATGTGACGTCTATTAGCGCCACAAAGGAGAGATAGTCAAAGCACCAAGCACATTACAACCATTGCCCATCCCAGCATCAATATGGATAGAGGTTTCTATGGATTTCATTACAAGTCTTCCCAAGTCAGGAAACAAGTCAGTCATCATGGTGGTGGTGGACAGACTTTCTAAGTATGCTCATTTTTGCACCCTACCCCACCCTTTTACACTGACTTTGGTCGCTCAATCTTTCATGGATCAGATCTTCAAATTGCATGGCATGCCCACTTCCATGGTGTCTGATCGTGACCCGGTCTTCACCAATAACTTTTGGCAGGAACTCTTCAGGCTACAAGGTACCCAACTAAAACTCAGTACTTCTTATCATCCACAAACTGATGTTCAAACTAAAGTAGTCAACAAATGTCTGGAAACCTACCTTAGTTGTTTCACTTCAGAAAAGCAACATCTCTGGGTACAGTGGTTACCTCTAGTTGAATGGTTGTATAACACCAACTATCATGCCATCACCAAAATGACTCCATATGAAGCAGTTTATGGTCAACTCCCTCCTTCCCCTACTTCTTATATTAACGGGTGCTCAAAGGTACAAGAAGTGGATCAACTCCTACAAAACCGCACAACCATGCTCACCCATCTTAGAGAGAATCTTCATCAAGCTCAAAACCGCATGAAGCAATAGGTAGATCAACATCACTCAGAATGCCAATTTCAAGAAGGGGATCAGGTATTTTTGAGGCTGCAACCATATAAGCAAACATCACTCAAAGACAAGGGTTGTCAGAAACTATCTCCAAAATTCTACGAACCGTATCAAGTACTTCAGCGCATTGGAGAAGTGGCCTACAAGCTAGCTTTGCCACCCACTGCAAAAATCCATCCAATTTTCCATGTCTCATGCCTCAAAAAATTGATTGGGAACAATTGCAGAATTCAAACCAGTCTACCTGAATTGGATGAAGAAGGGTCAATCTGGCTCCAACCTGAACAGGTCTTGGACACAAGAGAATGGCACCTGTGTGGCCACATGATCAAGGAAGTCCTTGTCAAGTGGAAAGACACCTCTCCGAAAGATGAAACCTGGGAACCAACCACTATTCTTCAGCAGTTTCCGCAGCTTCAACCTTGAGGACAAGGCTATTCTTATGGGGGAGGGTATGTTAGGGTCCCACCCTAACCCCGTTTTATGTAATAGGATCGAGTCATAGTTATAGTTAAGTAAAGAGTCAATAAAGCCCATATTAATAATTGTAAGTGGTTAACCCGCATTTAATGATGGGACCACAGTTAGTTGCAAATGGGCCATGGTATTAGATAGATGGTATTAATAAGAACCATGATATTGCCCCATGGAATTGCATTTATGAATCCTACATAAAGGATAGAGACTCCCTGCGAGGAGCATCGTGTCTTATTTTGTAATCGAGCTCTACTTTATTGGAGGTTGCCCCCTCGAAGAGGCAAGTGAACATTGCTTACTAAATAATAAAATACTTGTTGTTATTTCTCACTGTTCTATGTTCTGGGTATATTTCTAGCATATTTGGTATTCTGGTATCATCCTATAGGTTAAGAGCATAACACATGCCCATCATATAATGATTCATCCACTTCCATAAACCTTAGCCATGCTCAAATTAGACATCACCCTACAAACAAATTAAGGTTAAACTCTCAAAATAAAACCATTTTTTATGTTGAACATTTGAATTTGGATTAAGAATATTGACTTTTAGATCTCCATTTCCCTCCCTTATCCAAAAAGACTTCACACATAGTTCAAAAGAGATGAAAATACATGATTTATACTAAAAGAATTACGAGACCTCGAACACAAATATTTTGATGAAATGTTATACAAGGATTCAAATAGGTGTAAATTAATTTTGTTGAGAAATAATCCTCTTTTCAAATGGAAATCTAATAAGATTATAGAAAATCCAATAACGTTTTAAATAAATAATAATCCTCACTTCCTATATCAATATATCTCATGAGAGCAATTTGCTAGAAGATTAAATGACTCGATTTAAATATATTAATATTAGGCTTCGTCAAGCAGAACAATAAGCACCATGCAAATTTTTAGACAATGCTTGATCGCTTAGAAATGGGGAAAACTATCACCGAGAAGGTTCGAACTATGAACCATGAATGATTCCAACCTACCCCAAACAGTTCCAAATAGGAATTTATTACAAATCTGCATCGTGTCATCTAGTAAAAAAATTGAGCATGTCAAAATATACTAATATGAAATAGATATAACAAGTCAAAATATGTGAATTATAAAAAAAGAATTAAGTGACATAAACCATTGATTACTTAATGAAATACAATCCACACAAGTTCACAATCACTATGGTGGATACTGGGAATATGTTACTTGAGCAACGAATTTCAAGCATTTCCTTAATTTTGCGGCATAAATCCCCAGATTGATAAACATGAACCACAAATAGCTATTCAAATATTGAAATAATAAGAGATTTGGACATTGGTTGGTTTGAAGTTGTGTACAAAATGAAGAAGACCCTACACAAATCCAACATAATGTCAATTACTTGGTATCTTTTGTCTCTCTAGAAAACATAGCTTTCAGTTAGTGCCCAAAATTTCAAGAACAAGAATATAGGGACAAGTTATAAACCCATTTTCTAGTTCATCTTAACCAATGTGATCATTAAATTTATGCAACATGTACAAAATAATACCGATATTGACTTAAATAAACAACAAATCAATAAACACAGTAAATGCGAAAAATTTCAAGAACATGAATAGAAGGACAAGTTCCAATCCATTTCTTGAGTTCATCCTATCCAATGTGATCATTTAAGTGATGCAACATCCACTGAAGATATACTGATATTGACCTAAATTAGCAATATCCATTCAAATATTATATTGTACTCTAAATAAAAATAACAAATCGGGCAAACATAATGGAATGGAAATAAGGAATAGTAACTGAATGCAATTGTTTACATCTAGAGGAGTACATATAATTGTCCGAACGAAATTTTAACAGTTATGTTCAAGTCTGAGGGCAAGCAAAATGTGTCTTGACTTGTTAGAACAACACTCATAATAAAACTTATCTCTGGCTCTGTAATTGACTTATTGAATGGAAACACTCTTGACTCAGTCCCATCGGGTCCACTCTACGAATCACTAACAAAGAACTTTACCTTGCTTTCTTTTTGGTGGAGCTTCTTTTTTCTCTAATCCCTCGCCCTCTTAATTACTTATTTGTTAGAGCTGACATTAGTAAAGGTGGACAAAGAAAAAGTGTTTGAGAGTCCATTATTAAAAATAATTCACATGAAGGCCCTTTGGGGTATCGATATACCTTACTTTGTAAGGATGGAAAAATGTCCAAGTAATTGACATCCTTCACTAGCACAATATGAGATGCACTCTACTCTATCTTTTTTCACAATGGAATCAAAAGTGATAAAATTAATTGGTTGAATAAGAAATGAGAATCGAAGGCCATTCTTTCGATTTGTGGTTGTTCCCCTTCCCGTTTTCACTGCATCCGAGCCATAGGGTGGATTTTCAATGGATCCCCACCAAAGCCAAGCTTAAAGAATGTGGACTAGATAGTGGAGCAGACAGTGAAACTTGGCATGTTGATTCCAAAGTTGGATCACTATTTCCAATAAATTCCCCATTATTAACCCAAGTGAGCCTATCTACCCTCAAGGATGTGTTTCATCTTAATGAAAAAATTCAATCAATGTATTTGGCATACTCAAGGTGGCATGTGGATTTCATGCAAGCCTAACATGCCTCCTCTGTTGGAAATTGTAATTACTCTCGCATTCAAGAGTTTGAAAAAATTTGGGGAGTCAGTTAACTGAGTCAAGTCGAGTGAATTCATGTTAAGTCATATTTTGGGAAAATTTGAATTTAGAGTGTGTGTGCATGTGAAGTTATTTTTGGCTAGTCGAAAAAGTATAAATACCCCACATTCGGTTGATTGTAATCATCAAGTTTTGTGTGATCAATAGAAGAGTCACAACTTGTGTTGTGTGTGAATTTTTGTGTTATTTTGTGCCTTACCTCCTTCACCTTTGATCAAATTGGTATCATAGCTAAATTCACGGAGATGGAGGATCTAAAGAGTGAGAGAGTCCACTGCCATAACATGCAGAGCCACATTGTGTGAGTGATAAAAGAGTCGAAAGTTTCTCAAGTGTCACAGCTGAGTTCATTTAGTATTATAACAATGTAAATAGAGTTGATTGAGGGCTTGAAAACCCATTTGTTTTGAAAAAGAAATCGCAACTGCCGTGAATACCCAACCACAACTATCCATTGTGACCAGAGCTACCATACACCATTGTACTAGAGGTAATCTCATTGTTTTATTATGATAAAGAGTACTTGTAGTTCTTATCCCACGCAACATTTATCTATGCATACAATGAAAATCTATGCGACAGTTGAAGACTATGTCTTATGGGGGCACATATTGAAAATCATATTCTCTTTTTGGGGGCAATATGGAAGGTAGACTCATGAAATAAGGAAACAAGCTATAAGACAAAGGAAAGACAAGAATCATGGTTCGCAAAGAGCGACTAATAAATATTAAGAAAAGGAATCACAACAAAGAGGAAGAGATCATCACCATGTTTAGAGAGGTTCAGGCTACAGCCAATGAACTGAGAAGTCTTTAAGAAGATAAAGCATAAATCAAGGGTGATTGGTGTAGCTTTGATCTGCTACTACCTCCTATTTTTATTGGTAAATATTTTTATCATTGGGTTATCAAGATGCTAATTTTTCTTCAAGCTAAAGAGTTAATTGAGAACGGGTCTAATAGCCCATATGAAAAAGCATGCAATGCTTTAGCATTGGATTTAAAAATATAGGGATTGGATGAGAAATTTCTGTTGAAGTTAGTAACAACTACAACTTTCGAGGAAGCATGGAATATCTTGAAAAGAGAATTTGGTGCAAGGGGGAGTGACATGTAGCAGGAAGATGTGTCACAATTTGTTGAGTCAACCATAGATATGATAGTACATGAGAAAGACTATGAGACGACAAAAGAGCTTGGATTATCCCACTCGAAAGTGGATAATGGTTGTGAAGACTATAAAAGTTAAACCCATTATGAAAACATGCAAGTGGATGAAGAGGATGCAACAAATATTATGGAGAGAGACGCTAAAGCATTTGTTTGTGAGGTAGAACATGAGCATATTCACATGGATGGTGCAGATGATGGTGAATCCCATAGTGACAAAAAACATGTGCGTGTTGACTGCAGAGTGAGATATGAATTGGTGAATCCATCCATAACTGATGAATTTGGTGAAGTTGAAATTGTTAATGAACACATGCATTCTTAAATATCCCATAATAGAGTAGATGAAAGTTATGTTGATGTTAAATTTGATGAAGAATGATTAACTAGTGATGAGTGGTTGCACATGATGTAACATAAATCTCTTATAGATATCTTGTTATTTGATGAGAGAAGCCCACTTGTGTCTGGAAACCAAGTGGAATACAACATGTTAGCAATAGTTAATGATTTCAAGGAAGAGGAGGATAATGTGATTGAAGAGTTTTTGGTGAGAATATCCATTGAAAATATAAAAGTGGAAGATATCCTCCATGTAGTGGAAGATAATGTAGATAAGGAAGAGGAAGAGAAGAAATTTGTCATTGTAGAGCATAATGAATATATTTCTAACATTGATCTTGATTGTGCGGAGTACAAGAAAAAGACAGTAGTACCTGAAAATGTAAGTGAAAAGAAAGAGATGGATGCTTCTAAAGACAAAGATGAAAGTATTGAAACAATTTTTCAGCAATGGAGTCAAGAAGAAATCCGATTTTGATATGAAGAATTATGGCAGAAAGAAGATTAGAAATATGAAGTGCATGAAGCAGAGAAAAGAACACAATTTGAAGATGAAGAGTTATGGCATCAGTCCATGGTTGAAAAAATATTTGAAGAGGAAGGTGTAGAAGACATGATCAGATTGTTTTTCAACACAAACTCAAGACAAGTCAAAGAAACATTGCAGCAACAACAGGTAAAGAAATATGGAGTCTACAAGAAGAATGCACAACTAAGAATGAAGTAATTTCGAGGATATAGAATTTCGAAGAAGAGAAAAAGAAAATGAAAAATTGTAAAAATTTTGAGTCACTATAAGCCTTGCTGAGACATAGACTAGAAGGCATGTTTGAGTGATAATTGAGTCAATGTATATTATAAGCCTAGTAGACATAGTTGAGTCATGTTTGAGTTATGTTGAGTCATACAGTCATAATTAAGGGGAGTGTTGGAAATTGTAATTACTCCTGCATTCAAGATTTTCCTAAATTTGGAGAGTATGTTAATTGAGTCAAGTCAAGTGATTTCGATTTAAGTCATGGCAGGCCAGGAGGTAGCTACTCAAAATGAATTATGATTTTGCATTGAGATTGATTATAGATATCTACATGGAGGGAGAGACTCTTGGGCTTCATCTCCCAGTGTCTCTTCATATTCCAATTCTCATTATTTTCTATTTACTCTATTTTACATGGATTACTTAATCCCAAAGATTAGGTGTCAACATTACCCCCCTTAATCTAAAGGGATTTTGGCAAGTCCAAACATCATTCTAAATCTTTCGAACTTTTTTCTTCCAAGTTCTTTGGTGAAGATATCTACAATTTTCTCATTTGTGGAACAATGGCATAGATGGATTGTCTTGGCATCAACATGATGTCCAATCAGATGGTATTTTGTATTAATATGCTTCATTTGATCATGGAACTTTGGGTTCTTGGCCAACTTTATTATAAAAGTGTCATCAATCATGAGTGGAGTTGAATGCACTTGTTTCTCCTGTTAATCTTCCAGAATTTTCTTCAGCAACAAAATTTCCTTTGTTGCTTCACCTGCTGCCACATATTCTGCCTCATTTGTGGAATTTGGTGGAACTCATTGTTTGTGTGACCTCTAGGGGACAAATCTTGATCCAAGACTCATAATATAACCTAAAGTAGATACCCCAATTTATTTATCTCCATCGAAGTTTGAACCTGAGTATCCAATCCACCTGAAGTCACTGACATGTGTATACTTAAGTCCAATGTCTTGAGTTCCCTTCAAGAATTTAGAATTTAGAGGGCCACAGGCCAGTAAATTGTCCAACCAGACCTCTCTCTGCTAGGGAGATTGCTACCTTCCTTGGGAGACTAGGGGGAAGGGAGATTTCTGGGATGTCAGCTAGTTTCTTGACAAACTTTGAAGCTGTGGGTTTGTTTCGGATGGTAGCATTTTCAGAAATGAGAGAGGCGAAGATCTCAGCCTGGTCTTCACTGTCTTGCATCTGGGAGGGGTCGATCCCAGCCATGGAAAGGCCAGAAGGGAGCTAGTCGTAGCACTGGCTAGAGGAGGAGGGCAGAGCCCAACTGCAGGGGTGCCGAGGAGGAAGATTGGAGGCCCAGCAGCAAGGGTTGCCAGATGGGAGGCCTGTGGAGGGCCGCAGGAGGCGAGGTTGTAGGGGTGCGAGAGCTCCGGCTCAAAATCTCATGCACGATCAAAAGGTCGACATTGGAGCTTGTACATTTTTGCACCTTCTGGTGGTGTGAAATTTCTCCATGTCTCTGTTATCAGGTTATGAAAATTGGGGTGATTCAGCCAAAAGGCTTCAAAGCGAAAGGGCCTGCGAACATTGTCTCCCAGACTTTGCCAGTGAAGCCTAATAGGCTAATGGTCCGAGCCAGAGAGTGGCAATATAGAGGCCAAGAGATCCTTGCCAAGATGTATTGCATTATCAGAGATCAGGAATTTGTCTAACCGAGATACAATTTGGTGGGCATCTGCACGCTTGTTGTTCCAAGTATAAACTCCATTGTTGAATTCCATATCTATAAGCATGTCGTTATGAATGTAGTTTTTGAAGTGCGTGCTTTCACAGTCTAGCTTGATCTGTCCTCCCCTTTTTTCCTCCAATCTTGTAATCATGTTGAAGTCCCCTCCTGTGATCCAAAGTGGGTGGGATCTTTCTGAGTTGATCTGAGTTAGGGTGTTCAGTGTGTCTACTTTGTTTCTTGCCTCCTGGGGCAAGTAGACATTATTTAAGTGTCCATGAACATTTGTCCCTATTAAATGAAACTTGGCCTAAATAAAGTGCTTATTGGCATGTATATTGGTAAGTGTTATAGCTCTATCATCCCAAACGATGGCTAGCCCTCCTGAGGCTCCCATGGCTTCCACCACCACTTCTTTGCTTCCTGGCCATGCTTTGGCAAGGATCTGATCCAACGTTGTGGAATTACACTTGGTCTCCTTCAAGAAGAGAATTTGAGGCTTTTCCTATTGTAGCATGTTCTTTATTAATCGTCCCTTCCCTGGGCTATTGAGCCCTCTGATTTTCCATGAGATGAGCTTCATGATTCATGATTGGGAAGGGTATTATAGTATTTGGTGAGCTTTGAGTATCTTCGAGATTCCACCAGCATCTCCCCTATGCGGATGGTTCTCTGAAGATTAGTTTTCCATCCTCGTTTCTTGTTGTCTTTGAATATATTTCTTCCATACCACTAACTAACATTTTGGACACCTAATGATCTTTACTTCTGTGTTCTTGAGAGAATTACTTCTAATTTCTCTAATTGTGGCTCACGAATTTTGTCATATTCCTTTTTCTTACAAGCCTATTCAAGTCCCAGTATATCTAGATCACCGATGTCGAAGCTCTACAGTTCCTCTTCCATGTGTTGTACTATTTCCTGCTCTGCCTCTGAATCATCTACAATTGTGAGATGCATCTGAGTGCTATCTACCTCCATACCTTGAGCATTCCTTTTCTGTATGTTACTAGGAGAGGGCGTTTTGGTGTCCGCGGTTTGCTTAGAAGTGAGGGCTTTCTTTAAGCTTGATGGAGCAGAATGGGTGGAAGTCTTAGGAATGGCTTCAGGTTGTTTCTGATTATCTAAAATATGAACCTTCGACTGGAGCAAGATTTCAAAGCTGTTTCTTGTTGAAGGCAAGGAGGTGATGGTGACAGGTTTTTTGACTGAGGTAGAGGGCTTTTTATGGGTCTTTTTGCGATTGGAAAATTTTGTGAACCCATCCAGTTCAGATTTGTCCATTGAAGGGGTGGTCGTGGATTTCATATTGGAGGGACAGTCTCGGAATATATTGCCCAGGGCGTGGCATTTTCGACAGTGGAATGGTACATGCTCGTAATCTATTGTTTGTAACCATTCATAATTATCATGGTAGAGGCTTACCGCGTCCGAGAGAGCTTTGCTAAGGTGCATGTATACACAGATCCACGCATAGGAGGTGTATCGTTTCAACTTTGTCTCCTCTGCCACTTTAATGAATTCGGCTAAACCATTCCCAATGTCTCGCAAAGAGTCTTTGTCCTAATACTCCAGAGGGAGAGAATAAAGGCGCAACCACACCGGGGTCCAGCTCAGATTTTCTTTGTCCGGGTTAAAGTGTTCGATCCATCCTCTTAGGTACAACGCTGCTACGTTGTAGAAATATGGTCCTCCATCTAATACCCTGTTTCGGTCCTCCAGATAATTGAAAATGGCAGTAAAGAAGCCCTTAGGCCCTAACTGCAATGTTATATGCCCTTTTGGCTTCCATTTGGCTGCAATCCAGCCGTGCAAAGCTTTCTCCATTGGCCAAAGGCCTATGAACTTTCCTATCAAAGCATGATCCCTCATAAACTGGATCTGAGTGTTGATGCGCTGACTTGGGAGCTCGATTTTGGGTCTATCAACTGCTACCGGCTTGCAGGTGTTTGACGTCAATCATGGTTCTTCATTTGTGTTGTTATTCGTTGGCGTATTTTCATTCTGAACGAATAGTGCTGGTTGAAACCTCCTTATTTCATCCATATCTTTGACATCTGAAGCTAATCTTCTCCTAAAGTTGGGTTGGTGACAGACATGAGTTTAGGAGATGTTCCTTACTTTCTTCTTCCTGTTTACAATTTGAGTAGATGGAAGGTCTGTGAAAACTCCGTTTCCTTAGATTATCCCAAGTAAGGATTCTATTTTGGCACAACAACCAGAGAAAGGTGAATGGCCAAATGGGTGGTTCCCAAACATTGTGCCAAAGGCTATCCTTGATAGTATGGTCCCTTAGTATTATATGATATGCTTCCCGGGAAGTGAAGGTACCTCTCTTTTCATAACCCCATCTGATGATGTCTTTCTTATCTGATTGGTGAATTTTCCTGTTTGAGAGTTCCGTATCCAGGCTATCTTTGATGGATTGCGTGGCTTGCCCAAGAATGAGGTTCGAGCATAACCATTACCTATGACCTTAGTCATGAACTTCCTCCCAAAGTTGATTTACTTTGATCATCGGTTGCTCTTCCCAATCCTGAAGCTGGTGGGGCGTGAGTAGGTCCTTCAATTTTGGTCTTTGTTGCCATGAGTCCTCCCAAAAGCTCGCATTATCTCCATTCCTGATTTCCCAAAAACTCTATTGTTGGATTAGATCTTTATGTTGTTTGGTAGCATTCCAAATTAGAGAGCTTGTGCCAACTTCTTTGAGTCGAATTAAATCATCCACTGGTCTATTATGAGCATACTTAGCTGTCCAGAGGATTTCCCAAGGAGTATATGGGTTTGAGAGCCATCTCCACCAGATGCGCGCTCCGATGACCTCGTTGATGTGCTGAGGATCCTGTAATCCAGTGCCTCCAGAGGATTTTAGGTGACAAACTGTTTCCCACTTTACCAGAGCCCATTTTCTTTTTTGTTTCGTATTCCCCCATAAAAAATCCCGTTGAAGATTTTTGATTGCTTTAAGAACCCATTTGGGTGCTGGCATGACCGTGAAAGGTAGAGCGGCAAAGATTGTAGAACTACCTTGATTAGAACTAGGCAACTCGCCATATTGAGAGCTCTGAAGGTCCATGAAGAGATACGGGCTTCTAGTTTTTCTAGGAGAATTTTCTAAGATAAGTGCTTTAAGGCAGAGGC
The DNA here is from genome assembly GCA_031772625.1 of Pinus tabuliformis. Lineage (NCBI taxonomy): Eukaryota > Viridiplantae > Streptophyta > Pinopsida > Pinales > Pinaceae > Pinus > Pinus tabuliformis. The sequence goes on along the minus strand of CM062820.1, from coordinate 1,086,936,879 downwards.
TGTCATTGGAGCTCTCAGGTATTTGGAGGGCAGAGATGCAATTGAGAAGCCCAAAATTCTGGCTATGGAGGCTTGAGTGATGGGAGGTGTGTGAAAGAAGAAGACTTGAGATTCTGATTTGTTAATGAAGGTGCCAGAGGCATCTGAAAAGTTAGATAAAATTGATTTCAGCTTACAGGCTTCCTGGACCGAAGGATGACCAAATAACATATTGTCATCCACAAATTGCTGGTGGGTGAAAGCAGGGGTATTATGGAAAGAAAGGCCACGTAATTGCTGGTTTTGAAGGGCATCTTCGATGTAACGTCCAAGACCTTCCATCATAATAACAAATAGAAAGGGTGAGAGAGGGTCCCTTGTAGGATACCTCTGGACGGGTGGAAGGGGGTGGAGGGGGTCTTGTTGACAAGAATTGAGAGAAAGGTAGAAGTGATGACACTCATAATCCATCTTACCCAAGGGGGGCTAAAGCCAAAGACTAGCAGTGTTTTTTGAATATATTTCCAGCTTAAAGTATCGAAAGCTTTTGAGAGGTCGATTTTAGGAGCATACCTGCCTTTTTGGTTTGCTTTAGGGAGTGAATGATTTCATGAGTGAGAATTATGCCATCGGTGATCTGCCTTCCTTCCACGTAGCTTGATTGCTCCGATGATATAAGAAGAGGAAGCAGGGGCTTGAGGCGTGTGGCGATCACTTTGGAGATAATTTTATACAATACATTGCATAGTGCAATAGGTCATAATTTGTCCAGAGTCTGGCTGTTCTCCTCCTTAGGGATGAGGGCGATGAAGGTGGCATTCAACGATGGAAGCATCCATCTGTTAACTCTGGACTCATCGACTACTTGCCAGAATTCCTCCTTCATTAGATCCCAGAAGTTGTGAAAGAAGTTTGAATTGAAGCCATCTGGTCCAGGTGCTTTCCCAACTTTGAGATGTCACATAGTTGTCTCCACTTCCCATAAAGAAATAGGCCTAAGGAGTATTTGATTGTGTTCCTCAGTTATGATCTTAGGAATAATCTTGATGATCTTCTCTATATCTGGTAGCCTATCAGTCTCTGTTTCTTGATGCACCCTCCGAAAGTGGGTGAGGAGTTCCTGTTCTATATCTTCATGCTTCTCTAGATGTTCCCCTTGTCGATTTTGGAGGAGAGTAATGTTTTTGTGCATTCTCTGTTGGATAGTGGTATTGTGGAAGAACTTTGTATTGTGTTCGCCCTCTTTAAGCCATCGAGTCCTCGATTTTTGTCTCCAAAGAATCTTTACCTGTCTTGCTCTTTTGAGATCTGCATTTTTAGTTGACGTTCCTGTTCTGCTATGGTTTCAGATCTGCCTTCAACTATAATTCTCTGCTGTAATTTTTGCATTTCTTGTTCAAGATTGTTTTGCGCGTGAAGGATATTGCCGAAGGTAAAGCGATTCCACTGCTTTATAACTTCCTTGATATATTTTAGCTTTTGTTGGAGCTTGTACATCTTTTCGCCTTTTGGTGGTGTGAAATTTCTCCATGTCTTTGTCATCAGGTTATGAAAATCAGGGTGATTCAGCCAAAAGGCTTCAAAGCGAAAGGGCCTGCGAACATTGTTTCCTGATCTTTGCCAGTGCAGCCTAATTGGCCAATGGTCCGAGCGAGAGAGTGGCAATATAGAGGCCAAGAGATCCCCGCCAAGATGTATTGCGTTATCAGAGATCAGGAATCTGTCTAACTGAGATGAAATTTGGTGGGAATGTGCACGCTTGTTGTTCCAAGTATAAATGCCATTATTGAATTCCACATCTATAAGCCTGTTGTTATGAATGTAGTTTTTTAAGTGCGTGCTTTCACAGTCTAGCTTGATCCGTCCTCCTCTTTTTTCCTCCAATCTTGTAATCATGTTGACGTCCCCTCCTGTGATCCAAAGTGGGTGGGATCTTTCTGAGTTGATCTAAGTTAGGGTGTTCAATGTGTCTACTTTGTTTGTTGCCTCATGGGGCAAGTAGACATTAGTTAAGTGTCCATGAACATTTGTCCCTGTTAAGTGAAACTTGGCCTGAATAAAGTGCTTACTGGCATGTATGTTGGTAAGTGTTATAGCTCTATCATCCCAAATGATGGCTAGCCCTCCCAAGGCTCCCATGGCTTCCACCGCCACTTCTTTGCTTCCTAGCCATGCTTTGGCAAGGATCTGATCCCACGTTGTGGAATTACACTTGGTCTCCTGGAAGAAGAGAATTTGAGGCTTTTCCTGTTTGATCCAGATTTAAACAGGAACGCAACAAATTACAGAGATAACCATATACACAAAGATGCAGCGGTATTTCAGTATTTTCCATTAATGAAATGAAGTATTATTTCCGCTGCATCTTTGTGTATATGGTTATCTTTGTAATTTGTTGCGTTCCTGTTTAAATCCGGATCACTGTTGTAGCATGTTCCTTATTAATTGTCCCTTCCCTGGGCTGTTGAGCCCTCTGATGTTCCATGAGATGAGCTTCATGATTCACCATTGGGAAGGGGATTGTCTATAATTATTATTCTTAGAGTTTGATCCTACCTAACTTGCATTGAGATATATCACCACCTTCCTAGAGAAAAATGCATATGCCATATCTAAATGTTGGTATTTTTGTATTCAAATGCTCCACCTTATTGTGAGATCAGAGATATTATTTTATTTCTTCAAAGATTCACTTAGCTCTCTCGAGACACTCATAACTTATGAGTAACAAGTATACTTAACTAACTTCTTAGAGATTAACATACACCAAGTTTCTTGCCTCTTACATCCAATCCTCCAACACTACTAGGAAGAGGCCCCATGGCTAACTTCAAAGGTTACATAAACAAAATTTCAAAAGCTTAAATTACTCCCTTAACATCATGATCATTACACTTTTCTTTATGGCCTTAAATGTTAGAAATGCATCTCTTAAGCAACATGAATACCTCTTTCTTTTCAAGATTCATTATCATTACAAATATGTTACCTACTAATATATGCCTAATGATTTTTTCATCGTATTTCTTCTTTTAAATTATTTTTTTCTTTATTTCTAATGTATTTTAATATTCACATTCTCATCTCCATATATTCATTCTTAATAGTTTTTTTAATATTCACATTCTCATATCTATATATTCATTCTTAATACTTTTTCAAACCAACAGTAGTTCTTACAAATATTAAATATAAAAGTGGTCATTGTATTAAATATAAAGTTTTGTCTTAAAATATTTTTGTCTCAAAATGCTTTGGTTTTAAATATAAAGTTTTTTCTTAAAATAATTTTGTCTTAAATTGTTTTGTCTTAAAATAATTTTGCCTTAAACTGTTTTTGTCTTAAAATAATTTTGTCTTTAACTATTTTTGTCTTAAATATAAAGATTTGTCCTTAAATTTTTGTCTCAAACTACTTTTGTCTTAAATATAAAGTTTTGTCTCAAAATATTTTCGTCTTAAATTATTTTTGTCTTAAATATAAAGTTTTGTCTTAAAATTTATTTGTCTCAAACTACTTTTGTCTTAAAATATTTTTGTTTTAAACTACTTTTGTCTTAAATATAACGTTTTGTCTTAAAATATTTTTGTCTCAACCTATTTTTGTCTTAAAGTTTATATTTAAGAAAAATCAATTAATATTAATTTTTAATATAAAATAGCTAAAATAAAAAAATGATTTTTTGAGACAAAAGATTTTTTTTTGTCTCAAAAAAATGTCTCAAAAGTGCCCTTGGTGTAGTATTGGCAGAGAGGCAATACAAGGCAGAGGGAGTGGAGAAGAGAGAAACCCTATGTCGAAGGAATAGAAGTAGAAGGCCGACATGCCTACTGGACCTGTTCTAGAGGGACCCATGGGCTCCGTCACCAAAACAAAGGAATATAAAACTACGCCACTGCATGTTATGCCCGACAATAGATGGAGTATCAAATAAACCCAGAAATTAGGCGATATTTCCATCAAGAAGCCGAGGATGGTGTTTTCGGTGCAAGCCAAGCTCAACAAATCATGATAGTGATTCATTAGAAATTGTATATAGACAGCCAGTTAAATTACAAGCATATGCAGATCAGTAACTCGATAATACAGGTGGGTTTAGATTTAAAGGAGATCTATAAATTTCGTCAGGCCAAATGGATTCATTGAGATCAGCCAAGGCACATTAAACCTCCACAAATTAAAAAATATTAATTACTTAAATAAATAATATGCCTAGGTTAATTCCTAAAAATAGGCGGATGGGTTAAACTAACAATAAAACCAGCAAATACATGGAGCCGAGCGGTGGCAAAACTAGTCGCATCTAGCTTAACCTGTTGAAAGAGAAGGAAAGAGAAGCTAGATCCATACATACATGTAACTCCATTTCATTTTGTGAATCCTATGGTGGGAATCCTATAGCCAACAACATTTCTTCACTTCTTCCTTTCAGTTCTCCCAACACATGATTGTCTGCAATCAAAAAGTTATACACTAAATTTAGATAAGCATGAAGAGATTAAAATTGTTGAACTATTTCCAAAGAAATCAAGGGCTTCTCAGAAAATCAAAGGGAAAGAAGACAAGTGATCACTAACCATTAAAATTCTCCACCGAACAATCTGCCTGTCGTTGTCGATTGCCTCCAATCATGAAGAGATTAAAATTGATGAACTATTTCTGAAGAAATCAAGGGCTTCTCAGAAAATCAAAGGGAGAAAAGAGAAGTAATCATTAACCATAAAACATCTCCACCAGAAGGGATTGATTTGGTTTCCTCCAATCTGCCCCACCGGAATTTCAGGGTTCTGTGTCTAGTTGACATAGAAGTAGGCTACCTACAGTAACAAACAACCAGACAAGCATGGTAAACAAAACATAGATGGAGGAAGAGTTAATGTTATAAATAATGTAAACAAGACATAGATGGAGGAAGAGGTTAGGTTGCAAATAATGTGATAGTTGATATATGTATCCTTTTGCGTCCCTTTTCAACAGATATTAGATTAAATTACTCACAAGTAAAACTAGATAGCAACGGTTAACTTCTTGCATGGTTTTCTGGCAATCCGATAGTATCAGTGCAATGGTTGACTTTATCCATGATTTTTTACCAGTTAGTTAAACGTTATATTGCTTTTCTAAATATGTCAATTTAGCAGTTATAGATTCTCACGTTTTTCTAATTTTTTTTTGACTTTAATGATTTTTATTCTCATGCTTTCTCAATTTGTTTTGAATTTAATGATCATTTAGTCCTTGCTTTAAGAAAAAGATATATGATTTATCACTAATTTACTATCACTAATTTATGATCTTTTAATCCTTGCTTTGAAAAAAGTACATATAATTTATCACTAATTTACTATCACTAATTTATTGATATCTGTTTTTAAATTTAATTATATGATTTTTATATTATTTTATTTCTTTTTTCACTTTATTTGGGTACTAACTTACAAATAAATAATTTTGTTTTTATGTATTTAATTTTTTTTATTGAGCTTATTTTAGAACAAACATGATGCAATATCTATTAACTCTGAATTTCGTTGATTATATTTAAATTTAATTGCATTTTCTCATTTTATTTAGTGTTTATTTTTATCAATATTTAGCATAATACTATATCTTACAAATTTTATTAGATATTATTTATTTATTTATTTATTTATTTATTAAAAATGAATACATATACAACTATATATATATATTTATATTTTGCTCAAAATCATATAGTATTAAGTACGTGTACATGTGAAATGAAAATATTTATTTTTCCGGGCATCTGAGAGGCTCTACAACTTGATCTATGGTTGGTGTTAGGGTTTTGACATTGGGCACCATGGCGGGATCCGTAGGGGGGAGTTCTTCTCCCTCCTACAGTCAAGTAGTTATGGATAGAAGGTAATAGAGGCAAGTAACACGGGCATATTAGGCAGAAACAGACCTCATGAACAAGAAGGGGATCAAGAGGAAGCTAGTAAGGAAAAGGAGAAAGGGGGTAACAGTTGAAAACGTACTTCCATAAGCACAACTAGGGTCTGCAAACCCAAGTTGAATATAATTCCTCGAGTTATCTTAAGCGACCTAGTGCTACAAGAGCATAGGGATGATATGATGGAATATGCAGTCATATGCAAATTCATGGGGATATGGTCGATAGAGATGGTGTTTCATGCATGGATAAGGAGCCACTGGAAGCCAAAAGGGAGAATACACCTTCATCTGGGATCTAAGGGTCTCTTCACAGTAGCATTCACAAGCCTAGAGGACCAAGATAGAGTGTTCGAAGGAGGACCATATTTCTAGGCTGCCGCAAGCCTCTACATGCAGCCATGGGTGATGAACTTTTTCCCGAAATGCGAGACATTCACATTGGTACCGGTATGGATTAGACTATACTCCCCTCCTCTGGATTATTGGCTAAGAGAATCTCTGAAAACAATAGGCAAAAAATTAGGGAATTTTCTGAAGATCTCAAATGTGACTTTGAAAGGAAAATATCTCAAAACTTCTGGACACAATAATTTTCTGAAGATCTGATAACTTTGCCCGAATATGTGTCGAAATGGACTTATTTGGAGAACTTCTGGACACGATAATTTTAGAAGTATATGATGAATAATGGGTGTAGGTGGTGGACTATGAGCACATCCCATTTAGGTGTCGCAAATGTCATGAGCATGGGCATCTATATAGAGACTACCCAACAAATAACATGGAGAGAAATGTGAAAACTACTATGGATAAAAATCTTGAGGGATTTTCCAAGGTTGGGGGCAAAGGGAAAGGCGGAAAGTGGCTACAAAAGAAGATCAATGAGGAAAGACAACCAAGCCACAACAGCGTTAAGATCCTAGAAGAAGAAGAAGGAAACATAGAAACAAACTAGGAATTGGAGAACATTATCACTGAGAAGGAAAGGGATGAAAGCATGGAAGATATCATAGAAAAAAACTAGAAAAAGGATGATCTGCCAAGAATTATGGAGATAAATAGGAACCATGAGATGACTCCAAGTGAGGTGGGAATGGAGGACCATGAACTGCAGGAGATTCTAGATGGGGAAAATCTAGATCTAGAGAAATTTCTGGAACAAGGGACAATCAAAGGTGTGCAATCCCTACCAAAAGACGAATATGGTAAGGTTCAATAGCTCTTCCTATGGAGATCACAATCGAAGTGATCTAGAGTCAAAATAAATCATGAAAGCCATGAGCATAGAGGGGTTAAAATGATGGAGGAGACATAGGCACAATCTCCAAAGAAAAAGACAGAATGAGTTGCTGAATGAATGTGGGAAACTATTGATTAACTCAGGTAAGATGAAATATCTCACCAGCTATTCCTTTATAAACCTTTCTTAATGAAGCTCACAACTTGGAATATTAGAGGCATAGGAAATATAAGGAAACAAAGAAATCTCAATAATAGAATAAAAGAATAAAAACCAGATATGGTTTTTATTTAGGAGACAAAATGTTTGATGGATAAAATTAGATAAATTCATAATAAATGGCTTATCAAGTATGACTATTTAGAGGTTAAATAAAACAACTCAGCAGGGGTAATTCTCACATTGTGGGATCCCTAGAAATTTGGAATCCTGGATGCTGAGGCATCTAGGAACTATCTTTCTTTGGTATGTCAATCTTTAGGTGATAAGGAGATATACATAGTCACAAATGTCTATTGACCTCAAAAGCAAGAAGACAAACTCAAGCTTCTCACCTCCCTTGAGGAAATAAGAGCAAGACACCCTAATATGCCTTGGATCATTGTAGGAGATTTCAATATGATAAGATATCTTACAAAGAAAAAAGGTGGTATCAGATAGCTAGGCAGAGACTCCATGGCCTTCCAGAAATTCATAATGAACATGGGGTTAGTGGACACTGAAACAATAAATGGTACCTTCACATGGAACAACAAGAGGGGAGGGGCTTCACAAGTCGCCTCTAAACTAGATAGATTTATTATCCCAGAGGATCTCTTTCTCGCAGGCCCTACCATGACAGCTTCTATTCTTCCATTTGGAGCTTCAAACCATTGGCTCGTATAGCTCGAAGCCACTTTTATGGGTACACCAAGAAACAAACCTTACAGGTTTGAAATGCCTAGCTCGCTTACCCTGAATTCACCAGTAATATTGATAAATGGTGGAGAGAGGATTTGAACATTCAAGGCACTAGAATGTTCCTACTCCAACAGAAACTTAAACATATCAAATACAGGTTTAAACATTGGAACAAAAAGGAATTTGGAAATATCTTCAAAACCAAAAGAGAAGTTGAGTAGAAACTCCAGGAAATTAATTAGATCAGCATCACAGAGGGCTTTATCAAGGAGTGTAAAAGGCTAGTTGATTATTTCCAGGAAAAATGGGAAGTTCGGTGCTTGCAAGAGGAGATTTTCTGGATACAAAAATCAAGGATACAATGGATTAGAGAGGAAGAAAGAAACACGAAGTTCTTTCATAAATCCACCATGGATCACAAGGCACACAACATAATCACTAAGCTCAAAGATTCTCAAGGGAGAGAAATCGACTCTCACAAAGACATGGAATCTGTCCTTGTACAACATTTCCTTAGTATAACAGAGGAGCCTCTAGAGGATAGATCTAGGTTCATTGGCCATTTCACTTAGTATATCCCTCAGGTGGTTACCAGAGAGGACAACCACAATCTTAACAAGACAGTGTCAAAAGAGGAGGTCAGTGAAGTGATCAATGAAATGAAAAATGGAAAAGCTCTAGGACCAGATGGGTTCAATGTAGACTTCTTCAAAGCCTACTAGAAAATAGTCAAACAAGATATCCTTGAGGTGGTGGAAGACTCAAGAAGATCCAAACTGATTCTAAAGGGTTTTGACGCTTCCTTTATAGCTTTGATCCCAAAAAAGGAAAAATCCATGACTCCAGATGGTTTTAGACCCATAGCTTTAGGAAATGTGGTGTATAAAATTATTTCCAAGGTGATCGCCAATAGAGTCAAGCCCCTTTTACCAACTCTCATCTTAGAGGAGAAAATGGGCTATGTGGAAGGGAGACAAATCCTTAATAACACCATCTAAGCCCATGAGGTGGTACACTCTCTGTGTTATCACTTGAAACTATAGTGCATGTATATAAGGTTGTCCATAAGTTTTATATAAAGTCTTGAAGTCTTGTGAATAGGTTTATTAGTATGTGTCAATTTGAAATTTGAAATTCAAGAGCTATTGATGTGAATTCGTGTAAAGGAAAAATCATTAGACACCCTCCATCATTGTTAGTTAAAGCATGTCATGTCATTAGTACTTTGCGCAGTTTCGCAGCGCGGGTTTGATGTCATTGGTACTTGCGCAGTTTCGCAGCGCAGGTTTGATTGGTCAGTTTAGCTGCGAAATGATGATTTCGTGTTTTCGCAGCGCTCTGTTTGTCAGCGATTTCGTAGCGCATCCTGTTAAATTTGAACTGCCCGCGCTACGAAATCGGGGTTTCAGGGTTTTTTGCAGCGCTGTTTCTCTGAATGTCAAATCCGAGAGTAGTGAGTCATAAGTCCGTTCATGATTGTCATTTCACACCCTCTCCATGTCATGATAAGCCATTATTTCACCATAAGGTCCGAAGTCATGTATTTGTGTGTTAGTTTAGGGGATGTTATGAGAGGTGGTTATTTCATAATGGGTTCTTCATATTATGTGAACGTGTTTGCTATATGAAAAGCCCAAATTCTTATTTAAACGGACTACTGCAAGCGAGCCTGCTCTCCAAAGCCGAAGTTTGTTTTCGTGCTACAAGCCACCATTAGTTTCTTGTGTAAAAATATTCAAAGCAGCATGGAAAGAAAGGAACACCGATCTGGTAAATGTGTGAGGACAGAACCGGAGGGGTTAGATGTTACTCTCAGGGATGAGGAGGTAGCAAAGGCCTTTCGAAGTGCTGGCTGCTGGCGGTTTTGCGAAAAATTGAGGGGAGGACATGCAGAAGTGACCAAAGCTTTCGCATTAAACTTCACTGGACTGAATTCGAAGGTGGCAATGTTGGAGTTTCCGGTGTCTCCTGAAGTTATTTCCACTGTCACAGAAATCCCGAGGGGTGGCCAAGAATGGTTCAAAAACTTCAAGTTTGACTTGGGTCCCTGCAAAGAGTTTTTGAAGGCACCTTATGTAGATGAAGATCTCACCAAAGCAGTCCCAAGGAGTTATCTAAAAGAGAATTATGCTATGCTATTGACATGTATCCAGAAGTACCTGACATGTGAGGGTAGGTACAATAAAGTTTACTCCTACCACTTCAAACTTCTGTTACACTTCACAGGTAAGGTTTCAATAGACATACCTTTCTATTTGTTCAGGAGTATTAGCAAAATGTGTGATAAGATTCAGTTAAAGAAAGATGCTTGTGAAACATCCCTTTTTCATCATGGTCTAGTAAAATTGATGGTGTTGGATAGTTTACAAAAAATTGGTAAAGATTGGGATTCATTTGTGTTTATGGCCGGTTTCCCAAGCAAAACAGGCCTCACTCCATTACCTGTGAGAGAAAGAGAAGAAAGGAGTGAGGAACCTACTTTGGCTGAACTTAGAAGAGAAGTGACAGACCATAAGAAGCCTAAAACTAAAGCAAAGAAATCAGAGAGGTCTGTGGCAGCTAAAGAGACACCTGAAGCATCAATGAAGAAAACTCCTAAGCCAACAGTTAAAGAAATACCTGAAGCATCAGTAGATAAAACTCCTAAGTCATCTAGAGTATCTGAAAAGGAAACCCCTAAGTCATCACCTAAGGAAACACCTCAGTCATCAAAGCAGAAGACTCACAAAAGGAAAGATGAAACTAAATCCATTGAAGTTGAAAAGGTTTCAAGGGTGAGAACTAGAGGCCAACTAAGCAAGGAGAAAGGAAAGTCAGTCCCTGTGGAAGAAAGTCCTATTTCAAAAGGTAGTTTAAATGACTTACTTGAAGCCATTGAACTAGAGCAAGACCATCCAATACAAATTGAACCACTAGAACTTGAGCAAGATCAATTGGTGCCACCAATGCATATTGATCTAACTCAGTCATCACCTGAAAGTTCTAAAAAATCAAGGGCTTCTAAAAGGTTAAAGTTTGAAGAGCCAAGTGAAGAATATGCCTTTAAGCCACGCAGACCAGTGACAAGAAGGCAAATTAAAGAAGTGGAGAAAGCTCAGAAAGAGAAAGCACCTTTAGAAATGCCTAGGACAGAGGCACTTGAAGTTTTCTCTGAAATAGTTCAAGCAGCCAAAAGCAAGAACAAGGATAATAAGGTTATTATCAGTCAAAGTGGAAATGTTATTGCTATTAAGAAACAAGCTGGAGCAACAAAGGAAGAAATACCTCAGATTAAAAATGTTTTTAAGGAAAAGGCAGTAAGATATACAAGTTATAAGAAGGCTGTAATGAAAGGCAGAACAAGCTTGATTAGTCAAGCTGACTCGGTATCTGATGCATATGTGTGGACAGTGCCAGCTCTGAAGCAGGCAAAAATCATGAAACAAATGAATACAAGTTTAAGAGCAGAAAACAAGATGTTAAAGGAAGAAGTCAGCAGCTTGAAAGGGAAGCTAGGCAAACTAGCTAAATGATCTAAGGAGAAATTTGCTTTCCAAATTTTGGTATATTTTGGCTGTCATCATTTTAAAACTTTTTGAGACTTTTTGATGTCCTTACACCTGTGTAGAATGGCTGAAGAAATCACAGAGTTAAGTAATTGTTGCTTTAAGGTTCATATGCTTAGTTTTGATTACCTACAGCAGTTTCGTAGCGCGCTACGAAACTGCTGTAGATGACTGTTTTTGTAAAAAACTTGAGTTTGAATGCTGAGGTCAGCAAATATTTAAAGGAAAGACTTAAGGCCAGCATGGAGACCATAGAAAGTCATTCAGATGTTTAAAAAGGTGCCAGGTGTAAGTATTCGAAGAAAAGGTGAAATTTTGTCTTTTGTTGAAAGTTTTCACTTTATGTCCGAATTTTTAGGGTTCTGGTAGAGCTGCCGAGGTGTTGAGTGGTACACCTGTTCAGTTATGGGATGGCCAGATCATGAGTTTTCTTCAGTTATACGGGACTATCAGAGGATTAAATGGCTTGAAACATGATCTTAAATGCATGAACACTAATGGGAGGCAGAAACCGTGAACATAGGGTACATATTCTTATTGGTTGATGAATCATCTACACCTCAGGCATCCGAAGCTGCTCATCCATTGAATGTGTTTTCAGTTTGGTTTGGCTATTATTGAAGTGCTACAGGTGTCAAGTTTCAAGAACGCAGCAATGTACACGAGGAGATAGACTTGAAGTCTCAATGTAATGGAGTCCTCTGTTTTCGTAGCACAATATCTCTTGTAATTAATAAGTTTGGTTATGATATAGATAAGGTAATTAATGATAGAATTCCGAGCTCCCTTCATGCTTGTTGAGGAGTCTCAGGTAGTAGTGTTTTGATTGGCTATATATAGAAATGACTCATATGTAAAAAAGGTTGGACATTTTATAGAAAAACAGAGTTGTTTTGGGCCATTGTAAGACTTGTGACAGTAATAGTAAAACAGTATTGATTTCTTCTCAAGATTCTCGATGGATTATTGTGGTCAAATATAAGGATGGTGTTTTATATTTTATGTTCATTTACAGCCTTGTTGTAACACAATCACTCAGAATTCATAATCTTATGCTCTGACTTCCTGTGTGTTTAGCAAGCTGTGGTTTTGATGGAGTATGTTTGACACTTAATGCAAAGAGCCTTGACTTCTATGAAATGATTATGTTTTTCTTGTTTACTTAGTGTATGAGACTCCATAGCCCAATGAGAACCAGTTTGACATGAATCCAACTAGCTTTTGCTTTCATGAATGAATAAAGAGTTAGCAATCTATTGTAGTGAACTATTTTATCAAGAGTTTGTGAGAGAGCCCTCTCTGATCAAAGAGGCTAATCTTTGATCTAAAGTTAGGTTGAAAGAGTTACATGAAATCTTGCTTGGTTGCAGCCCTCAGTAGTGATTTTGTGATAACACTTTGAAAAGCAACAAACAAGCTAGTATGATAATTCAGTTGGACCTACTGAAATCTTACGACAAGCTAAGTTGGTCTTATATAAGGGCAATTCTAAAAGCCTATGGCTTCAACCAAAACTAGATAAGATGGATTATGGCACTATTTATCACGACCAGATTTTCCATCCTACTTAATGGTGCTCCTTCAAGACTCTTCACACCCTCCAGAGGTCTCAAAAAAGGGGATCCACTCTCACCCTTCCTCTTTTTCCTCATGATGGAAGGGCTAGGCAGAGCGATTAAAATGGCAAATGTTGAAGGAAGAATCCAGGGTATCAAACTCACCTTGGATGGAGCGGCAAACACTCATCAACAATTTGTGGATGACACAATGCTACAGGGCGTACCTACAATCAGGGAAGTGAGAATGACCAAACATATCTTAAATGAATTTTATATGGCAGATGGAATAGAGGTAAGCCTCAACAAATCTAAAGTTTTTTCTTTAACATTGACATTGCTATTAAGAGAATCATCACCAGGATTCTAGGGTTTGAAAGGGACCAGATACCTTCCAAGTATCTGGGCATTCCTCTCATAGATAAACCTCTAAGAAAGGAAGTGTGGGAGCCAGTAATAAATAAAATTTAGTACAAGATCATAAAATAGACATGCAGATCTTTAAATTTGGTGGGGCACCTTGTGCTCACACAGGCTCTCCTGCAAGCAATTCTCATGTTCATGTTCCCAGCTCTTCCTGCTCCTAAAGGAATTAAGTGACAAATCAGGAGCATACAAAGGGATTTTCTATGGGGTAGAGGAGAAGAGAAAAATAAACGGGCTTTAGTAACCTGGGACAAGATCTGTAAACCCAAGAGCCATGGTGGCTTGGGGCTTCATGATCCTGAAACCATTAGCAGGGTTTCAGGAGCTAAAATCTGGTGGAGGTGGATCAAGGAATTGACAACTCCCTGGGTTAAGATTTGGAAACAAAAATATGCCAAGAATTGATAGGAGAAGGATCAAATTAGAATGTCAGGACATATTAAGGGCTCCCACATTTGGAAGCTTGCCTGGGAAAATAAAGGTATTGTTCAACAACATAGTTTCTGGGAGATTCGAGCTGGGAACCTAGCACAATTTTGGGAGGATAACTAGCAACAGGAACCCAACTTGTATAAGGATGAATTAGTAGCTCTCAAGAATGACATAGACAACTAGGGTCTACTTATGGTAAAATACTTCTGGGACCAGGTAAGGAACAATGGAAAATGGAGAATTTGGAAAGATCCAGGCCATAGTGAAGAGAGCCCTTTGAAGGCCCACGTAGACTCTCTTAATCAGGATCTAGAGCGTAGGAGGATTCAGGTATCATCCTTTCCTGACCAACTAAGATGGGGAAAGAATACTGAAGGAAACTTTAACCTCAAAGAAGCTAAATAGGTAGTAACAAGAATTAACTACCTACACCCTAATCAAGTTTGGAATAATCTTTGCCAGATCCCCCACTAGATAAAAATAAAGTTATTTATTTGGCTAGTTCATCAAAGGAAAATTTTAACTTAAGAGAATATCCTTAAAAAAGGCTTCACTGAACCATCCAAATTTTACCTTTGTGGCTCACAAGAGGAGATGATGGATCACCTTCTCAACCTCTACCCTTTCACCTCTACCATGTCAAAATGGGTGGCCTCAATCTTTAGGCACATTGATAGGGATAGACTCGACATCTCCAACACTTTGAAGAATTGGAGGAAAAACTTCTCAAGGAATGAAATTATTAATAAAGCCTGGACTCTGGTTCTAGGCTTTGTCATCTAGGATGTTTGGAAAGAACGCAATAGTTTGATCTTCAAGAACAAACCAAGCAATCCCCAACACATAATTGACCAAATTTTAAGGCAGCTCAAAGACACAGTCAATAGCTTGTTGAGGAAACTTGTTAAGGACCCTCCTTTGCCCCAAGATGTGTGTATTCTACTACATTTGGGTCTTCAGTATATAGGCCCGTAGTGCATAATCAAGGGTGTGAGCCAAACAAATGAAAAATAAATATTTCGAAGCCTCCTCCACATGGTTTCTTAAAGGTCAATATAGATCGAGCATCTAACGGCAACCCAGGGTTAGCTGGTTTTGGGGGTGTTATAAGAGATGAACAGGGTCAAATAAAGGAGATCTTTCGTGGCCACTTGGGGAAGGCCACTAATAACATGGCAGAACTCATGGCATTAGAGTAATGTTTGGAAATCTTGGTGGATTCAAATTCACATAATGTCATCTTTGAAGTAGATTTGGAATTTATTATTAGAGCAGCCAAGAAAATATGCAATGGTACATCATTGGATAAAGTGTCGAAACACTGGAGGCTATCGCCGGTCTTTCACCCTATCTACACCCACCTACAAACCTTAAAAACTATAAGCTTTTTCAATGTGAAAATAAAAGCTAACATGTTAGCTGATCGTCTGGCGAATGAAGGATTGATTAATAAGGAAAGGGACACTTGACATGTTTGGGAGTTGTTACTCCCAGGAAAACTAATAAAGGATTGTATCTATCAAGCTTCCAATGATAGGGATCGATGGATTGACATGATGTATTGAAGAGGCTCAGGAGATAGGCGGGAGGATAGGGAAGCAAAAACTATTTGCTTCTTGTTTGGCAGCAGTCTGTAGTTTGTATTGGCATTAGTATTCCATTGGATTTGGGTGGATGGTTGAGATCAACAGAGGAAGACCAAGGATGCAATGGCATGAGGACTGATCCTAGATCGACAGATCTTGGTTGAGATAGATCTATGGTGTTCAGGCGAGGAAGTTACCCAACTATTAACGAGCAAAAGTGATTTGGAGAAAACCAAGTGGATTTCGGGCAGAGGAAAGGCCGTAAACGATATTACCCTATTGGCTCGGATTACACTCACACAGTGACAAGTAGTAGCGAGGTGAGAGAGGGAAACCACTTTTTTTGGGCGGACTTGGAGTGCACATGTTAACCGTGCAAAATGCATGTGAGCCGTTAGATCTGGGGGAGCAAGATCAACGATTGACAAATGAGGAGCAAGTCTCGGAGTTAGGAAGTGTTGTGACTGTTGGATCTTGAATAGATCAATGGTGGAGAAGTGCCTATGTTTCTTCGATGGGGTGAATTTCAAACTTTGTGGTGAACTATATTTTGTGTTTTCATTGAGTCCAGGTGGGTAGTAGTGGTATGGATAAACCCACGAGTGGATTTACACAAAGGAAAGGCAGTAAGTGGTTATTCCCCTTTAGCTCTGATTCCACTCTCACAGTGACACGTAGTAGCGAGGTGAAAGAGGGAAAGCACATTAAACGTGTGAGCCGTTACATCTGGTGGACCAAGATCAATGGTTGATAGAAGAGGGAAAGTTTCGAAGTCGGGAAGTGATGGGACCATTGGATCTTGAAAAGATGAACAACGTAGAAGAGCCAATGTTTTTTCAAAAGGGCAGACTTCAAACTTTTTAATTGAGGTTTATGTTACCATCAGGTCCGAAGCAATGGTCTGGTGCTTAGTGGTTGCCCTTCAGTTGTCTGTGGATGACATAGAGCCCTTGGGAGTTTAACACTCCTTCCTGTTTAATAGGTTTAGAAAGTTTGGGGGATTTGGTTTGTTTCCTGTTGTTGGCATTCCCACACACAGGTTGTTTCTCTTTTTGGTCTCTGCACTTGCATAGACGTGTAACATATGTATTATACCAGTTCGGTTAATAGAAGGCTCCATTCTTACTTGACCAAAAAAAAGAAGTACATCTACATGTAACATGGAAAATTTAGTTTAAAATATATAGTCAACTCCTAATATAATAGTGTTTGAGTGTACCTTTTTGTTTTATTTTTTTAACTCACAACGTTTTAAATTTATGAAATATATTTAACATCATGAAAATATATCTATATATATATATATATATATATATATATATATTTATAGAATATGGATTTTCATGTTTATACTTTTCTCAAAATCATATAATATTAAGTTCGTCTACATGTAACATGGAAGATTTAGTTTATAATATATGGTGGGCTCCTAATATAGTAGTGTATGACTATACCTTTTTGTTTTATTATTTTTACTTATAATGTTTAAAAATTGGGAAATATTAACATCATGAAAATGCAAATTTTTGCCATATTTATACAAGGTTTGGATGCATTTATATTTTTTATTCTTTTATGGGATATCTATTCTTCCTTTGAAAAATTTAAGTTTTATTTGGTGGTAATATATGCATTGCTTTTGTTTACATAAATTTATAATAAAATCTCATAACTAATTAGTTATAAATGTGTTTACGTAATTTTTATTAAATATATACTTCTTTGCTTATATAATTTTAGGATACCCACTATTGTAATGTGATTGTCACCTATGACAAAGATTTATAGATTTTATTTGAAATATATCATGGTATTTTAAATTTTTTCTTTTAAGAGTGTGAAATTTATAATTACAAAAGTGTAATAATCTAGTATTAAGATGTAACTTGTTTATACACACACACACACACACACATATATGTATATATGTATGTATACATACATACATACATACATACATACATACATACATACATATATATATGTATATATATATATATATATATATATATATATATATATATATAAAATTTTGTGCCCATGCTAACGTAACTAAGGATTATATTGATGATTTTTTCATGAGTGAGATAATAAACATTTTTTTATAAAATCACTATTACTAGAATAAAACATGTGTGTTCGGCAACAGACCATGGACCGCGGACTGAGGTCTCACCTGAAGTAGTATGGGAGGGTCCTAGAACCAGGTTTCCACACCTTGGGGATGTCTGATGAGCTTCTAGAGGTCTGCGGTTTGACCCTTCGTGCACATCGCTATGTGCACTTGCTATCCCTTTGCAACCTGCGATGCTACTTCTGCATAGCCCTATTCGGGGCACAACCTGTATAATACACAAGTCTCTTGCTGTTTGATCTGTTATTACATGATTACTTAACTTATTGATGTAAGACTAATGATTATTACAACATATTTAGCAATTATATTAGTGTGTGAGATAAATAAAAGAGTATAAATGTAAAGAAGGCAATGCACAAGTAGATACATAGAAATAGGAATCAACTTCTCTTAATTATTCTTCGATCAAGGTTACAGACTCGACACCACCTTGTGCACTCAGCTGGAGGGGCCCGTGCACTCATCTGCAGACTCTATGAGGCCTTTGTGCACTTAGCTACAGAGCCACTTCCTATTACTATGACCTAATACACTTAGACTCCTACTCTATGCTCGAACCATTCGTATTCTTTTCTCTAATTCCCTCATTCCCTATCTTTACAACTTAGAGCCTCGCTCTATTTATACAATCCCATGGTCCATGGACCATGGGTAGGACGACATGACTTTACATTCCATTATAGTACTTTAGGGTGGACAACCCTATGACTTAACATATACTTCGCGCTTTGCGCCTGCAATTTGTGGAGTTTTACAAAACCTTTGACCAAAACTTGGGTTTTGAGCCCCAAAACATGTTGTGGGGGGATTCCATGCCCAACAGGCCCCCAACATAACCATTGTGACTTGTCCCGAGTCACTTTGCTAGTGCGACGACCTTGGCGCGGAGCCCCTCCAAATGGTCCCGTACTACTCAGAGGTCCACCCGCACTATTTTGCAGTTTACTGGACTTGTTGCATTCTTTCTTCTAAATCATCCACATCTAAATCATGTCCTTACCTTGATACTAACATCTGGTGCATGTGTTTATAGTATCGTGCACTTTTCTAGCTCCTCGCATCACAAAAACTGTGCTTCGGCCGGTTAGTCAGAGAGTCGGCCCACCCATGTAGTGTTCCAAGCGACTGCCATTTACTTTGCCTCAAAAGGCTTCTCCATTTAGTTTGACTAGATGGACCATGCCTCCGCCTGTGACCTCCTTTACCACATATGGTCCTAGCCATTGCATTCTAAATTTTCCTGGAAATTTTTCAAACTTACTATCATATAGTAGTACTAAGTCATTTACATTGAAGGTGCGCAACTTGATAGGGCAGTCATGTCAAGCCTTTTCATGCTGATTTTATACCTGCTGATGAAATCCAGCCAAAAATTGTTCTTCCTCGAGTTATTCTAATTGCACGATCCTTTCTTCTAGAGCTTCGCGGTCTGTCATGCTTGTGAGTGCTCCTATTCATAGGCTAGGTAAGATGTATTCCATTAGCATGACAACTTCTGTACCATAGACCAACTGGAAGGGTGTCTATCCCATCAATTTTTTGCACGTTGTCCTATACACCCATAACACATCAGCTACGCATAGGTCCCAGTTGTTCCGCTGTGCATTACATACTTTGGTCAGCGCAGTCTCTAGTATTTTGTTGAATGACTCTACTATCCCATTAGCTTGTTGGTGGTACGATGTACTTTCCTAATGATATACTTGGAACTTTTCTATGAGTGCGCTGATGGTTTCATTCAGGAAATGTGTTCCGCAATCACTCATTAAAAATTTTGGATAGCCTAATCGTGTCAACACCTATTCGAACAAAAACTTCTTAGCTATAAAGGTCGTATAGTCCTTGACGCACTGTGCTTCCACCCATCGTGTCAGGTACTCCATCGCGGTGATCATGTAGTGCACACCTGTCTTTCGCTGAGGTTTGATCAGGCCCACAAAGTCGATTACCGATTTCTCAAATGACTACAGTTTCATTTGGGGATTTAGTGGCATCTCGTCCCTTCGTGATGTTTTTTCCTTCCTTTGACATATATCTCAAGCCTTACATTGAAATTTTGAATCCTGGTGCAGGGTCGCCCACCATAACCCTATGTGAAGAATCTTCTGTGTGGTCGTGCATCTTGCATAGTGTCCTCCTGCAATGCCCCCATGTGCTTCCCTAAACTCGTTCAAATTTAGGTACGTATCTTCACAATATCTCATCATTGCCCATCTTGTAAAGGTGCCTCGCGATGACTAAAAAGTCTATCGCGCACGCCACCAATTCCTTCTTTTGTTGGATTGAGTATTATTTTAGCACATTCCCTATTGTTAGAAACTATATTATATCTTTAAAGTGTTTGTTCGCGATGCGCACTGCAAAGAGCTGTGCATCAGGTAGTCCCTCCTCCAATTTTTTTGGTTCCTTGCATGTCTCATTTCGTGACAAGTGGTCTGGTCCTGCATTTAAGCCTCCTAGCTTGCCTATGACCTCAAAATAATATTCTTGAAATAGTAAAAGCCATCTGCATATTCGCCCCCCAAAAAAGCTTGTTCACCAAGTATTTCAATGTGGAATGGTCGGTATACATCTTGAAATGTCCTCCAAGTTAGTGTCGGTACTTTTGGAGCACGTACACCATTACCAACCCCTCGCACTCAGTGGTAGAGTAGTTATTTTCTACTTTCGCCAATCTTCGACTTGCAAACGCGATCAGGTGATCCACACCCTCCGCGACCTCCTATGTGAGTATAGCCTCGAACGCGATACACGATGCATCCACATCTACATGAAATTCCACATTCCATTTTGGGAAGACCAGGATTAAAGAGGAGGCCAATTTCCCCTTTAAGACATCCAAACTCTTCATGCAATCATTATTCCATCAATATGTAACATATTTTTTCAATATCTTTTCCATCAATGTGGTTATTTGGGCATAACTTTTGATGAACTTCATATAGTATCCAATGTGCCCCAAGGTAGCGCGCAGTTGTTTAACACTTCACGATGCTTCCAAGTTTAGGATAATAGAAATCTTTAGAGGGTCCACCATCAATCCTTGTTTGCAGACCACATGTCCCAGCAGGTTTCTAAAGGGAATTAGAAATGTGCACTTCTTAAGGTTCAACGCAATCTAGTGTCGGTGACAAGTATCCAGCATCAAGCGTAAGCTCGCTACATGATGCTTAACTAATCCAAAAACATTCCAATCATCCAGATAGACCTCCAAAAACTTGTGGATGTATTCTTTGAACGTGGCTACCACGATGCGCAAAAATATAGCAGGCTCGTTCTTAAGTTCAAACGGCATAATGGTGTATTGAAAGAAGCCCCATTCTATTGCGAAGGTCATTTTGCTGCTATCTTTCGGTGTGATCTTGATCTGATGGTACCCTGAGAACCCATCCGTGAACGAGTATGCTTCCTACCCACCAACATTCTCTAGTACTTCATCCATGAATGCAGTTGGGAATGGATTGTGTACATAGGTGTCATTCAGCTTCCTAAGGTCTACGCATATTCCTAGTTCACCCTTTTATTTTTTCTCCTATACTACCATAGGACTCATCCATACACATTCTTCAACTCGTTCAATAATTTCGATTGCGATCATTTTGTCTAATTCATCACAGACCTTTTCTTTGTACGTTGGATTCAAGTGGTAAGGTTGCTACTTAACTGGCTTCTCGTTGGGTTTCAGGGTGATCTTTGTCATCCCTAAATCACCAAAGATCCCTTTTAAGTCCATAATTTTGGTCAGGAACAAGTCTTGGTATTTGCGAAGTAACGCAGCGACCTTATCGACCATGGCATCGTCCCAATAGTCCCCAAGGGTTGCGTACTTCGGCTCTCCCTCTGTTCCAATGTTGACCTACTTCATTTTTATCAACGCGATGATGTCAGAGTCTTCCAGTGATGGTCCGCAAATCTCGTGAGAGCCTTCCATTTCTAAAATGTTAATGTTTCATGGGTCCTCATAATTCTCTTCAACATTTACGTTATAACACTTCGGTGCACTACCTAATTGTGTCACCCATTTTGGCTTAAGTACTCCGATTGGCTCCTGTGGTATTTTGAAGATAGCGGCTTTTACTGCTTGTAGCGCATCATCAACAGTATACGACCAACGATCTTCAAATGTGAATGTTAACAAAAATCCCTCATGCAAGACATCCCATTTGCCCACACCATGGCAGAGCTCCATATTAGTATGCCAATTCATGGGTATGACATCCAGGCTATGGTAGAATAAATGTACCCATTTAGGTTGTGGCTCTTCCCCATAGACCTTGGTCCATTTCGCGAGGTGCGTGTATGGATCATCTCATCTGTCATTTTTGTCTACTAACCATATTTGTAGTTTCCCAAATCGTAGGTGCATCATTCTTCTACAGTCGTGCCAGTCCTCAAAATTTCCTTGATGCATAACCCACCATCGTGCAGGTGTTGCACGCAATGCCCATTTCAGTGCATCAAACCACTGCAATTTTGGTACCGCGCTTTCAAATTTTATTAGGAATTCATCCACTGCTGACAATCATCATATGTCAACAGCTCTCTTGCCTCTGTTGTCACGCAACGCAATGGTCTAATCATAATTTTCCAACTAAGCATTGTTACTTCGTGTAGCCGATTCTGCCATCACTCTATCTCTTCATCTGAATCCAAAGTACGGGAGATTTCGTGCTCCCACGAAATCCTTCCATCTCCATTCGAATTCACCTAATCCTCTTCTCACACAGTTACCTTGTAAATACAATTGAGATTGTCATCACTATCATCGTCGCACACCGGTTTAGTGTATCGTGCTCCTTCGGCTAGATCTAGTGGTATTATTACGCGTAGTGACCTTTTCTCAAAGATCATTTTGTACTTCTTCATATTTATGGCTCCATTCATATTGGTGGCCTAATATATTCCTAATAGTGCAAGATAAGGATTACTGTCATCGACAATCTCTATCACTTCAAAAAATCCACCTACATGCTCGCACCTTCAATATCGATTGTGACCCCTTGCAATCTTCCCATGGTTAAAATCTTCTGTTGGTTCGCCATTCGTAACTGAATAGGGGACCATTGTAACACAGGTCTGTCCATGTGTTCCCATGTTTTCTTTCGTAGTACATTCGTGAACCTAGATCTAGGATTATCTAATCCATTTTGTATTCACTAATCTATGGAGTCAACCGCATTTCCCTTCCTGTGCATAATGCATGCTTTCCAAGTTTCTGAACCACGCGCGATTCTCCTAACCTCGCACACGTAGTGATAAGTTCCTGTAGTCCTTTGACTGACTTGTTGTCACGTAGCAGTTTCATGCATGTATCCAGAAAGGTAGTGAGCATTGAAGGATCCATCCCTAGTTCTAGTTGACCCTTACTACCTGAAGTGGAGGCCTTCATGATGCTATTCTTAGCTTCCATGTTTGTCTCCTTAGGGTGTTCTAAATCAAACTCCGGCTCCTTTGTAGGAGCCTTGCGAACCCACAGACTTTTTTCTGGCTGCTTCCCTTTATCATCTCCCGTGGTCATATTGCTCCTAAGCATCATGTTTACATTCGGGTCTTCTTCGCGCGGCTCAGACCTCATCATCTGTAAATTTTGAGTTGGAGGGGGATGGAGTACCCCCTTTTCGCGCATCCTCACTATTAGTGAAGGACAGTATTCTACCTCATGATCAAATTGAGTACAATACCAACATGATGTCCTTTTCGGGTTTGTACAATCACGAGCATAGTGCCCTGGCCCTCCATAATTGTAACAAATTAGTTGTTCGCGACCCCTTCTTGGTCCTATTCTGCATTGACCTCAACTACGTCCCTAAAATCCACTTCATGCCATCCCTACGTTTGGGTGAAGGGATCACATTTTAGTCCGCACCCTGTAGGCAATAGTTTGATCCATCATTAGTTCATAGCTTCGACAGTTGTGCTCATCATGGCCTACCGACCTGCAGAAATTACAAAACAATTATTGGGATGTCTTCATATACTTTTGTAACAGATGATAATTATACATAGTGTGTTTTCCTCCTATCTGACAGATAATGCACCGTAGTGCAAATGCCACACTCGGCCCTACCTGTGCCTTCGGTCTTAAAGGCATCGGCCCTCCTCTTGCCAAGTAGTTCACAAACACTGGACAATGGTCCTTGTTGTGTCCTTGGCCTTTGCATTTTATGCACCATACTTCCTCGTGCACCTTTGGCCGAGGTGCCTGTCTGGTTTCAAACATTTCATTTCGAAACGCAGATTCTGCAGTTGTACATGGATTTGTTGGACTCCCAACCCAGGGTCTTGCATAGGGGTCTCATATAGTCTCATTTCCATTTGTAACACTTTGGCCTAGGTGGAAATTTTTGTTCTGACAACGTTGTCCTTAAGTGTGGTGTAAGTGATGCCACAAACCATGTGCGATGATGTCCATCTGTCAACATAATATTGGCTTCATGGATCGTACTCTTCAGCCTTTGGTCCATATCCTAGGGGATATCACTTGGGAGCATCGCGATCTCCTTGAACCCGATGATTGATTGTGTTTCTGATTTTGGCCTGCTAAATTCCATGTATAGCGCGACCTAGATCTCTGTGATTCCTGCGTTCGGGTGGTCATTAGAATTCTTGATATACCATGTTAATGTGTGATCCTGCAACATGCTCACTAGAGTAGCATTTTTAATATTGTCATCCACGACACCTTGTGCTTCCCATATTTCTCTTACCACGAACTAGAACTGGTCCGGATCTTCATTCCCCATTCCTCTGAATACCGATAGTTTGATCGCACTCACCATACTAAACTATGGTGGTGGCCAAGGTGGGGTGGGCAGAGGTGGGGTGGGCAGAGATGGAGTTGAGGAGGGTGAGATGGGTGGTGGTGTGGGTGGAGGTGGTAAACGTAGAATACGTCACCTTATAAGACTGACCGCGCTTATCATAGAGACTTGCGAGCTCTTCCTTGCTTTCCCACGAGGGTGAAATCAAGGGACTATTTTCCAACTCTTCACTACTTCTACTTCTATAGATATTCCCACTTCGCATAGTCCCAAACATTTATTTATTCGCATAAACTGCTTTTCACACAATAGAATCTTAATCTAAGTTTTCAAAGATTTAATATACGTATCTCGCGGTCCCTTGAGAAAACATCACTCCACCTCAATATAGCTGATGGTCGTGTCTACCGCGAACTCAATGATAAATCCTACTATTATTTGGTGGAGCCACTGATCCACATCTCCCACGATCTTATCTCCTGACACTTATAGTCTGCGAACTAATTCTGGTGTCCACACTATTGGTTTATTAAGCCTGTAGCTTCCTTTGCTGTTTGCTAAGTTCACGATCCACTCATATAGCTTAGAGGGAAAGGATACAAAGAAAATTTCATGGATTTTCGTATACAAGTAGCACTCCAACAACTTTTCCTTAGATACTCGCAAATTTCTATTTTCCTGCGCTGTGAACTCGTGAATCTTCTTGTCAACCCACTCTTCAATTTCTTTTTTTGTTGGATTCTAGTGGCATGACATCAAACATCCTTTATGTAGATCCTGGTCCTGGCAACGGAACCATTTGTTGGCTTGTATGGGCCTGACCCATGTTCAGAGGTGATTTAGCTAAGCAAATCCCAGTACTACTGGCCCTTTCGGTAATAGTCCATGAAGCACGGACTGAGGCCTCACCCAAAGTGGCATGGGAGGGTGCTAGAATCAGGTTTCCACACCTTGGGGATGTCTAATGAGCTTCTAGAGGTCCACTGTTTGACCCTTCATGCATGTTGCTACGTGCACTTGTTATCCCTTCGCAACCTACGATGCTACTTCCGCGCAGCCCTACTCGGGGTGCAACCCATATAATACCCAAGTCTCTTGCTATTTGATCTATTATTACCATATTACTTAACTTATTGATGTAAGACTAATGATTATTACAACATATTCAACAATCATATTAGTGCGCGCGATAAATAAAATTGTATAAATGTAAAGAAGGTAATGCACAAGCAGATACACAGAAATAAGAATCAACTTATCTTTATTATTCTTCGATCAAGGTTACAGAATTGACACCACCCTGTGCACTAAGCTACCTCTACGCACTCTGCTGGAAAGCCTCTTTCTAGCACTATGACCCAATACACATAGACTCCTACTATATGCTTGAACCATTTGTATTCTTCTCTCTAATTCCCTCATTCCCTATCTTTACAACTTAGTTCCTCGCTCTATTTATACAATCCCATGGCCTGCGAAGCATGGGTAGGCTGACATGACATTACATTACATTACAATACTTTAGGGCAGACAACCTTATGACTTAACCTATACTTAGCGCTCCAAGAACACAATTTGTGGAGTTTTACGAAACCTTTGATCAAAACTTGGGCTTTGAGCCCCAAAACATGTTCTGGGGGGATTCCATGCCCAACAAATTATCCTAATGATTCTTGTATAGGAAACTAAGCACAAATGGGCTAAAATATCCAAATTATTCGGATGTGGGGAGTTGATAGCTAAAAATTCCCAAAGAGAAGATAAAAACACATAAAGAAGCATTTTATTAAATAAGGAAAAATTTTCTAGCTACATTGCATGGACCAATCTACCATTTTACAAAATACGTCTAAATTTATAGCCATTTTAGTTACAATACAATGGGTAATTACCATGAGCAGATACCATGGGTAAATACCATGGGTGGATGTGACTTTCCATTTAGATTATTCCTCCATCCTTAGGAAAAAATGGTCCCTGTTGCATAAATTTCCCTCCTAAGAAGATTTTGTTGAACATTAGCCAATGAAGAGAATGGCTTTATGTGATTGACCCATAACTTCAAGTTTGCGGATGAACCATAATCATGGTGAATGAAGATCCAAGGATAGAGATACATTGTACTAATTATGAGACAATTATGATGCTGACAATGTGTGGCCTAGGAAATGGACTTCGATGGAAAAGGTTTCATGTGGTTCATCGATAACTGCAAGTTTATGGATGACCCATAGAAATTATGAACGAATATTTGAGGATAGAGATACTTTGTAATGCTTGTGGTCCAACGGTGACATTGACAATATGCAGCCTAGAAAATGGACTTTAGTGACGAAGTTTTTGTGTGGTTGACCTGTATCTATGATGATACAGTTTTGCTTTCTAGTCTTCCTCGTAGAAATCTGGATGTGAAAAGGCTTCCTCCGAGTTCTCAAGTTTCACATTTGTGATTCCCATTGTTGTGATTTGATAGTCCAAGCATGAAACTACCTTGGCATTAGAAGGGATATGTAGCCAAAAGTGAACTTCAAGATAGTCAACAATGATATCCTAATCACCTTGGGCATCCCTAACTACTTAATGTATAGATAGAAGGGTAGAATACATAGCTCTAGCATGCCTGTCATAGATTCCAAATAGATAATGTATCAACAAGTTTGATGCCTAAATCATGTCAAATGTTGTTGGCCAGTTAAAGGAGAATGATTTAGATGAATGTAAAATATTAATAACTTTTAATTTGACATCCCACAAGCACCATATACCTCTTGCATATAATTTACATTGTTTCCATTGCCGTCATAAGCATCCAATGACTTATTGTCAAACTTCCAATCCTTAATTGGTTATTTTTTCTTTTCTATAGAATTAATTTGTCATAGCTACTACAAACCCCTCCAAAATTTTGTCCATGATTCGATTTTGAAGCCTCCCTTTGGTTATAATAACTTTCATTTCAACTTGTGTCAAGTTTTCTTTTTGAACTAGTAAGTGTCACAACCAATTACTCTCAAAAGATAAACTTGTGATACATTAACTATGAATTATGTCAAAAAACTATTGGGCACTCCATGATGAAAACCAACCCTTGTTGAAAATAGCTACACAACTTTGAAATAGATACTAAACAATTTTGAGAAAACAAGCTACATAATGCCTTGATGACATTGATTACATACCTTGATATGTGAGATTATGCAATCCTATGTTATAGTCAACTGCACAAATTCTTATAAGAGTCAAGTGCATAACCCTTTGTGATAAGAAACTATTCCATCAAAAAATGGTAGCAAATTGCACACTTCTTTATCACAGTGAATTATGAACTCCACTGAGATATCCAACTATGCAATCTCTTGAACCATTAGACTGCACAGTTCCTAGTGATAGTCAAATATGTATTCCTTGAAAGTAATAAGTGTGCATTTCCAAAATACCCATGCACACTTCTATATGGTAGTATGGCATGTGTTCCAAATTGATTACCTTACATGTGTTAGTTATCTAGATTTAACTTCTAGATTTTAGTCATGCACACCCAAAACCATAACCGTAATTTCGTGAGTTATAATCTATATAAGAATTCATCCTAGATATCATTCTCACATTCATCCTTGGATATCTAGTTACGCTTATGAGTAGAAGGAGCTTTTGATCTCAATTTCCCTACTTTTCTAGTTCAGTTTCTCACCTATCGCTTTTTGCTACTTTTGAGTTCACTTTTATCACTTTTTTTTTTTCAAAAGTGTTTTTTTTGTCTCACTTTTTACACAAAAAGTGTAATTTTAACTATTATTAGCTTCTAAAAGTGTTGTTTTAACCTTTTATGCTTCTTTCCTAGTCTTGCTTCACATTCCATGTATTTTCACTTATGAGTAATAATTGTTGTTGGGTGCATTTATGCATGTATATCCTCTTCCTTTCATTATCTTACTTTCTCTATGTCAACACTTTTTTGGATGAATCTTGGCTTAATACAAATCTTTCCCCCCTTTAATCAATAGATATTGATCCTTGCCTTTTGTTACAGATTTTATATGTTGTTGAATTCCCTAAATTTATATTGTCAATTGTGGTTCACAAACTTTGAGATGAAATGTATTCCAATTCAAATCGAAACTTATCCCATGTAGATTTAGTGTGAAATTAAGTACAAAATACTCACACTCTATTTTTGACAATGAAGCCATGAATTGATGAAGTCAAGAAACCTATTTCATTAAGAAATCTAAATCACTAATAATAAAATCTATTTCACGTTCATAACTCAAATCATTCTTAATTATATTGATCTAACTCAAAAACTCATCCAGAAATAAGATTGGAAACTATCACAAGCTATGTTCTCAAATCAATTAAATAACTACTTGATTCAAAAATCATTATGGAAAACTAATCTCGAAGGTGCTACAATTTAGAAGTAAGCTCAGAAATACCTTAGAAAATAACTAAGACTATATATTATATAATATTCCACTTAAAGTATTCTAAGCACTGGGACACATAACTTATGGCTTTCTAACTCAAAATCAACTTGAGCAATTAAATAAAACACAACTTCAATTTATCTAACTATTACCAAAAAATACATCTAAATTAAGCCTTACCATGAAATCAAATAGATGACAAGCTATTTATAAAAAATATCATTACACTATGATTCAATTAATCATCACAATTAATCAAGTAACTAACACACTCTAAATAACATGAAATTCACCAAGCATTAACACACCATCTACACCAAAGAATGAAACATTGTTCCTAATCAATTCTGAGCATTCAACTGAGCAAAAGCTTCAGGAGTTTCTTGTCAACAATATATAGACCTGCATGCGATTAAAACACTTTCACTCACAACAAAGGATTGAAGGTTAAATATATAAGAATTATTTCTCAAAAATCTATTCTAAATTGAAATTTCCTTCTTCAACATTCATGAGATTGACAAAGTAATCAAAGGAGTTTATGGATGCAAAGTATATTCATAATAATGATCCACAAGCCTACAAAAAATCAATGAACATAACACTATCTATCTTGTCTCATATCTACGAAATAATTGAAGGAAACTTAAGTACGATTTTAAGTATGGGAAATCTGGAAACCATGAAGGAAAGAAAATGATTCGGTAAATATAGTTATGCCTAGTGAATTTGAAACACACCTCCTATCTATTAAAAAATGTTATAGGACTTGATCAAGGTTTATGGTGGGCCCTTGCCACAACCTATAAGAAGTCTACTTTAATTTAATAATTCACAGATCAAGTAAACATAAATTCTCATATATAAATAAAATCCAAGAAATTTTTTATAAAATCCTTTAATAAAAGATAAGTATGAGAGTTTCAAGACAGTGTCAAGAGATATCATTCCACAATTCATTTGTGACCAGATAGTCTATGTGTGTGTGTGTGACCTCTAATATAAACACTAGAGTTTTTTTTAAGAACTCAGGCCTCCAAATAGTTACAACAATATGACCGAAGAAAGCTAATACATCTGTTATTTGGGATAATTTAATCCAAGATAAATCCCTACGATAACTACCTTTGGGATGTCAACAATTGATTGGTTTCCTATGATAGAGTACTGAATTATGTACAAAACTGAGTATAGAATAACTGCTGCAAAAATGGTCACTTGATATGTTTGTTAGACTGGGTGCTAGACTTCCAATAACCTATCCTTGTCACCAAATATCTTCCCTATATTTAAGAGCCCATCTGTATATTAGTCAATTAAGTCAATAATATAAATCTATTTAACATCTACCTAAACCAAGAAAGATATATTAAAACAATACTTATTAGTAGTTCTCACCTCCACTCTAAAGTAACAAATTTTAACTAATGTGGAGTGTTTTTATGGTGTCAAAAAGGAGTGAAGTAGGATAAATGGTAGTAAAAATAGTAGAAGGGTGTGAAAAGGGTACAACAGAAAGGCCCAACATCCCTCCGTCTTAGAGGGGATGCATGTCCTCATGCAACTATCCTTTTCAAACTCAACTAATCATCAAAATTACGTCAACCCTTCCTTCAAATTCCGTTGCACTGACTAGGACTAGGGCTCATTCATGGGCATTAATCATTTTGACAAGCTTCAGTTTTTGGAGCTTCCAACTAATAAGGCCCTTATTCCTCATGAATAATACATCGTTCTTGGATACTAGGGATAGATTCCAGTTTTGATACTTCTGATTGACTGACTAAACATAATGAAACAATGCCTTCTAGTTATGATCCCTTTCATTAAGTTTTTCATTATTTCTCTATAGTTTAGCTATAAGTAGTTTTAGAAATTCTTCTTTGCAAGCCGATGCTTCCTCAATAGGTATAGTTTATGGCCACAAAATACTCTCTCTGTGAGTCAGCCCTTGATTTGTCTCGCTATTTTTAGATTTAGATACCCACTTCCTTATGACTGCTCCCATGTTAGATTGGCGCTCCTGTGGTGAACTACTTAATATCTATTGGAAATTATCAGGCAGTTCATCCTCCTCATTCAAAGTATCCCCTGTTTATTTGACTACTTGAGAGGGGATCTTTTATTCACATTCTAGGCAAGACAACATAGTGACAACTTCACTTTTATGTGTACCAGTGGTTGAAATTCGTTTTCTAGACATGCTTCGGGTGTGTCGTCGCCCCTCTGGCAATGTTGGAATCCCGGATACTTTTGTTTCCTGTACTATTGAAGTTAGTAATGATGTTGCTTTCTCCTCATGTTTGAAGAGTTTCCTCTTCCTTTTCCTTAGGGATACACCATCTCCCTCTGACTATTTTTTCTATTGGTGAGTTAACTGATTCAACAACCTCCCCCTGAGGATTTTTTCATTTGGCTGGTTGAGGCTCTTCATCTATTATATCATCATTTATAGGTTAATTCTTCTGCTCCTTACTTATCTTACATTTCTTTCCCTTTCAGACTAGGGTTGCCTTATTTGTAGATGAGAGAGGGTTTACAAGTCTGGGATTCCTTAGGGTTTTTTACAAACGACCCTCCTATTTTGTTGATACATGGCTTGTGTTGGGGCTTTCCCCTTGTTTAGAACCTGACAGAATCGGAGTCAGGAGGAGCCTCGGTTCCTTGCCCCAATTTCTTTGATCTTGGGTTAATAAGCCTCTATTGACCCTTGATTTGGCTTTCTTCACCATGAAAGCTTTCAATCACAAATTCTTCCCAATAATTATTATGCCGACTCCACTCATTTGCAACTAGCATCTTGATAAGACTTTGGTGACATAAACTAGTTTCATCATTTTTGGTAGTGGATAAAACACCCTAAGTGACCTTATACAAACTTATATGGATGAAAAATTGAAAATTGATTTCACACACATGTGAAAAGTGTAAGAGGAGCCTAATATGGTAAAGGAAAACAATGACATACCTCCCCTCACAAGTGAAAAAACTATGTAATGAAGTGATGAGTGGCCACCATTCCTCCTCTATGTAGGTTTAGAGGACTCCCTTCCACCAATTAATATATTTTTATGAAGGCTTCAAAAACTAGGTGCAGTCATCCCATTCGATTGACCATCCTATAAAATATTTTTCACTAGTTAATGGTAATCTGGTTGCTTTGTTCATCGCCTTTTCAGTAACATTATTTTTGAACTCCCAAACTCTATAACTATTCCACTGAATCTTTGTGTCAAGGCCATAGCTACCCTGTCATTATAACCCTGTAATTTTTTAAGAAAACCCATTGGTCCCTTCTGCTCAAACTACCCCTTACACATTGCATAATATGGACTGTTGTGAAATTGGGAGAATATGGTTCATGGAAGTTGACCCCCATGCCAAGGGTGGAGAAATGTTGAAGGTTAGGAAGAAAAATGCAAGGATTCATGGGTAGGTTACTGCTGAAACTAAGAAATGAGACAAATAACCTTTTTTTTAGGGATTTACATAGGCTTAAATATATTGGAATGCTCACTATGTATCTCTAAGTTATGGCGTGGATTGGTTGTTTGTAATGATGAATAAGTACTCAGAAACATATATTGCATGAATAAAAATAAATGGGGTGAGCAATGGGATAGGATGGTTACTATTAGTTGGATGTGGAAAAGAAAAAAAATCATTGCAAAGAAAGGAGGTAGATTACTATTAATTTCCATTATACATATTCTCTGAATTAGTCTAAGTAAATGCAAATTCATTCATACCTCGATTTGGATACATAATGATATTCAGGAGCTCAAAAATAATAATGATGGGAACAAATTTGAGCATAAGATGAGTGTCCTTTTAATTTGTCAACTTCATTACAAAAACTGATATTTGATCA
The DNA here is from genome assembly GCA_031772625.1 of Pinus tabuliformis. Taxonomy (NCBI): domain Eukaryota; kingdom Viridiplantae; phylum Streptophyta; class Pinopsida; order Pinales; family Pinaceae; genus Pinus; species Pinus tabuliformis. The sequence continues at coordinate 1,086,904,099 of CM062820.1, read as the reverse complement.
TGAATTATCCAAAAACTTTCAATTTATTACCTCCATTGATTCCAATGCTTATGGGCTAAATTAATACCATCCATCTTCCCTGGAATCGATATTCATACTTAGTAAGATTCTTCAATACTTAACTCAACCTTTAATTAGTACTAAATTAAGTACAAATCATCTAAACTTACTCACCGAAATAATGCAAAATTATGACTGTACTGAGAAAATGAACAAAATCTTCCTTGAACTTCATGTAACCCAATCTTAGGAATTGTGACTAAAATTTCACTTTTTCTTATTGTATAACAATTAGGTGCCATCACTCCATGGATTTTGACCACACCTGGAATGATCATTTCTTGGGGAATTTTAGTTTTTGGGAGTCTGAAATGCACAAAAGAAGACTCCAATGGGGCTTATTTTCCCATACTTATTATTTTGAGCCTGGGAAAGAATAATTGTTTACCCAACAGAGCCCTATCTATCTCTTTCTCATACATTTAATGAGCTGGAGTTCACTTTTTCTCGGTGGTATTCACTTTTAAAGAGTTTGAAAACCCAAAGTAGACTCCAGATCATCCTTTTCTGTAAATAGTCCTTCAATTCTAGATAAAGCAAAAAACCTATGCTTGATAGGTTTCCTCTTTATTCTATGTAAGTTATGGAGGAAAACAAAAGTCATCCCACTCTTGTATATATATATATATATATTATAAAAATAAATTAATTTGAAGAACTAGTAGGAGATGGATCCCCCTTTGAATTAACTCTACTTCTGGATCTTGCATTACATTCTGCAAAACATCCTATTGGGAAAGTGGGCGGTGGTAGATTTTTAGCATGTGGAAATTTACCACAAATAAATGTTGGTCATCATCAATGGTTATAATCTTCACTGATTCATTATTGAAGACTTCCTTAACCTCATAGGGCCCTACACATCTGGTTCAAAATTTCCCTTTCAAATGTTTAAACTTACCACCATACAATAGAGCCTAATCCCCTTGTTGGAAGACCATTTTTTTGAATTACTTATTATGTCACCGACCTCTCTAATCTTATACCAGCATATTTATTTAGAATGAGTCTTGTTTTATTTTGTCAAGTTTGTTCAACTGAAGTATTCTTTGTTTTTAAGCTTCATTTAGATCCATTCCTAGTTGAGTAGTAGTACAATTTTCTTTTACCTGAAATTCAATGGGGAGAAACACCTACTTCCCATATACTAACTCATAGGGAGTATATTTTGTCACATTACTCCATGTTATCCAATAAACCCATGACGCTTCTAGAAAACTATATGCCCAATCTCCATGGTTTAGTTGAACTGTTTTAGTGATGATGAACTCCAAGACATGGTTAGTGGACTGTACCTGTCCATTTTCTTTAGGGTGGTATGGGATATATTTCTGGTGCTTTATCTAGTATTGTTTAGTGATTGCCTTTACTAGTTTGGAATGGAATTGTGTCCCCCAATTGGTGAAAATATCTCTAGGTACCCCAAACCATGTGAAAATGTCTTCAAAGGGAAAATATAAAAATACTTCTCAGTGGAAAAATATAAAGCCTTATCTTCCACCCACTTTTTCATATAATGAGTACAGACTAATATGTACCTCTTCTTCTTGCACATGGGAGAAATGGGCCCTAAAAAATCGAATGTCCACCTTTCAAAAGGCTCTATTGATATCTAAGTTTGTAGAGGCATCTCATCACTAGGAACAGGCCTCCCCATTCTTTGGAAATCATCACAACTAGAAAAATACATTTTGTAATATTTAATGAGAGTAGGCCAGTAATAACTTACATGTAAAACCTTATAAGTTATTCTTTTTCCTGCAAAGTTCCCACCACAGGGTTCACTGTGGGAATCTCTCAAGACATCATACATTTTGTCTTCATGTACATGCCTCCTCATGATTAAGTTACGTCCGGTGTGGTATACGTTAATCTCGGTTGTCATTGATGACAATATAGCAGTGTTTGTGATGGAAAATTCTTTCATACATGATTTCCCATTGATACCCATTAATCATAATGCTCATAGTGATGAAGGTTTGATATATGATGATATGATGGGATGGAGGACCCAAGTGGATTGAACAGCAGGAGGTAAATTGAATAGTAAATGATGCAAGAGGTCAATTAAATAGTATGAGGTCAATTGAACAACAAATGATGCAAGAGGTCAATTGAACAACAATTGAACAAAAAATGACACAAGAGGTCAATTGATCAGTGATTGAACAATGATAATAGAGGAATAAGGAAGAAAACTATCAGAAGAGCAGAAGAGTGAAGAGAAGTCACAGGAGCAACAACTATCAGAAGAGTGGGGGTAGGAAAGTATAGATTTACTTGATCGTGGCTGAAGTCCCACACTTAATCCTAGCCGTCCATCTCATAGTCAACCGTTAGATCATGGTCAACTACAGGGGTTAAGGCTATTTTTAATGTGTGTGCCTGTCGAACTCCCACAAACCATCGATTGCGATAAGGTTGTGGACCCAACAGATTTATTAATGACTATTTAATGTAATATCACATCCACAGTATCGCAAGTTTCAAAGGATGTAACCTCTGACTATGATAGAGTTGTGGACCTGATGGATTGATTAAGAATAGTTCATTGAATATTGCATCCGCTCCATCGGAAGACAAAGCATGAGAAAACTTGTAAAACCTTTGATTTCTTATGAAATTGAGATTGTGGGATTAAAGATGATGACATGGGATGTGCGACCTCCATATGGAGAAGAAGGACAGTTCAAAACTCGTGAATCTGAATTAGCATAAGAAAGGAAGCCAGAGGTCGAGAAAACAATAGAAAGAAAGCCAAAGGTCGAGTGAGCACAGAGGAAGTCGAAGGTCCAGCGAAAGACAAAGGTAAGCACTTTCTGTTGATTGGGTTAATCTTTAAAAAGGCTCAGACCTATGATAAATTTATTGATGGAAGAAATATAAAACACTATTTTTGAAGAATAATTCTGTGAAAGGAAATAAAGTTTCAGTTGTCATCATTTGAAGGGAACAGCAAATAGCACCAGCATTGAAGTGATTATGAGTTTGTTTCTTGGAAGTAAGATATTGCGAGAATAAGAAGCAGTCACTCCCGAAACAGTTATTGCAACATAGATCATGGAGACTTTATTGGAGATCACGATGGCTATTTCAAATCATCATAAGTTAACTTTAGAGACTCTGTGTGGGAAATATGAAGAATTGTGAAGAATCCTTCATATGAAGACAGGTTGTCATTGATGTACTAGTGAAACTGTAGATTAACAGAACACAGTGAAGAAGATTTTGAGAGGAGTGTAATACAATCAAAACTATAGGGTCGGAGCCCTTCGGGTTGGTACCTCAGAATTGGAAGGATTCGTGTCCTTGGAGTTGGTGCTCCTAAATGTAAGGTTGGTGCCTTGAGAAGATAGGGTTGGAGCCTCACTAATGACCAAGTTGGTGCTTGGCAACAGATTGGAGCCTTATATATATTGTACTTGATTTCTTGTAAATATTATATTAATAAAAGCATTTATTCCTATTTCTCATTTTGTGTTCTAAATATAAATAATCTAACTAGTAAAAATAGCAATTGAAAATAAATACTGATCCAACCCCCTCTTAGTATCTCCAACAATTGGTATCAGAGCCAACTTCTTCATATCAGCCTAACAACTAGAAGAATGATTCTTAGTCACAATGAGAAATCAACAAGTTTTAGGAAGACCTCCTCTGTTCAATGGCAAAAATTTTGGTTATTGGAAAAAAAGAACGTCATACTACTTAATGTCCCTTGGACCTGAAGTTTGGAATTTAGTTTTAAATGAGTACACAACTCCTTCCACTCTTCCAATAGATCAAGATGAAAGGAAAGCTTACATTGCAAATGAAAAAGCGTTAAATTCCATCACTAGTGGAATCACTGATTCTGAATTTACAAAGTCATGAATTGTATCTCAGCGAAAGAAGTATGGGATAAGCTAGTTAGCTTATACAATGGGGACTCCAAAGTTAAGAAGGCAAAGCTTCAAACTCATATAAGCCAATTTTAAAGTCTAAAAATGGATGATGAAGAAGATATTACATCATACTTTCTTCGAGTAGCTGAAGTGGTTAGCTCTCTTAAAGGATTGGGAGAAAACCTTGAAGTAAACACTATTGTTCAAAAGGTCTTAAGATCTCTCCTAGACAGATTTGACTCCAAAGTAAGTGCTATAGAAGAAATGAAGGGCCTAGATACTCTCAAGATGGATGAACTTCATGGAATCCTCATTTCCTATGAAATGAGAAAAGGAAGCCTAAGATCCAAAGATGCAACATTCAAGGCCTCAAAATCAAAAAAGGGGAAAGAATGGAATACCAGTAATGATGACTCCGATGTTGAATCTGAATTGATGCAATTTGTACGAAGACTAAAGAAATGATCTAAGATAAAAGATAAGTACCCTATTATTTGTTTCAAATGTGGAAGAATAGTTCATTATGCTGCAAAATGTCGTCTTAAGCATGATAGTGATGGTGAGGAAAATTCTAAAAGGATGGTATACAAAAAGAAAGGGTTCAATAAGAAGAATTTATTCTCTAAGCAAGATCAATCTGATGAAAGTGAATTTGTAGTCATAAAAAAGAAATCAACTAAACATTTCCCTCACTGCAAAAGAGGTAATGATGAATCAAATGAAGAAAATGACCATGCTAGAAGCCAAGAGGTATCATTCATGGCATTCACAAATGATGATGATTCATGTCTAGAAGGAAATGTAGATGAATTGTTAATGAGTGCCACTGAAGAAAATGTAGATGAATTGTTAATGAGTGCCATTGAAGGAAATGAGAAATTACGAAATAAAATCACCTCTATCAAGGTAGAAAAGGAGGAAACAAAAATAAGGGAATACCTCTTGAAAAATGAGCTAAAATAAAATGAAGAAATTTTTTAAGAACGTGAACCCAAAATAGTATCTCTGTGGAAGGTATTGGAGTAAGTCAAAAAGGGTTGGGAAAGCTCTCAAATACTTGAGGTTATCCCAAATAATCAAAAACCTCAACATGACAAATTTGGGATAGGTTTTAAAGGAGAATCATCAAGTACTAAGAATAATGTGAAAAGTTATGACGATATACTTTCGAGCAACCCAAAAGAAGAAATATTATGTTGGGTCCCTATAATACTAGGGATTACCCCATTACTATTGTAGTTATACCCCCTATTTATATTTTTGTGCCCCTATTACCCCCATATTGTTATTTATGTGCCCCTTAGAATCCCTTTATTGTTATTTTTGTGGCTTTATATTATTATTGTTAGGTCGGCTGGATTATATTGTGACTCCTTAGACTCCTATATATAGAAAGGAGGTTTTGTCATTTGTATCATCCAAGAATTGTTCATTTATGTAATGTAAAGGAGGTTTCCCCCTCGAAGAGGCTGAATTCTAAGGCGTGGATCTCTCTTTTCTATCTTTTTGTGAGTTGGTTTCATAACATTTGGTATCAGAGCTTTGGATTCTAGGGTTTCGCTGCTCCAAACAGGTCATCGTGGAATTTTCGCTATAACTTTTTTTCTGTGACGTTTCAGAAGTCGTAAAAAAAACCCATTTGAGAAGAAACCGTACTAAACCTTGGGTCCGAATTTCAGAGCTTTTTGCGCGATATTTGCGGAGATATGATCTGAGGAAGTTGGTCTTTTTGCAGACTCCTGAATTACATTCAAAACAGGTGACCTGAGGAAAATCGTCATAACGTTCTCTCTGAGGATCGGATTGAAATTTCGTAAGAAGGTATAGAAAGAGGACGGACTGTAGTTTTTTTTATGTGTGTTTTAGATTCAAAGGTTGAAACAGGGACTCGTGGCACGTCGTACAACTTCGCTCTACTGAACCAGTCTAAAAGCAAGTCACTGTGGGAGATTTCACATAACTCTCCCTTGGAGAATCCAATTTGGCTCAAACTTGTGGCATTGGAAAAAGGATGCAGAAGGCTACTACAGGTAGCAATTTCAGAATTGGATGATCCGAAATTACAGAGATACATCAGATTCAATATCAGGCTTCTATAAAGTGAAAAAATGTGTGTAGTTTTTTTTTTAATTTTTGTGTAAGCTTGGTTTAACAGAATTCAAAGGGCATAGTAAAGCATTATTATCAGTAACTGATGCCCCGAGGAAAGAAAATGCAAACACCTAGTAAGGAACCTGAAATCTCTAGCATGACTCATGAAGAAGAGGAAGAAATGCTACATGATATATCAAAATTACAAGAACAAGTGCAACAAATGTCACGCTCACAAAAGCTAACAGAAGCTAAGATAAGTGGCGTGGAATCTAAGGTAAATGGCGTGGAATATAAGATAAAGGGAATGGAAGCTAAGATGGAGGATTCGATGGCAAATTTGAAGATAGATTTGAATACAAACATGGAAGAATTGAAGAAGTTGCTACAAGAAAGGGTCACTAATGGTGAAAAGGTAGTAAAGGAAACTCATGATGAGAACAAAAGAAATGTTAATCATGATTCCATAGACTCTAATGTTGGATCAAAGACTCACCATGTTCCAAAAATCGATATGAGGAAGTTTGATGGCAAGGATCCCGCCACATGGATATTACAGATGGAGCAATTCTTCGATCTCAATAATGTGCAAAACACACAAAAGGTACGTATGGCAACTTTATATTTGGAACCAAATCAGTTTGTATGGTATCAATGGCTTTGTTCTCGTAAACCATTTATCACTTGGGCAATTTTTACGGAAGAATTAATAGCACATTATGAGGATACAAAAAGCAACACTTTTTTTAGCCAATTGATAAGTCTCAAACAAAAGGGTTCAATAATGGAGCACATTGAGGAGTTCCAAAAATTGAACATAAGGGTAAAAGATATTCCAGAGGAGCATAGGATTGATGTGTTCATAGGGTCTTTAAAGGATAATATCCAACATGATGTGCGCCTTTGGGAACCTGATTCATTAGAGAAGGCATTCAGGTTAGCAAGAAAAATGGAAAGCAAAATTATGGCAACTAGGAAGCATACCATTCACAACTATAAAGACGGAAGTGTTGTTGCCCATAGTCTTCCACAACCTACAAGGTTGACACCACAACAATTGGAAGAAAAAAGAGCAAAAGGGCTTTGTTACAATTGTGATAGCAAATACACAAAAGGTCATAAATGTGCTGAAAAGAAATTATTCTACATAGATTGTGAAGAGGAAGAAGAAAAGGAGCAAGAAAGGTCAAAAGAAGAGGATATATTCCAGGAACAAAGCCTAGATGAAGAACAAATAAATCCGACCATATCTTGTAATGCATTGGCGGGAATTACCACTCCTCAAACCATCAAGATAGAAGGACAAATCAAGAAGAAAAAGGTAATAGTGTTGATTGATTCAGGAAGCACCCACAATTTTATTCATTGTAGGGTAGCAAAAGAATTGAATTGCTTCCTATATCCAGCTCCAGAGTGTCAAGTGATGATTGCAAATGGAGGAACAATAAATTGTTCTGGAAAGTGCCATAATATCAAGCTATCCATGGGAGAATATGTATTGACTAGCCCAATGCTTTCCATTCCAATGGGAGGTGCTGATGTTGTACTAGGAGTCCAATGGCTATAATCCTTGGGTACAATAGCTTTTAATTTTCAAGAACTTTTCATGAAATTTTCTGTGGAAGGAAAGGAAGTTGAATTAAGGGGTATTGCAGGGAAACCAGGAAAGATAATCAGCTCTAATGGAATGACAAAGCTTCTAAGAAAGGAGCAAAGAGGTGTAATTGCACAATTATGTTCACTAGATGTTTCCACATTGGAATCATCTATTTCTCCAGATCTCCAAAAAGTCCTGGACAATCATTCCAAGGTATTTGATACTCCCAAAGGTCTCCCACCTATGCGTGATCATGATCATGCTATTCATCTGATTCCAGGAAGTGTTCCTCCAAATATCAGGCCGTACAGATATCCATATGTCCAAAAAAGTGAAATTGAACGTATGGTTGCAGAAATGTTAGAGGGTGGTATAATTCAACCGAGTCAAAGTTCTTTCTCAGCTCCAGTAGTATTGGTGCACAAGAAGGATGGATCATGGCGCATGTGTCCAGATTATAGGGAGCTCAACAAGCTCACTATTAAAGATAAGTTCCCCATTCCTGTTATTGATGAATTACTGGATGAATTGCATGGATCAATTTACTTCACCAAGTTGGATATTCGTTCGGGATATCATCAAATTAGAATGAAGGTTGAAGACATTCCGAAAACAGCATTTAGAACTCATGAGGGTCATTATGAATTTCTGGTCATGCCTTTTGGCCTTACCAATGCACCTTCAACATTTCAAGGTTTGATGAATTCAATTTTCAAACCATTCCTCAGAAAATTTGTGTTAGTATTTTTTGATGATATACTAATCTACAGCAAGTCTTGGAAGGATCATGTTGAACATGTTGACAGGGTGTTACAACTATTGGAGGAGAAACAATTATATGCAAAAAGATCCAAATGTTTCTTTGGAGTCCAGGAGGTGGAATATTTGGGTCATATTTTATCTCATGAAGGAGTTAAGGTAGACCCTAGCAAAATTAAAGCCATTAAGGAATGGAAAGACCCCACATCCATAAAGCATCTGCGAGGATTTCTTGGGTTGACAGGGTATTATCGCAAGTTTGTTAAGAATTATGGGAGAATAGCTACACCTCTAACAACATTATTGAAGAAAGATTCATTTTCATGGACTTCGGAAGCAACAAAGGCCTTTGAACATCTTAAAGAGGCAATGTGCCAAGCACCGGTCTTAGCTACGCCGGACTTCACAAAAACCTTTATTGTGGAATGTGATGCTTCAGGAAATGGAATTGGTGCTGTTCTAATGCAAGATGAAAGACCCATTGCTTTTGAAAGTCGTCCAATCAAGGGAAAGTTTTTAAGCAAAGCTATTTATGAGAAGGAAATGTTGGCAATACTCCATGCACTTAAGAAATGGCGACCCTACCTAATGGGAAGACACTTCAAGGTAAAAACAGATCATGATAGCCTTAAATACTTTTTAGAACAAAGATTATCCTCTGAAGAGCAACAAAAGTGGGTCACAAAGATGTTGGGTTATGACTTTGAAATCATCTACAAAAAAGGGAAGCAAAATGTGGTGGCAGATGCACTCTCAAGAAAGGATGAGGATGTGGAAGCATTGTTGTGTGCCATTTCTATTATCCAACCAGATTGGATAAACGAAGCAAGGGAGGAATGGAAGAATGACGAAGAAGTGTGGGCACTTATTCAAAAGCTACAACAAGATTCCAGTACTTCTGATACATTTAGCTGTCAAAATGATTCACTATGGTACAAAGATCGCTTATACCTATGTAAGAATTCCCTGCTAAAACAAAAGATTCTTATGGAATTGCACACTTCTCCCTTAGGAGGGCACTCAGGATTTTTAAAAACTTACCACAGGGTTAAGAAGGAATTTTTTTGGGATGGCCTTAAATCAGATATTCAAAAGTTTGTGGCGGAATGTTTGGTTTTCCAGCAAAATAAAGTTGAAACAATTAAGACACCGGGTCTATTACAACCTTTATCCATTCCAAGCCAACGTTGGGAGGAGGTTTCAATGGATTTTGTCACAGGTTTACCCAAGTCTGAGGGAAAGAGTGTCATCATGGTGGTAGTTGACAGACTTACCAAGTATGCACACTTTTGTGCATTATCACATCCATTTAAAGCCAGTACAGTTTCTACTGCATTTATGGAAACAGTTCAAAAGCTACATGGAAACCCAAAGATTATTGTAAGTGACAAAGATCCCATTTTCACTGGAAATTTTTGGACAGAATTATTTTCTTGTCTTGGTACTCAGTTAGCTCATAGCTCATCTTATCATCCTCAATTTGAAGGAGAGTGGCATGTTGGGTCCCTATAATACTAGGGATTACCCAATTACTATTGTAGTTATACCCCCTATTTATATTGTTGTGCCCCTATTACCCCCATATTGTTATTTCTGTGCCCCTTAGAATCCCTTTATTGTTATTTTTGTGGCTTTATATTATTATTGTTAGGTCGGCTGGATTATATTGTGACTCCTTAGACTCCTATATATAGAAAGGAGGTTTTGTCATTTGTATCATCCAAGAATTGTTCATTTATGTAATGTAAAGGAGGTTGCCCCCTCGAAGAGGCTGAATTCTAAGGCGTGGATCTCTCTTTTCTATCTTTTTGTGAGCTGGTTTCATAACATATTATTACATCAAAGGCCCATCTCAAATCCAAATAATGAAGAGAGAATAACTCCAAGGAAGAATGTTGATTCAAATCATGGCTATTACAACAGGTACAAAATTATCTTCTTTTGGCATTGTTTTTATTGTAAAAATTTTGGTCATCAAGCTAAACATTGCATGGCCCATAAGAATGAAACACCAAAATTGAATGATCAAACAAACAAACCATATGGCTTCAAAGGTCAAGAACAAATCAAGACCTACAACTCTTTTGATCCCTTGGAAAATTTGATCCAATTTGCTCATTATGTAATGATAATGGACATAATGAACAAAATTTCCCCCTCAAAAGAAGAAAATAAAAAAATGAGAATCCTAACATGGATAAATGTGGCCTGGCTCTATGTGCTCATAGTGATGAAAAATCATTGATTTGTGGATAATGGGTGCTCCATACATATGACAAGGGACAAAAGTAAGTTTGTGTCATTGAACAAAAAAGAAGGAAACGTATCCTTTGGAAGTGGATCTGCCAAAATTCTTGGAAAAGGAACTATTACCCTTATTAATGGAAAAGGAAAGGCTCAAAATGCTTTGCTAGTAAACGGGCTCAACCACAATCTCCTAAGTGTTATCCAAATATATGATCAAGACATAATTTTGTCTTTGACACTAAAGATTGTGAAATAAGAAACTCTTCCACAGGGGAACTTGTGGCGAAAGGAGTTAGAACATCAGATAACATCTACATTCTGAACAAAATTCAAGAAGGTAAATGTTACTTAAGTGAAACATATGAATATTGGTTGTGGCACAAGCGACTTGGAAATACAAGTTTTGATAACTTGATCAATATCAGCAAGATTAATGCAGTACGAGACATCCCAAGTTTATTCAAGCCAAATAAAGGAGTATGTGGTCCATGTCAACATGGAAAGATAGCTAGAACCAACCACAAGACCAAGGAGTTTTGTAAATCAAAACCTTTGGAGATCATCCATGTTGATTTATGTGGACAAACTAGAACTCCAGCACTCCAAGGAGAAAGGTACTTTGATTTATTTTTTGATGACTATACTAGAATGATGTGGGTATATTTCATAAAATATAAATCCAAAGAATTTGATGGTTTTAAGAATATTAAAGCCCTTGTATAAAATGAAAAGGATTCTAAGATTAAATGTCTTAGAATGGATAAAGGGGGAGAATTCACATCAAAAGAATTTGATGAATTCTATAAAGTACATGGAATCGAAAGAGAAATCTCTATTGCTAGAACACCCAAGAAAAATGGGGTAGTTGAAAGAAGAAATTGAATAGTTCAAGAAATGGCAAGAACAATGTTAATAACAGCTGACTTGCAACCAAAATTTTGGAGAAAATAGTCAGGACAATTGTTTATACCTTGAATGTAACTCAAGTAAGACCAAATAATGAGAAGGCTCCTTATGAATTATGGAAAGGAAGACCTGATTCAGTAAAATAATTCAATATTTTTGGAAGCATGTGCTTCACAAAAATCAATGATGGCTCACTAGGAAAATTTGATTATCGGGTTGGTGAAGGGATATTCCTTGGATATTCTACAAGGCGAAAAGCCTACAAGTGCTACAATAATTGACTATGAAAAATAGTGGAAAGCATTGGTGTGAAGATTGATGAAGCCCTTCCAGAAAAAAATAAAAATTAAAGATCATCAAGTTGACCCTCTCATTGAAGAATAACCTAAAAAATAGGAAAAAGATCAAGAAAAACACAAGGAAAGAAACAATCTCAAACCCCTTCAAAGATGAAGTTTCTCCAAAAGCATCGCCCAGAAGAGTAGATTATTGGAAATATAGATGAAGGGATACAAAACCGAAGAAGGATTCCAAGTACACCAAAGAAAAATGATGTTTCTCTCCTATCTATGATAGAACCAAAAACATTTACTCAAGCAAGTAAGGATCAGCATTGGGTAAAAACCATGGAAGAAGAAATGTCTCAAATTGAGAAGAATGAGACATGCGAGCTGGTACCTCATCCAAAGGATAAAAATATAATTGGAACCAATTGGGTTTTCAAAAAAAGACTAATGAAGATGGACAAATCATCATAAATAAGGCAAGGCTTGTTTGTAAAGGTTATTCACAAATTGAAGGAATCGACTTTGAAGAAACCTTTGCACTAGTAGCTCGTGTGGAAGCTATAAGGATGTTCTTGGAATTTTCTTTCTCAAAAGGATTTAAAATTTATCAAATGGACGTAAAATCAACATTTCTGAATGGGGAACTCAAGGAAGAAGTCTACTTCGAGCAACCAGAAGGGTTTAATCTAACAGAAGGAAAAGACTTTGTTTGTAAGTTGAGAAAGGCATTATATGGGTTGAAACAAGCTCGTAGAGGTTGGTACACAAGATTGGATCACTATCTACAACAACAAGGCTTCAAGAAGGGGGTTGTAGGAAGTAATCTCTACATAAGGATGGATGAGGATAAGTTACTAGTCACTCTTGTCTATGTTGATGATCTGATTTTTGCTAGTAATAATGATGAGATGAGCCATGAGTTTGCTCAAAATATGTCAAAAGAGTTCGAGATGTCGATGATAGGAGAGTTATCTTACTTCCATGGACTACAAATATCTCAAACCATGGTAGGCATGTTCATATCTGAAGCAAAATATCTTAACGACATGCTTAAAACATATGGAATGGAAGATTGTGCACCCATGAGCACACCTATGACCACAGATTACAAATTAAGCAAAGATGATGACTCTCCTCCAGTAGATGCAACTCATTACAAGTTAATAATTGGAGCCCTCCTATACTTAATTTCTATGAGACCTGACATTATGCAAGTAGTAGGAATGGTGGGAATATTTCAATCAGCTCCTAAACAATCCCATTTGTTGGTTGTAAAAAGAATTATTAGATACTTGAAAGGAACTCCTGATTTCGTTCTTTGGTACCCTAAGAGCTCAACTCTTACTGTGACTGCATACACCGATGTTGATTGGGCCAGAAGTGTCGATGATTCAAAAAGTACTAATGGAAACACATTCTTCCTAGGAGATTGTCTAGTATCTTTGCTCAGCAAAAAACAAACATCCATATCACTATCTACAGCTAAAGTTGAGTATATAGCTATTGTAGATTGTTATACTCAAATATTATGGATGAAGGAAGCTCTGAAAGGTATCAACATAGGTACAATTCAATCAATCACCATCTATTGTGATAACACAAGTGCTATCAGTCTCAACAAAAATCTAGTGATGCACTCAAAGACCAAACATATTCCAATCAAGTATCATTTCCTTCGTGAACAAGTAGTTGAAAAAACATCATCTTGGAATATATCAACACTAAGGATAAAATAGCTAATATTTTCACAAAACCTCTTCCTCGAGAAGCATTTGAGTATCTTCGCCAAAAGATGGGGGTTATTTCTGTAGGATCACATTAAGTTGATTCATAAAGATGTTGCATGATAGGGGGAGCAGTTCAACAGGGGGAGTCTTTGTGCACTCCTTGTTCATTGATGTCAAAGGGGGAGAGAAGAAGAATATTGCCATCGATAAAGGGGGAGATTATTAATCTAGGTTGTCATTGATTTCAATATAGCAGTGTTTGTGATGGCAAATTCATTCATACATGATTACCCATTGATGCCCATTGATCATAATTCTCATAGTGATGAAAGGTTGATATACGATGATATGATGAGATGGAGGACCCAAGTGGATTGAACAACAAGAGGTCAATTGAATAGAAAATGATGTAGGAGGTCAATTGAACAACAATTGAACATCATTTGAACAAAAATTGAATAGAAATTGAACAACAATTGAACAAAAAATGACGCAGGAGGTCAGTTGATCGGAAATTGAATAGGATAAATTGAACAACAATTGAATAGTGATAACAAAGGAGTAAAGAAGAAAAATATTAGAAGAGTAGAAGAGTGAAGGGAAGTGAGAAGAGAAACAACTATCACAAGAGCAACAGCTATCACAAGAGTGGGAGTAGGAAAGTATGGACTTCCTTGATAGTGGTTGAAGTCTTGCACTCAATCCTAGCTGTCGATCTCATAGTCAACCCTTAGATCATGGTCAACTATGGGGGTTAATGCCATTTTTAATCCATGTGCCAGTCGAAGTCCTACAAACCATCGATTGTGATAAGGCTATGGACCCGACGAATTTATTAACAACTGTTTAATGTAATATCACATCCACAGTATCACAAGTTTCAAAGGGATGTTAAAACCTCTGATTGTGATAGAGTTGTGGACCTAATGGATTCATTAAAAATAGTTCATTGAATATCACATTCGCTCCATCGGAAGATAGAGCATGTGCACACTTGTAAAACCTCCGATTTTTTATGAAATTGCGATTGTGGTATTAAAGGTGATGACGTGGGATGTGGGACTTCCATGTGGAGAAGAAGGATAGTTCACAACTCGTGAACATGAATTAGCATAAGAAAGAAATCCAAAGGTCGAGCGAATGGTAGAAAGAAATCCAAAGGTCGAGTGAGTGCAGAGGAAGCCGAAAGGCGAGTGGAGGATGAAGGTAAAAACATTCTGTTGATTGGGTTAATATTTAAAAAGGCTCAGACCTGTGATAAATTTATAGATGGAAGAAGTACAGAACACCATTTTTAAAGAATAGTTATATGAAAGGAAATATAGTTTTATATGTCATCATTAGAAGGGAGCAGTAGACAACACCAACATTGAAGTTATTGTGAGTTTGTTTCTTGGAAGTAAGATATCGTGATAATAAGAAGCAATCACTCTTGAAACAGTTACGACAATACATATCTTGGAGACATTATTGGAGATCATGATGGCTATTTGAAATCATCATAAGGTAACTTTGCAGACTCTGTGTAGGCAATATGAAGAATTGTGAGGACTCCTTCATATGAAGACAAGTTTTCATTGATGTAGTAGTGAAGCAATACAATCAAAACATTTCTTGACAAAGAAAAACTATAGGGTCGAAGCCGTTGGGGTTGGTGCCTTAGGATTGGAAGGATTGGTGTCCTTGGAGTTGGTGCTCCTAAACACAAGGTTGGTGCCTTGATAAGATAGGGTTGGAGCCTCACAAATGACCTAGTTGGTGCTTGGCAACAGATTGGAGCCTTATATATATTGTACCTAATTTGTTGTAAAGATTATATTAATAAAAGCATTTATTCCTATTGCTGATTTTGTGTTCTAAATATAAATAATATAACTAGTAAAAATACTAATTGAAAAGAAATATTGATTCACTCCCCCTCTCACTATTTCCAATAGTACAAATCTTCTTCTATCCAAGAATAGTTGGCACTCAGCTGCAGAAGGTTGTGTTTCTAACTGGTGGATAGATTCTATGCCAAGCTTCCTGATATAAAATAGTTTTCCACATCAGAAAACCACGGAGTATGTGATGAAATATCCTTGAAAACTATATAGAAACCAACTTGTTGGTCTTCCATTAAAGATTTTTCGAATAAAAAATTTGTGGTGCAAGAATTTTCTATAGTGGGGGAATAATTCCTTTCAATGGATTGGGACTTGAGTATGCATTAGAAGGAATTTCAAACTTAGTTTCCTGGAAGGATAGAATGGTAGCTGTTTTGGATGAAAATGGAGTACTAGAATACAAGAAAGAAGATATTGCAAAACTATTAGCATTAGATGCACAAGAGTTAGCCCAGTGGAAGAAATATATTGGAAAATATCGGAGGATTATCCTTGAGGGAGTCAAAGACCATGTGGTTTTGAATTTTCATATAAAGGATATTTCTTATGAAATGTGGAAGAACCTCACAAACCTAATTAATAGTAACAATGCTGATAGGAAATTGGAACTGAAGGACATGTTGAAGAACATTCAAATGTAGAAAAAAAAATTGGTCTTGAATAACTATCCATGTTCGCCTAGGTTAGATATGAACTTGGAGGAGTTGGAGAAAATGTGCCATAATCTGAACTAGAAAAGTTAAGGACTCCTTGGTCTTCTGATGTCCTGCCACAATATTAGAATTCAGTTAATGGAAGAGAGAAGATAACAAATTTAGAGATACTTTGGTATAATTTGATGCAGGAGGAGATGAGAAGAAACAATAAATATAGTGTCGCATGCAGAAATAGTGAGGAAGAAAACTTTTCCTTAGAAGGAAATTGAAATAAACCCAAGTTAAAGAAGGCCCAAGGCAAGGAAAAACACATCTAGAACCATGGAAAGAAGAAAGACCCAAGAGAAATTAAATTTTTTCACTACGATGAGTATGGACACTATGCAACCAAGTGTCCACATAATAAATTTACTAAGAAGCCTACAAGAGGAGTAGGAAGAGATGCTCTCACATCACAATTCAAATTATCTTTCAAACACATTGCATGCATGGAAAATATTGTATGAGCGAGTGTATGGTACTTAGACTTGAGTGCTTCATTTCATATGTTACGTTTCACCGTTGTAGGTCGACAAAGTGTTTTGGGTCTGATGGAGAATCCTTGCACTCTAATCAAGTGATCTATTTCATACATTTCTATCCAATTCCTGCACACAAACACAAACAAATGGAGACGACTAGTGATCTTCTGTAGAAATCTTCAGCTCAAAACCCCTAGCAATTACACATATAAATTACAATAAATATTGGTATAAGGGGAATGAAAATATATTTCATTAACCATATAAATGAAAGTACATCAATATAACTCAAGATTTGGTTCTTTTATCCTCATCCCGACAGAGTGTCCCCACTATAATGAAGAAGGAATCAGAACAACTTGAAGCCCTCAAATTTGAATGACAACAACAACATAGACTATATAGAGCTCACTCTCCAAAACTTTGGGTATTCAAAACTAGCATCACCTCTAAGATGGCATCGTATAAATAAGAAGAAGATGAATCCTAAGATGATGAATGTACACACATAGGATAAAGATAAGTGAGAGAAGCTTCTCAATGATGAATCCTAGCCATCTTGCATATACATGATAAAGTGATGAGTCAAACTGATCTCATAGGAACCACAAGTCTCTAAAAAAAGTCCCTCAACTCCATTCACAAAACAAGATCTCAATTGTTACCGCATGCACATTGTTTTGTCCATCTGATTGGAATGTTCCAACTGCATGCAAAGGTTTGGATCCATGCGATTGTGGAAAAAACTGGGAAAAATATTGGCTAAGGCCTGGAAAAAGGTCAATCATCATAACGACTCATAAATACTAACCCTCGGGAGAAAAATAGGTTGATAACAAAAGGGATACGAATTTAGTGGTTATGCATTAATGGCTTATGGGTTGTCATAATGGGGCGCCTAATACCTTTATCACAACTATTGGAGGTTTTGGTATCAATTTCTCTCATTTTATTACCTCTAATCCCCCTAGCCCCTATGTCATGAGGTACTAGGGCCCCTTCTCATTGTCTAATTCTAGGATTATAAATCTTAGTAAACCATACTCAAATATCTCACTTCTATGCATTGATGCTATGGTTATCTCCCATTTTCCATTCAATATAAAAAAAGATCTCAATTCCCCAAGATTCATAATAATTGAACATTTAGAAGTGATCATTTAGAAAATTTAACAACCACCTCTAGAAGTTCAATTCTATTGAATTTTTTGTTTGTTGTGTGTGTTTGCGGGGAGGGGGCGGAGTTTGTTTAAAACCACCTGCAAAACTTACATTGATGTGACTTTTAAGGGGGCTTGTCAAACAATCCCCCCTAATCATCATAATTGAAATTTTGGAGATGGTTTGGACAAACTGCCTCCCCCCCCCAAAAAAAATATATGTATATATATATATATATATCATGAGAGTTGAACTTTTAGAGGATATTCTTAAATGACTACCTCCAAATGTTCAATTCTCATGATTTTATTTTGGGGGGGGGGGGGCATGTAGTTCAAAAATTTTCTTCAAAAGTCAAATTCTCATGAATTTTAGGGGTCTCATAAAAAAACCACCGTGAAAAATGTAATTTGGGGTAGTTATTTAACCCCCTAATCTATTCTAGCCTAGCCTAGCCTACCCTAGCCTAACTTATCATATCCTATCCTAGCCTTGTCTTGCATTGATGAGCCTAGCCTAGCCTAAACTAACCTATGATGATCTAGCCTAGCTTACCCTACCCTACCCCATTTAATGTAGAGTACCCTACCCTTGCCTAAGCTAGACTAAAGTAACCTAGTCTAACCTAACCTAAATTAGCCTAGCCAAAAAAAGCATAGTGTAACCTAGCCCAAACTAACCTAACTTAAACTAGCCTCGAGTAAAGTAGCCTAGGATAACCTACTGTAAACTAGCCCAACATGACGTAGCATGAACTAGGCTAGCCTAGAATAACCTAGCCTAGACTAGCCTAGCCTAAACTAACCTACCTAGCCAAAACTAGCTTAGCTTAAATGATCTTAGCCTAGCCTAGCCTAGCCTAGCCTAGCTAAGCCTAAAATACCCTTTCCTAACCCAACTTAGCTCAGCCTAGCCTAAATTAGTCTAGGCTAAAGTAGCCTAGCCTAACATAGCCTAAACTATCCTAGCCTAACCTAGCCTAACCTAACCTATCCCCCATTATCCTAGTCTAGCCTAGCCAAAACTAAACTAGCCATTCTTGGCTTAGCATAAACTAGACTACTCCAACCTAGCCTAAACTAGCCTAGCCTAGCCTAAACAAGCCTAACATAGCATACCCTTGCCTAGCTTACCATACCTTAGCCTAAATTAGCCTATCCTAGCCTAATCTAGCTTAAAAATTCCCAACCTAGCTTATCCTAACCTAAATTAGCCTAGCCTAGCTTAAACTAGCCCACCCTAGCCGACCCTACCCTAACATAGATTATCCTACCCTAGGCTGACATATATCTTAGTGTAGGCTAGTCTAACCTAGCCAAACTTAGCCTACACTAGCCTATCCTAGCTTACCCTAACCTAGGCTAACCTACCTAAGCTAGTCTATCTTAGCTTATCTTTCCTAGTCTAACTTATCATAGCCTAAACTAGCCTAGCCTAACACAGCCTAGCCTGGACTACCCTAACCTACACTATCCTACCCTAGCCTATCATATCCTTGCATAAACTACCTTAGTTTAACCTACACTATCCAAGCATACCATAGCGTACCCTAGCATAACCTTATACTAGCCTAGCTTTGTTTAGCCTAGTCTATCATAGCCTAGGTTTCCTAGCCCATCCTATCCCAACCTAAAATGGACTATCCTAACATGGCCTAGATTCTATTAGCCTAGCTCGTACAAGTGTAGCATAGGCTACCCTATCCTACACTAGCCTAGCCTAGCCTAGCCTAGCCTAACCTACACTAGTTAAGAATACCATACCAACCTCTATCCTAGCCTAGTTTATCATAGGCGAATGTGGCCTATGCTAGCATAAAATATCTTAAGTTAAACTAGACTAGACTACCCTACCCTACCTTTCCCTACCCTACCCTAAACTAGTGTAACGTACCCCAACATAAACTAGCCTGCACTAGTCTAGCTTGACCTACCCTAGCCTAGGCGTGGCCTAAGATAGCATAGCATAACCTAGAGTTCCATAAAATAGCTTAGTCTAACCTAGCCTAATATAGCATAAACTAGCCTAGCCTAACACACCCTAGCTTACCATATCCTAGCCTAGCTTAGCCTGGACTAAATTGGCTTAGACTGTCCTAACCTAGCATAGCTTAAACTAGCCGAGCCTAACCTTACCTAAACTAGACTAGCCCAAACTAGCCTAACCTAGGATAACCTAGCCTAAACTATACTAAATTATCCTAACCTAACTTAGACTAGCCTAAACTGGGCTAACCTAGCCTAAACTATCCTAGCGTAACCTTAAAAAGCCTACCATAGCCTATACTAACCTAGCCTAAATCAAACAAGCGTAAACTAGCCTGACCTATCCTAGTGTAACCTAGCCTAACCTTGCCCAAACTATCCTAGCTTAAACTAGCATAGCCTAGCTTAGCCTAGCATAAATTAGCCTAACCTACCCTAGTCTAAACTAGTCTAGCCTTTCCCAAAATATCCTCGTTTAAACTAGCATAGCCTAACCTATCCTAACATAGCCTAGTTGAAACTAGCCTAGCCTAACCTAGCCTAGCTTAACCTAGGTTAGCCTAGCATAACCTAGCCTAGCCTAACTTATCCTAGCCTAATCTAGTCTAGCCTAGCCTAGCCTAACCTATCCTACACTATCATAGCCTAAACTAGCCTAGCCTAACCTCACACTTAACCTCTCCTAACCTAAATTATCCTAACTTAACCTAACCTAGCCTAACATAAACTAGACTGGCCTAGGCTAGCCTAAACTGGACTAGCCTTGCCTAGACTAGCCTAGCCTGTCCTAGGCTAGCCTTAACTAGCCTAAACAAGCCTAGCCTACCCTATCCTAAACTAGCTTAGCCTAGCCTAGCCTAAAATAACATATTTTACCCTAGCGTAACCTACACTATCCAAACATACCATAGCATACCCTAGCATAACCTTATCCTAGCCTAGCCTTGTTTAGACTAGCCTATCATAGCCTAGCCTGACCTATCCTAGTGTAAGCTAACCTATCCTTATCCAAACTATCATAGCTTAAACTAGCCTAGCATATCCTAGCCTAACATAAATTAGGCTAACATAGCCTACTGTAAACTAGTCTAGCCTTGCCCAAACTATCCTAGTTTAAACTAGCATAGCCTAGCCTACCCTACCCTAGCTTAACTTAGCTTAGCCTAGGATAACCTAGCCTAGCCTAGATTAACCTAGGATAAACTAGTCTAGCCTAGCCTAAACTAACATATCTTACACTATCATAGCCTAAACTAGCCTAGCCTAACCTCGCATGTCCTCACCTAATGTAGCTTAGCCTAACTTATCCTAACTTAGCCTAACATAAGCTAGAGTCACCTACGCTAGCCTAAACTTAACATGCCTTGCCTAGCCTAGCATAAACTAGCTTGGACTAGCCTAATCTTGCATAGGCTAGCCTAAACTAGCCTAAATAAGCCTAGCCCAACCTATCCTAAACTAGCATAGCCTAACATAGCCTAGTATAGCCTATCCTAGCCTACGCTACTTTTCCCTAGCCTAGCCTACTCTAGCTTTACCTAGCCTAGCCTAGCCAAAATTATGTTAGCCTAGCCCATCATAGCATAGCCTATATCCTATCATAGCATGGCCTAAAGTAGCCTAGCGTAGCCTTACCTAACCTAATCTAGCAAGGTGTGGCCTAGCCTAGCCTAATCTAGCATACAATAACATCGTCCAACTAGTTTTCCTAGCTTTATTCTAACCTAGTCCTAACTAGATTTGCATAAGCTAGCTTAGCCTAACCTAGCCTAAACTATACATGCTAACCTAGCCAAAGCAAGCCTAACCTAAGCTAAGATAGCCTAACCTAGGCTATCCTAAACTGGCCTAAACAATCTTAGCCTAGCCTATCCTAACCTATCCTACTCTAGCCTAGGCTAGCTTAGCATAGCTTAATCAATCCTAAACTATGTTAGTGTAGTCTACTGTAGCCTAGATTGGCGTATGTTATCCCAAGATAACGTAATCTATCATAGTTGACCCTTTCCTAACTTAAACTACCCTGGCCTAGCCTACTTTGGCCTAGCCTAGTTTGGCCTAGCCTAGCTTAGCCTAACTTAGCTGCGACTAGCCTATCCTAACCTAGTCTACCCTAGCCTACCCTAGCCTAACCTACCCTGGCCTAGCCTATCTTACCTAACATAGCCTAGCTTGGCTATCCTAGCTGTTGGTTAGGTAAATCCCCTCTGCGGACAGAGGCGATCCCACTAGCCTATAACAGAACTAGCCACAATCAAACCACGCTGCTACGCAAGTTCCTAGTTATGCATCAAAGGTGAATCAAGAAGACTAACCTGGAGTCCAATGCTATGATTGAAGCAGAGTTGATATCCCCGCTCCCTCGCTCCAGCAGATCATAAACGAACACCTGCACATGCAAAGGAAGAGACAGATACCAACATAACAGCTACCAAGGCACAACTATATTTCAGTCAGAAAGGAAATAAATCAACACATCACCATAATAGACAATGAGATTGGAACTATAATAGCAGTTGCTCATCAATTAATAATAAACAGGAAGAGTTACAACCATTGTTCTGACGCTGACCCTCTCCTGGCTGGGCGAGTAACTATATGTGTCTTGCAATGCATCTCCTCTCTGGCAGCATGGCCTCTCTAGCACTCACTAGCATTCCTCCAAGAACTCAAGAACTCAACATCTAACACTCCATGACTAATCATTATCACTCTAATCACTCAATCACTAGCTTGTCCAATGCATAATGACAAGCTTATATAGATGAAGAAGGGAGGAGGATACGATGAACCGAGACACCTTTTGTGGATTGGCATTATCCTCAAAAGCCATTAAAGATGGATATAGGATAAAGCTCGACAAAAGACTGACTTTTTATCCTCAGAAAAGCTCTATGTAATGAAGGAAACAACAGTCGGACGTGCGTTAAGGCAAAAAGCATGACCAAATTTGGTTGGCGCGACTGCTGCTCTAAGAGAGGGTGCCAACGGTCGCGCCCTCTTTTGAGGATCTCCATCATTGGCGCGGGTAGGATACTGTAGACTTGCGCCAATGGAAAAAGAGCACTTTTCAGGGATGATCTGTAGGAGGTGTCTTCTGGGAACATGAAGTACATACTCAGGGGAACATAATGCAAGTGTTTTTAGACTTTGTCACTTCTTATAACTCCCGGAATGAGTCCTCCAAGGTACGACAAGAGGAGTAACAGGGATGGTGACAAATTACTATGTAACAGATGCCCCCTAAAGCATGAAGTCCGAGAGGTGGAGAGGGGTGAAATGCTTTACAAGAACACACATAAGAACACATATAGTTACTGCCGCCGAGGATCTGTATTAAGAGACATGACTGATAGTTCAATTACATGATGCACGTGGTATGGTCGCAGCCATCCATAAGAGAGTACATAAATAATCTAGATCCATAGTATGGACGTAGCCATCTGGTTAGGATCAATGAATTGACTCAGGTATGGTCGCAGCCATCCAGTGAATGAGTCAAGTATCAAGAATCACGCCTGGATTACAACAGACACAATCCAGGGTCTTGCGCTCCATCTCGACCCGAACAGGAGTACAAGTTCAAGCATGTGAATATATGAGCTGAAGTCGAACATGCATGAACATCGTCTGATTACCAGTCAATAGTGGAAACTGTTAACAGACGCGAGAGGTACCACCAATAATGACAATGGTCCTTAAGGTACTATAGGTACAATCTACGGTGCGTGAATTAATGATCTGAAGTCGAACGCCCGTGGAATCATCTGATCGGAGGCCAATGATGAAAACCTCGCATCGAACACGAAGAACCTGCCATTGAGGCATGCAGGCTCCAAGGCACCGGAAGGGAGTCTCTAGGTCATCTTCCTGGATAATGAGTTGAAGTCGACAGGGAGTGACCTTGATCGAAGGTGGGCCATAATGTTTCCCATATCATCGACACGAGACAGAGAGATAATGTTGTGAATCAAGATTGTACGAACTATCAGAGGGAGGTTGTTTCTTTGCAGAGGTCAACTTCTCTTGAACATATCGGCGACACATTAACGGAATTGGCAGTATTCGACATCAAGGTATCAAAGGTCATGATGACGAGGCAATGAATGGATGAGAGGTCAAATAAGGTACCCAAGTCCATGGAAGCAAGTGAAAGATATGAGATGAGATATCCCCACCCCGGACACGAAAGCAGAAAAGTGCCATCTTCAAGAGCGACATACTGCCGTTACGGTAATAATTATGGTTCAAAAAATTTTATTTTCCCCCCGCCATTTCTGGCGAGTACCCTAGTTATTTTTAACAAGCTTGATGGGGATAGCATATGCTTGCGTTGTGACAAAATCCGATGTCATTAAGTTTTAACGAGTCTGACAAAGGAAGAACTCGGTGTCTTTTCATGTTTAGAGAGTTTGAAACGACAGCAGAAAAGGAAACTCCAGGGATGTCCTTTTTCGTAAAGTTGTGTCTCTCGGGCCCAAAAAAGTATAAAATAATACCCGAAAGAACCGCCCGATCATTACGATCGAGGAGTACTTTTCATAATTAGTGATTTCGACCTGAAAAAGTAAAAAAGCGGTCAAAACCACGTCGTTTCGTAACCATTAACGAGTTTGAAACGACAAAAACCCGGTAATCTTTTTATGTTTTAACGGTGGACAAAAAGAACTTAAAACGACCGCCCCTTATTAACATTTAACGAGTCAAGAGGAGCGACTCGGCAATCTTTTCCTCTTTAAATGGTCAGAAAAGAGCTGAAAGCGGACCTCCATTTTTATTTTCTTTAACGAGTCAAAAAGGGAAAAATACTCGGCAATCTTTTCATATTTTTCGAGTCAGAAAAGAGCGTAAAGGCGACTCGTCCTGAAGGAACGAGTGGTATAAAGGATAGCAACTGGTTCCGGTAATGGTGGAACTTACTCGAAACATGTAAAGGTTAAGAGGCTGGCTAATAAAACCACTCATCGCTGCGGTTCCTCAGGAAAGGAGAAACAACCAAGTGAAAGCATATGATCGGCCAAAAAGATGGTGGCGATGGAATGAAACAACCAAGGCTCATATAGCAGAATTTAGCAGATAAAAGGCAATCACGGGATGTAAATCAGGTATGGGTTCATTTTTACACAAGCTTGAACCATGGAGAACTTTGCTTGTCAAAATTTTTTTTTTCTTGCATGCCCCCAGCATGATAATGCCCCCAGCATGGTGATGCAAAATCGAGATACATGCCCCCCAAGCTTCATGGCATTCACGGAGTGGATGGAATGAAGGTTTAGTTGGAAAAACTCGATTTTGAAGGAGGATGCATGCCTCCGGGGGCCAGCCGCCGTCATCAGAATGACGGAGTGGAGGCTGGGGTATTTCCTGTGGAAATAAGACCATTGAGGAATGGTAGATGACTATATGTGAAGTGTGAACCAGGGAATGAAAGTTGGTCTATGACTTTGATCGTCCTTCCTTCATGCAGAAAGCACATCACTCTGAAGAGTGAGGACACAATAGCACGTATGCGATAAATATAGTCTCGTCCAAGGAGTAAATTGTAATCTAACGGACCTTGGACTACCATGAGACCCATTTGGATAGTCTTCCCTTCTAACGTGATAGGTACATTGGGAAGAATTCCTAAAGGTTGAGTGATTTCTCGATGGAAACCTATAAGGTTTCTCGTCTCAGGCAGAAGCAATGGGGAACCAAGTGCTTCCCAAGCTGTTGAAGAAAGGATACTCACAGGAGATCCCTCATCAATAATTGTACCAGCCATAACCATGCGATAGACTTGGACTATAATTCGAAATGGTATGGAGGCTGGTAACCGAGGATTGACTAGTTGATCCCAATTGAAGGAAACAACTAGGTTGCTTGGAGGTGGGACTAGATAGACAGCCGGATATGATTCTGATGGACTTTCTTCCTGTTGTGAAGGAATGAGAGGGACGCTCACTTGATCATTAACGTCTATGTCAATGAATATAATTTGGACGGTGGGATCTTCATTCTTGGCAGTGATAACATCATCTGAGGAGGTAACTTCTGAAGGCGAAACCGGGTCACTTGTAATCCGGACCTTTTGACTTTTGTCTGGTTTGGATTGAGATGTAAGATCATCTAAGGCTGGAAGTTCTGAAGGCAAAACCGGGTCACTTGTAAGCCGGACCTTTTGATTGTTGTCTGGTTTGGATTCAGGTGTAAGAGCATCTAAGGATGGAACTTCTGTAGGCAAAACCGGGTCACTTGTAAGCTGGACCTTTTGAAAGACCGGGTCACTTGTAATCTGGAACTGTGGACTTTCATTTGGTTTGGACTCAGGTGGTTCATCTTTGATGATCGAGTGGTGCGTAGATGATGAATATAAATCAATACTCGTTCCGACCAGGGACTGGTCTGGAGCAGGCGGAGCATAGGTAGGTTCAGGAAGAGAAAGCTGGACCAAAGATGAATCATGTTTGATCACTTGGTTAGTGGAGAGATGATATGTCGTTGTAAAAAGACGCTGATATCCAGCAAGTAGTTGGGGTAAGGGAGCCAACAGACTTACCAAAAGACGGGAAGCTTCATCCATAAGTGGACAAAGGCGAAGGAGATGATTACCTTCACAAAGTCGACAAGGGAAACGAACCTTCCCTTTTCTGTTACCAACTAGTAAGGTATCGTCGGTCGGCGATAACAAGGGGCGAGTCGGGTCACGGGACCATATATCTAGGATCCTGGGAATGCCAGGACAATCAGAAAGAAAATGGTCCCCCTTGCATAATCGACAAGGAGACCGAAGCTTCCGCGGAGGAGCAAAAGGTGGTTCCACTTTTGATAGTCTCGTGGCAGATACGACCTTTCCCTTAGGAGACTTCTTCTTTTTGGTCTTCTTCTTCTTCTTCTTAGCCACCTGGTTACTGAAATCCAAGGTTTCACCAGGCGAAGTAGAAGATGAGGACGCAGCAATAGGCGAAGAAGGGAAGGGGTCCACCTTAGAACCAACATGGTGTTGTTCGGGTGGAGGAGGTGGTGGCGGGACAAGAGTCATCACACTTGAGACCATCGAGTTTGAAAACAACCATACGGGTAAACCAATGGTCAACCCAGGCAAAGACAATGTTGCGATATACTGGACACCGACATTTCTAACAGAAGGAAATGGGCGAGGGTTCCCATCAGGAGGAACACCTTGGCTGGTGGGCACCGGAAAGGCTGCCATTGAACAAGAAATAACCCTACTCAAGCTAACGCAAACAAAATCTAATTGGGTATATGTTATCGTGGCCAATAAATTTTAAGACACTGAACTTAACCTTTTCATTTTTTAAGAGTCGAGAAAAGGATAAAAGATGACTCTAGTCTCCTTCGAATATTTAATGAGCATGAAGTGACAAGATGCTCACAGGCACCTTTTCGTTTAGGGAGTCCGAAAAGGATCAAAAGTGACTTCTCTGGAATTCTAGGTAGAGGGTGTGCCAAACTTTTCGCAAAACCACAGAATACTTTTTAGGGTACGGGTGGTCGATCTTCGTGAATGTTGTGTTCACTGTATTGCGAATCGTAGGGCGGCTGACACGGCTTCCTATGGATAAAGGCTTTATTCCTATAGGGGTCTCCCAATATATACTCGACGGTACGTGGGAGCACAGTCCGTATTGGCACCTATCGTTTCACCGTGGAGGAATCACCCAACCACTCGACGATAAACTACCAGGTTTAAAGACGCCGGAACACGTCTCTAACCTAGACCTCTAGAGTATTTGTGTTATGTTCCAATGTGTTGTTATGTTCATTGAGTTCATTTTAAAGTTTATCTTTGATTATGTTTCAGTTTTTGGTCCTACCGTATGTGATATCTCAAAAACTTCTTACATGCAGACTATATGCCAAAATAAGATCATTCGATTCGATGAATTCTATCTACAGGAGGGTTGAGATCTTTTTCCACAAACGAAATGATCACTTCAACAAACAACAAAGATCCTAATTCAGCTAATAACAAGAAACGAAATTTTTTCTTTTTCTTTTTAATAGCAACAAATAACAATAAATGCTAACTACTATGATGCAAGAGATTTTTTGTTTTTCTTTCCTTTAAGATGGCATGATGCATGTAAACAAATTTTAAGAGATATGCACAATCCAAGTTCAGTCAATGAAATAGAACCAATTCTGAAACATAAAAATGAACCATGCAAGCAAGGAAAAACACAAAGACAAGTGAAATCCAAAGAGGCTAAAAGTGAAGTATTCAGAGTATAGGAGATCAAGCTTTAACAAATCATTGGATCGGTGCAGAACACAACCAGCAAGCTGACTGGATAATTAAAAGACCGAAATTTCCCACAGAAGGCTAGACATGCAATGTCACTAGATGTCCTAGGGCTGAGATGAAAAGCAAAGAAATATGCAAACAACTGAAGGATAAAGGCTAAGACCAGTCAAGCAGAGGTTCAACACAGTTCCAGAGGCTGTAAGAGATATAAAAAGAGACTGAAAGAGCTTTCCACACACACACAGGAAAAATTTACAGAGCTGGCGCGACTGTCAGCATGCAACTTGCGCTACCACAGGATTGGCGCGAGTTGATTTTGAGCAACATGCGCCAACTGGCGCGACTGTCAGAGAAATAACCACGCCAATTAAGCTTGCCAACTAGAAAAATAAATGATATGACCTCAGGTCGGGTTGACAGTGCTCAGATGGGTCAGACAGTAAAGAATAAACTCAAAACTGACTCAGGAAGCTCATTCACTCAAGCAAGCAGAAGAAAATTAACATGCAAGACAAAAATCAACTAGCTTCTCCCCAGCGGAGTCGCCAAATTGTTGGTTAGGTAAATCCCCTCTGCGGACAGAGGAGATCCCACTAGCCTATAACAGAACTAGCCACAATCAAACCACGCTGCTACGCAAGTTCCTAGTTATGCATCAAAGGTGAATCAAGAAGACCAACCTAGAGTCCAACGCTATGATTGAAGCAGAGTTGATATCCCAGCTCCCTCGCTCCAGCAGATCATAAACGAACACCTGCACATGCAAAGGAAGAGACAGATACCAACATAACAGCTACCAAGGCACAACTATATTTCAGTCAGAAAGGAAATAAATCAACACATCACCATAATAGACAATGAGATTGGAACTATAATAGCAGTCTTTCATCAATTAATAATAAACAGGAAGAGTTACAACCATTGTTCTGACGCTGACCCTCTCCTGGCTGGGCGAGTAACTATATGTGTCTTGCAATGCATCTCCTCTCCGGCAGCATGACCTCTCTAGCACTCACTAGCATTCCTCCAAGAACTCAAGAACTCAACATCTAACACTCCATGACTAATCATTATCACTCTAATCACTCAATCATTAGCTTGTCCAATGCATAATGACAAGCTTATATAGATGAAGAAGGGAGGAGGATACGATGAACCGGGACACCTTTTGTGGATTAGCATTATCCTCAAAAGCCATTAATGATGGATATAGGATAAAGCTCGACAAAAGACTGACTTTTTATCCTCAGAAAAGCTCCATGTAATGAAGGAAACAACAGTCGGACGTGCGTTAAGGCAAAAAGCATGACCAAATTTGGTTGGCCCGACTGCTGCTATAAGATAGGGCGCCAATGGTCGCGCCCTGTTTTGAGGATCTCCATCATTGGCGCGGGTAGGATACTGTGGACTTGCGCCAATGGAAAAAGAGAACTTTTCAGGGATGATCTGTAGGAGGTGTCTTCTGGGAACATGAAGTACATACTTAGGGGAACATAATGCAAGTGTTTTTAGACTTTGTCACTTCTTATAACTCTCGGAATGAGTCGTCCAAGGTACGATAAGAGGAGTAACAGGGATGGTGACAAATTACTGTGTAACACTAGCCTAAACTAGGTTAGCCTAGCATATCTTGCCTAGCATAAAATACCCTAGCCTAGCCTAACCATAACTAGCTTAACGTAAACAAACCTAACCTAACCTTGCCTAAACTAAATCTAGTCTAGTCTAGTCTAGTCTAGTCTAGTTTAGTCTAGTCTAGCCTAATCTAGCCTTGTCTAGCCTAGCTTTAGTCTATTCTAAACTACTCTAGTCTAGTTTAGGCTGGGCTAGTTTAGCTAAGTCTAGGCTAGTCTAGTCTATCATAATCTAACCTAGCCCAATCCAGCGTATCCTAGCTTATTCTATTCTAGCCTGCCCTAGCCTAAACAAGTTTAGCCTAGCCTAACCTATCCTAATCTAGTCTAGCCTAGCCCAACCTAGCCTACCCTAGTGTACCCTACCCTAGTCTACGTGATCTTAGTCTAGCCTAGCCTAGCCTAGCCTAGTCTATCCTAACTTAGTCTATCCTACCCTAGAATACCCTAGCCTACCCTAGCCTAGTCTCGCTTACCGTATTCTAGACTACCCTAACCTACCCTAGCCTAGTCTCCTCTACCCTACCCTACCCTACCATAGTCTCTTCTAGCCTAGCCTAGCTTAGCCTATCCTACCCTACCCTAGCCTACCCAGTCCTTCCCTAATCTACCCTACCCTCTTCTAGCCTAGCTTAGTCTAGCCTACCCTAGCCTAGAATACCCTAGCCTAGCCTAGCCTAATCTAGCCTAGCTTAGTCTACCTTAGCTTAGCCTACCCTAGTCTAGCCTACCCTAGCCTTCCATAACCTAACGTCGCTTACCCTATTCTAGCCTACCCTAACCTACCCTAGCTTAGCTTAGCCTACTCTAGCCTACCCTATTCTAGACTAGGTTAGACTAAAGTAGATTAGACTAGACCAAGTTTAATGTAGACTAGATTAGTTTAGTCTAGACTAGGCTAGTCTAGTATAGAGTAGGCTAGTCTAGTCTAGACTAGGCTAGTCTAGTATATATTAGGCTTGGATGGTCTAGTTTAGGCTAGGCTAGTCTAGTCTAGTTTAGGTTAGGCTAGTTTAGTATAGTACAGTCTAGCCTAGTCTAGTCTAGTCTAGGCTAGGATAGGCTAGGCTAGTCTAGTATAATCTAGTGTAGGATAGTCTAGTCTACTCTAGCCTAATCTAAACTAATCTAGTCTAGCCTCATCTAATCCAGCCTAGTCTAACCTAGCCTAATCTAGACTAATCTAGTCTAATCTAGTCTAGCCTAATCTAGCCAAGACTAACCTAACCTAATCTAGCATAATCTAGGCTAGCCTAGAGTAATCTAGTCTAGTCTAATCTAACCTAGCCAAATCTAGCCTATTCTAGTCTAACCTAGCCTAACCTAATCTAGCCTCGCCTAACCTAGCATGGCCTAGTCTAGCTTAACCTAGCCTAATCTAGCATAATCTTGCCTTATATAGCATAATCTAGCCAAATCTAGCCTAATCTAGTCTAGTCTAGCCCAACCTAACCTATCATAACCTAGCCTAATCTAACCTAATCTAGCCTAGCCTATCTTAATCTAGCCAAATCTAACCTAGCCTAACCTATCCTAGCCTAGCATAAACTAGTCTAGCCTAATTTAGCTTAATCTAGCATAATCTAGCTTATCCTAACCTAACTTAGCCCAACTTTGCATAGCCTAATCTAGCCTAATCTAGGCTAATCTACCGTAGACTAATCTACCCTGAGTTAGCCTAGCCTACTCTAATGTAGCCTAGCCTAGCCTAATCTAGCCTATTCTCGTCTAGCCTAATCTAGACTAGCCTAGCATACCCTAGCCTATCGTACCCTACCCTAGGCTACCTATCCTAGCCTACCCTAGCCTATCGTACCCTACCATACCCTTCCCTACCTAGCCTAACCTAACCTACCTAGCCTAGCATAACCTAACATATCCTATTCTACCTATGCCACCCTAACATAACCTAGCCTAACATAGCTTATCCTAGCTTACCCTATCCTAAGCCTGTCCTAGCCTACCTAACCGAAACCTATCCCAACCTACCCTAGCCTAGCGTACCTTAGCCTAGCCTAGCCTAACTTACCCTAGCCTAACTTACCCTAGCCTAGCCTACACTAGCCTAGCCTATCCAAACCTAGCATACCCTAGCCTACCCACCCTACCTTAGCCTATCCTATCCTATTGTATCCTAGCCTAGCCTAACCTACCCTAGCCTAGGGTTCCTAACCTACCTAAGCCTCACCGAGCCTTGCCTATCCTACCCTACCCAAGCTTAGCCTAGTTAGCCTAACTTAACCTACCCCACCATAGCCTAGCCTAGCCTAGCCTAACCTACCCTAACCTACCATGTCCTAGCCTAGCCTGCCTTAACATGCCTAACCTACCTAAGCTACCTAGCCTACCCTAGCCTACCCTAAGCCAGAATACCCTAACCCAGCTTACCCAAGCCTAGCCTACCCTAACCTTCCCTAGCCTACCTAGCCTACCCTAGCATGGCCTACCCTACCTAGCCTAGCATAACCGAGCCTATCCTAACCTACCTAACCTACCCTAGCATAACCTAGCCTAGCCTAGCCTAGCCTACCCTACCCTACACTACCCTATCTTAAGCCTAGCCTACGCTAGTTTATCTTGCCCTATCCTACCCTACCTACCCTATCCTAGCATATCCTACCCTTACCTAGCCTAACCTAGCCTGATCTATCGTAGCCTAGCCTAGCATATCCTTTCCTACCTAAGCCTACCCTAGCCTCATCTATCCTACCCTACCCAAGATTAGCCTAATTAATCTACACTAACCTACCCTACCCTACCATATCCTAGCCTACCCTAGCCTACCCTGGCCTACCCTACCCGACCCTATCCTACACTAGATTAGCCTACCCTAGCGTACCTAGCCTACCCTAGACTACGCTAGCCTACCCTATCTTACCTAGCCCAACCTACCGTAGCCTAGCCTACCCTAGCCTATCCTAGTTTGCACTACCCTACTGTACCCTACCATAACATATCCTACCCTCCCCTACCATAGCATAGCTTACCCTAACCAACCCTCCCTAACCTACCCTAGCCTACCCTACCTTAGCCTAACCTGGCCCAACCTAGCGTACCTAACTGAGCCTAGCCTAACCCAGCCTAGCCTACCCTATCCTACCGTAGCCTAACTAAACCTAACCTAACCTAACCTACCATACCCTATCCTAGCCAAGCCCACCTAGCCTAGCTAAGTCTACCATGCTTGGCCAAGCCTACCTGGTCTACCTGACATACCCTACCCTCCCCTAGCATAGCCTACCCTTGTTTACCCTAGGCTACCCTAGGCTACGTATCCTAGCCTAGCCTACCTATCCTATCCTAGCCTACCCTACCTGCCTTACCTAGCCTAAATTGCCCTAGCCTACCCTAGCCTACCCTATCCTACCCTACCTAGCCTACCCTACCCTACCTAGCTTAGCATAACCTAGCCTAGCCTAGCTTACCTAGCCTACCCTAGCATAACCTAGCCTAGCCTACCCTATCCTAAGCCTACCCTAGCCTACCTAAGCCTACCCTATTCGAGCCTACCCTAGCCTACCCTACCTAACCTTAAGTATTTTATCATAAACTAGCCTAGCCTAACTTTATCCTAGACTAGACTATCCAACCTAGCCTAACACATGCCTAATCTAGCCTAAACTAGTTGAGCCTCACCTAACATAGCCTAGCCTATCCTATCTTAGCCCAACCTAACATGCCCTAAACTAGCTTAGTCTACTTCAACATATACTAGCCTAACCTAAGCATTCCTAGCCTAGCCTAAACTAGCTTTGCCTAACATGGCCTATCCTAGCTTAAACTAGACTAGTCTATCCTAGCCTTGCCTAAAGTAGCCTACTCGAGCCTAGTCGCGTAAACTAACTTGGCCTAACCTAGCCTAAATAGTTTAACCTTGCCTAGCCTATCGCACACCACTCTAGCCTAACCTAGACTAAACTGGCCAAATCTAGACCCCACTCTAAAATATTTGCAATCAAAATGTTATACACTAAATTTAGATAAGCATGAAGAGATTAAAATTGTTGAACTATTTCCAAAGAAATCAATGGCTTCTCAGAAAATCAAAGGGAAAAAAGACAAGTGATCATTAACCATTGAACTTCTCCACTGGAAGATATGGTTGCCTCTAATCTACTCGATAGAAAGCCTAGGCTACCTACAATAACGTGCCCAACAAAACATAGATGGAGGAAGAGGTTATAAAATCAAATAAAAGCTATACACTAAATTTGACATAAGCAAGAAGAGATTAAAATTGTTGAACTATTTCCAAAGAAATCAAGGGTTTCTCAGAATATGAAAGGGAAAAAATAGAAGTGGTCATCAATCATTGAATTTCTCCATTGGACGATTTGGTTTCTGTTTCCAGTTGCCTCCGATCATGAAGAGATTAAAATTGTTGAACTATTTATGAATAAAAAAAGGGCTTCTCAGAAAATCAAAGAGCAAAAGGAAAAGTGATCATTAACCATTGAGCTTCTCCATCGGAAGGGATTGATCTGGTTGCCTCAGATATGCTCCATCGAACTCCAGGGTTCTGTGTCTAGTTGACATAGAAGCAAGATAGCTCTTTTTTTTTGAACAAATATGATGCAATATCTATTAACTCTAAATTTCGCTGATTATTTTTAAATTTAATTGCATTTTCTCATTTTATTTGTGTTTATTTTTTTCAATATTTAGTACAATACTATATCTTACAAATTTTATTAGATATTATTATTTATTTATTTATTAAAAATGAATACATATACGGTTATATATATGTTTGTATTTTGCTCAAAATCATATAGTATTAAGTACATCTACATGTAACATGGAACATTTAGTTTAAAATATATAGTGAGCTCCTAATATAGTAGTGTTTGAGTGTACATTTTTGATTTACTTTTTTAACTAAATTGTGAAATATATTTAACATCATGAAAATGGAAATATGTGTGTGTGTGTGTGTGTGTGTGTGAGTGTGTGTGTATATATATATAATCAATCTTGATTTTCATGTTTATATTTTTCTCAAAATCATATGATATTAAGTCCACCTACATGTAACATGGAAGATTTAGTTTATAATATATGGTGGGCTCCTAATATAGTAATGTACGAGTGTACCTTTATGTTTTATTTTTTTTTACTTATAATGTTTAAAAATTGGGAAATATTAACATCATGTAAATGCAAATGTTTGCCATATTTATACAAGGTTTTGATTGATTTATAATTTTTATTCTTTTATGGGATATCTATTTTTCTTTTGCAAAAGTTAAGTTTTTTTTTGGTAATATACGCATTGCTTTTGTTTACATGAATTTAGAATAAAATCTCAAAACTAATTTGTTAAACTTCTTTATATAAACAACTTTCGTTATACAAACATATATTTCATATATGCACAATTTCTGTATATGTGCATATCTTCTGTATATGCACAACTTCTGTATATGAACATATTTTCCATATATGTGCAACTTTTGTATATGCATAACTTCAACACTTGTATATACATGCACAATTTTTGTATATGTGCATATATTACGTATATGCACAACTTCTATATATACACATATCTAAAAGTTGTACACATACAAAATATATCCATATATACAAAAGATATGTGCTACAGAATATGCACATATATAGAAGTTGTTTGTCTTCCATATATGCACATCTTTCATATATGCACATTTATGAAAGTTGCGCATATACAGTAAATGCACATATATGGAAACCATGCATATATGGAGGTTATTGTATATTCATATTATGAAAGTTGCACATTACTTCTATATATGCACAATTTTCGTATATATGCATATATGAAAGTTGCATATATATGATAGATATGTGCATATACGAAAGTTATACATATACAGAAGTTGTGCACAACTTCAACCTTTGTATATATGTCGCTTTCGTATATGCACAACTTCCATATATGTGCATATTTTTCGTATATGCATAGATTATGTATATGTTCCATATATGTATAAGTTTCGTATATGCACATAATTGAAAGTTTTGCATATAAGAAAGATATGTGGGTAGTTGGAAGTTGTGCATATACTAAGCATTGTGATACATAAAATGTGCATATGTAGAAGTTGTGCGACTTTCGTATATGCACAACTTATATATATGCACATATCATTCGTATATGTACAACTTCCATATATGCACAAATTTTGTATATGTGCACATATTCCATATATGTGCAACTTTTGTATATGCATAACTTTTGTTTATGCATATTTTGGAAGTTGCGTACAACTTCTGTATATGTGTAGCTTCCATATATATGCACATATAGAAGTTGTGTATATATGGAGGATATGTGCATATTTTCTATATATGCACAACTTTCATATATGCACGTATATTGAAGTTGGGAATATACAAAAGTAGTGTGCAACTTCCATAATCTGCATAAATAGAAGTTACACATATATGAAAGATATCCGTGTATATGGAAGTTGAACATATATGCATTTTCTTCACATGTGCATCTTTTCTATATATGGCATATATCAAAGTGTAATCACATATATAGAAGTGATGCATGTATGGAAGTCAACACATATATAGAAGAATTCCACATGTGAAGAAAATGTGAAAATTCCTACACTTTCCCAATTCCTACATGTGTAGAATTTTGGGCTAGAATATTTGTTCAGGGGACCTGACACATTCTCTGCAAAGATGAATGAGTTTGAATAAATATGTTTGGAGGAATTGGGATGGAATGTGTTTACAAGGGGCCATTCTTGTTCACCCCTTATTTGGTGGAGAAGAACAAATCAAATCGAAATTGGGGGCAGAGGTAGAGGGTTTTGTTAAGGGGGTAGATGGAATCTGGAGAATCTCTTCCTATGGGAGCGGACATAGACCACCCTTTTTTCAACCCACATGGACCCCGTTCTCAGGCTCTGTCCACCCTAGTGTATCCCCGAATGCTGATATTTGTGGAAGGGAAGATATGTATGTATACAAAAGTTGTGCATATATAAAAGTTGCACATATATAGAATCTGTGCATATACGGAAGATATGGACATATCAATTTTGTGGTCCTTTCTATATATCCAAATATCTTCCGTATATGCACAATTTCCATGTATGTTCAACTTCTGTATATGAGAAACTTCTATATACGGACATGTATTCCATATATGCAAAACTTCTGTACATATATCCACTATTATATATGTAAACATCCTCCATATGCGCATATATACGAAAGATATGTGATACATAAGATGTGCATATATAAGAGTTGTGTGTCTTCTATATATTCACATCTTTTGTCTATTCGCTTATGTGAAAGTTATGCATATATAGTAGAATCACATATATAGAAGATGTGCATATATGGAAGTTGAACAGATACATAAGATGTGTACATATACGAAAATTGTGCATATATGGAAGTTGTCGTATATGCATATTATGAAAGTCTCACATTACTTACGTATATCCACAACTTCTACATATGTGCATTTATAGAAGTTTCACATATATGGAAGATATGAACATATACAAAAGTTTCACATATACAGAAGTTGTGCACAACTTCAACTTTTGTATATACATAGCCTTCATATATGTGCATATCTTTTTTATATGCACAAAATTTTTATTTGTTCCATATATGTGTAACTTACGTATATGCACATATACGAAAGATATGTTCATAGTTCGAAGTTGTTCATATACCAAAGATATGTGATATAGAAAATGTGCATATATAGAAGTTGTGTGAATTCTGTGTATGCACAATTTCTGTATATGCGCATATCTTCCATTTATGTGAAACTTCCATATATTCACAACTTCCATTTATGCATATTACGAAATTTGTGCACTGCCTCTGTATATGTGCAACTTCCATATATGTGTATATATGAAATTTTTGCATACATGCAAGATATGCGAATATATTTCATATATGTGTATATCTTCCATATATCCACAACTTCTATATATGCACATATATGGAAGCTACACATATACATAAGAAATGCACAAGTGTCATAACATGCATAAACAAAAGTTGCCCATATACAAAAGATATGTGCATTAGAGAAAATTTTAGCCTAAAAGTAGCCTCCTAAGGATGTGATGGCTTCTATATCCAAGTTATAGCTTATGTATATGCACATATATATGGAAGTGTGCATATACGAAAGATGGCTTCCATATATGTGAAACTTTTGTACTTGCACATCTATATGGAACTCATCTTCCATATATGCACAATTTATGTATATATGGAAGATGAGTTCCATATATATGTGCATATACAAAATTTTTGCATATACGAAAGTATTTCGTATATGAACGCTTCCATATATATATATATATATATATATATATATATATATATATATATATATATAGATATATATATATATAGATATATCGAAGCCAGTTCTATATATACATAATTTATATGCACGTATATATGGAAACATGCATATATCACGTGGATGACATGTGGAAACACCCTAGTTA
Source organism: Pinus tabuliformis (assembly GCA_031772625.1). Lineage (NCBI taxonomy): Eukaryota > Viridiplantae > Streptophyta > Pinopsida > Pinales > Pinaceae > Pinus > Pinus tabuliformis. Next base: position 1,086,865,961 of record CM062820.1, on the reverse strand, counting down.
CATGGACACTATGTTATGCTAACATGGAAATGTCATGTGGGATAGATAGGGACCAGGTGGGTTCCACATGGAAATTCAATGTTGATGTGATGCTATATGAATGGAAAACCTTCAAATGAGCATAACTCTCAATCCCAAATTTTGATTGAGATAAAATTTATCACTGAAAATATCTTTACGAGATGAATGTGATGGTGGCATTCGTTTTAATTTTTTATGATGTTACAAAAAGAGGATTCTTATAACCCCATATTCATAACCAACCTTGGAGATCGGGTCATAATCAATAGGTAACACCTCCAAAAACTTGAGATAGTACACGAGGGTGGGAGGGGTCTTACATTTGTGCACCTTATGTGTAACCACTAGAGTGGTCGGAATTAAATAAGATAAACTCAATTTTATAGACAAGGTCAATGGAGTATGCTCATATGGTTATCATCTCAAAATTGGGTGTGGATTCAATGGGGACAATTCTTCATAGATTATACTTATACCTTTATCTTTAAAAGTGTGTCCTAAGGATGCCTGAGAAGTGGTTTTCAACATATGGAGAAGTGTCATTTAATTTAAGTGCTTAAATATTGTTATATTCTATTTCCAATCCAAGGATGTAAACTTAGAAATGTTTGCATTATATGTGCAAAATTAATACATGAATGATTCTTATAATATGAAAATAACTCTATGATTTAATTCTATAGAAAACACACTTGCAATAAAAACCAACTAGAATAGAAATCAAAATACTACAAAGGTCTATTTGATCATAGATATATAGGATCGGTTCCCTTGAAATCCCCTTAGAAATCCTTACAACTTGTAGTTACACATGCATCAACATGAGAGGGTACCACCAAAAAGGATAAACAAAAAGTTAAGAAGAACAACACCCCATCCACATCTTCCCCTACGATATCTCCTCCATGTTCCTTATGTAACCTCAAGTATACCCTTCCACTTGGTAAGCATTTGTGTTGGTCGATACAACTTTCACCTACATTGATTACCCCATTCAGCCATTCCCCTCGCACTATCAATATCCATGGCCATTCTCTCTGCCCTAACAACCATTCTTCTACATGACATTGAAGTTAAGCCTCATATCTCTTCTTCACCTTCTTTCTCACTACCTCTTTCATACTGTCGTAACCAAATTCAAGTTGAATCCTAGTTCCTTTATTATATCAAATATATTTAGACAAAATACATGTTTTTCTCACCACAATCACAATATTCCAGTGGCCATTTCACTGAACAACCACTCCCATATGATTGCAATAACCCTGGGCCCACGCTACCATGTATACCCCTTACCATTATCGTAGAATTGATCCCGCAGAGCCTTTGACCCAACCTCCAAAATCGGAGGTTAGAAATTCATATCAAAAGGGGAATGCATATTATAGTCAAAAAGAAATATTTCAACTAAAATACAAACGGAAACAACCCAAAAACCATTTGCATTCAAGACTTTCAGTCCTATAGGCCACACCACACATCACATCGGTAGGTTGTAGCTTTTCCAATGTGCATATGACTTCGACCCCGATCAACGATATGTGAAGGGACCCCGACCCGAAATACAGTGAAGCAAATTTAATATATCGGTAGTTCCATCTGATCACAGTGCTCAAGCCTTGTTCAATGTCCGTCCTCTATTGATTATGATTGTTGATCTAAACTCGGACCTGAAGGCATTATATGCCAAGCCGAGTTTTATGAAGTTTTCCTTTGTTAAAATATCTTTGTAACATTAAATGAAAATCAACCCCCTGACTGACATGACCTCTCCTACACTAATGCGATTTTAATTTGATCCTAATTCCTCTGCGATCCTTTTCTAAATCCAAAGCTCATCTAATCCCTGTATATGGCTTATGTCTATGTGCATCTTCTATAACATAAATATGGAATTATGAATATATACAAGACTGCTTCTGTATATAGACAAATTTTGTATATGTACATATATTTGGAAGCCATCTTCCATATATGCACACATCCATATCTATGTGCATGTACAAAAGTTGTGCATATAGAGAGGTTGTGAATATACAAAATCCATCTTCCATAAATACATACTTATGTGTGTGTGTTTGTGTGTGTGTGTGTGTGCAAAATATGCGCATTGAAAATATCCAACTTCTCTATATGCGGAAATTTTTCATATACACTTATATATAGAAGCGTGTATATATGGAAAATGACTTCCATATATATTCATTTATACATAAGTTGGGAACATACAAGAGAAATATACTTAAGTTGCACATATACGGAAGAAATTTTCCATTTGTGCACACTTTCATATATATCTATATATATATATATATATATATATATATATATATATATATATATATATATATATATATATATATATATACAATCTACACATATATGAAAGATGCATTCTCAAAGATAAAATATCACATACATAAAACAAAGTGAAAATAGAATGATTACTTCCCCTTTAACTTTATACTATGTGATCAATAAAAAAAATTGGTTTTTGTTTATTTTTTTGTATGATAAAAGATCCTATGAAGACCTATTTGTCCTTTTCACTCTCAAATTAACTGGGCATTGTGAACACATCTTCTAATGGGTACTGGGGCATCGTCATAAAATATTTGGCGATGCCTTCCAATAGTAGAAGAATCAACCAAGTTAACGGATGAGGCTTTGGTGCTGCACGCACCTCCACCTATAGGGTTGGATGCCCTAGATTTTAGACACTAAAGTACCTTCGTGCCATGTGAGAATTCAAGTCTTTAGATTCTTAGTATTCAGTTACCAGTGTCAAACACTAGATGGGTCGAGTAGGCCCAAATAGTACCACATGCACTAGACCTAAGTCGAACCCCCTCTGAATCAGGTCTTTGCCATGCTCAAGTATTTTCTTTCCGTGGGTTGATTGAAGGATTTTAAGCTCCCTAAAAATTTAACTTCTCTGTCACAAATATGTAACATGATGATCCAGGTGGATGTTGTTGGCCACCCACCAACCCATTTGGACCCCCACAACTGTCTCTTTCAGTCTTTTCAGTTTCGTAAATTGTAGCACAGTTTACTATTTTTAGCAGTTTTTCGGGTCCTGAACTTTCGGAGCTGTTTTGAGGCCCTAAACGACATTTTTTTGGGATTCTGGGGCAACATGGGTCCATGGCCCCATGCTGCCTCCCAAAGTGGTAGTACTCGGATAGATCTTTCTAACGAGCTATCGTGCGCGTCAAACGGAGATCGTATGCCAAAGTTACGACCCCGGGAAATTGATGTACCAATTTACCCAAACGGGGCCCACAATTTGGTGTTTCATCTTCTAGGGTTAGGTTTTGGAATGTGAAGGGTTTTCCATTGTTTCTCAACAATAAATAGGCCTTCGAGCCTCATTGTAACGCAGTTCGGAACAGTTCAGAGGCATGTAGCCACCACATCTCTTCTCAGAGATAAGCTACCATCGCCCTAGCTGGTTTCTTTCCATTTCTGTTTGTAAACATATTTCAGTATTTTACAGTAATGAAATGAAGTATTATTTCCGCTGCATCTCTGTTTTTATGGTTATCACATCTCTGTATTTATGGTTATCTCTGTAATCTGTTGCGTTCCTATTTAAATCCGGATCAGTGGTATCAGAGCGGTCTGCTTTTTCTCTGTTTTTCTTTGCATGTCCCCAACGAGGTCGGGATATAAGGAGTTAGGGCTTGAACTGGTCGAACCTTTGCAAGACCAGCCTCGGAAATCCCGACGGCCTCCCATGGCGGATGAGAAGAAAGACGAGGGGGCAGGAGATCCTATCAAAATCTTGCTCGAAGAAGCGCTCGAGCGGCAAAGGAACGCGATGATGGATAGCTTTGCGCAGATCCTTCAGCGGCTACCCAGAGGCGACGCATCGACTTCCAACAACAACTCTGGAAACGCCACACCGTTTAAGGTACAAGTTAATTTTGAAATCCCCATCTTCGAGGGTCAAATAGACGCAGATGCCGTAGATAAATGGTTAAATCTGCTAGATGGGTATTTTTCTGTTCATGAATTTTCAAATCGGGAAAAGATTGTTTTCGCCCTTCTCAAAGCAGCCCCCCACGTCAAGGACTGGTGGGAAACCTACTGCGAGCAGAAGGATGAAAGTACAGGCTCACTATTTTCAGCCGCACCCACTTGGAATGACTTTCGGGATGCCATCAAGGAGCAGTACTACCCTGTCGGAAGCTATGAGGACAAATACATCAAATGGACCACACTGCGGCAGGGGCGAGACCAAGATGTGCCAGAGTTCACAAACATTTTTCATACCCTTCGCACACAGTTGGGTATCAAAGATTATGAGCTGCATCTGGTACTCAAATACAGCGGCTGCCTACACAGATACATCCAGGAAGAGATGGTGTTCATGAACATCTCCTCACTCGGCACAGCATACCGATACGCTGTCAAAATCGAGCAAAAGTTCAAACAGAAGAAGCGAGACTTTGGATCTGCAAATCCGAAGCCCAAAGGACAAAGCCAAGGCGGGGTGACCCAAGACAACCCGTCGAAGCCGCAAGAAAAGAACAACACCATGAAGCCAAAGAAGGACACAGGAAAGTGGTGTGAGTTCCACAAGAGTCCCACTCATAACACAAGTGAGTGTCGGACCAAGCAATCACTGGTGGCCGAGTTGAAGGCTTCCCAATTAGAGGCATGTTCTGACCCTGAGCCAGAACCCAACAAGGGGAATGGCAAAGGGAAGCAGATCATTGATGCGGATCCCAGCGCCACTGTTGCCACCGCCAAGATCCAGAAACATGAGCCCGAAAATCCAGAGGAAGGGGAGCGTCTTTTCCACTCACAGATGTGGGTGAAGTGTTCGCCACTACAATTCATTGTCGACAGTGGCAGCCAAAAGAACCTTGTTTCAGCAGAGGTCGTGAAGCGGTTGGGCCTACCGACTACACCACACCCACAGCCCTACAGTATCAGGTGGCTTCATGAAGGACGAGATCTCAAAGTTTGCCAGAAGTGCCGCCTTCCCTACAGCATCAAGCCCTTCACAGACGAGGTATTATGTGATGTTACACCTCTAGATGTTTGTGATGTATTATTAGGCCAGCCATACTTGTGGAGGCGACATGCTGTGTATGAGTCAAGGCCTCGTGCTGTCATTATTTCTTTGAATAATTCATTATACAGGATACCAGAGGTAGCCCCACCTACTGCCACATCCTTGATCACTACCAAGAAAGGCAGCAAGCTCATATCACAGACCAGGAAATTCATCTGTCTGGTTCACTCCCAAAATAAGGGGAAGATCGTTGCTACATCCATGACCCCTGCAAAGGGTTCCTCCATGCACCAGCAGCAGCAAAGGGATACGGGCATGACAGAACACAGGAACAACTTCTCCTCACCCACAGGGGTACCACACAAGTTTCAGGTGGGCAGCAAAGTCTGGTTGCATCGACAGAAAGAACGCCTTACCAGAACCCATCAGAAGCTCAGACCACTCCGACACGGTCCTTGCAACAGTACCAAGGCTATGGGGAACAATGATTTGGAGCACATCATTCCTCCATTCCTTCGCCTTCACCAAATGTTCAATGTGGACCATCGTCGACCATGCTTCCCACCATCACTGGACACATCAGAGATTGCAGGACAAGTTCAGCAGATGGAGGAACTCAACGCAATGGGGACCATTGCTTCCTAAGGGGGGAGGAATGATCCAGGTGGATGTTGGTGGCCACCCACCAACCCATTTGGACCCCACAACTGTCTCTTTCAGTCTTTTCAGTTTCGTAAATTGTAGCACAGTTTACTATTTTTAGCAGTTTTTCGGGTCCTGAACTTTCGGAGTCGTTTTGAGGCCCTAAACGACGTTTTTTTGGGATTCTGGGGCAACATGGGTCCATGGACCCATGTTGCCTCCCAAAGTGGTAGTACTCGGATAGATCTTTCTAACGAGCTATCATGCGCGTCAAACGAAGATCGTATGCCAAAGTTACGACCTCGGGAAATTGATGTACCAATTTACCCAAACAGGGCCCACAATTTGGTGTTTCATCTTCTAGGGTTAGGTTTTGGAATGTGAAGGGTTTTCCATTGTTTCTCAACAATAAATAGGCCTTCGAGCCTCATTGTAACGCAGTTCGGAACAGTTCAGAGGCATGTAGCCACCACATCTCTTTTCATAGATAAACTACCATCGCCCTAGCTGGTTTCTTTCCATTTCTATTTGTAAACATATTTCAGTATTTTACAGTAATGAAATGAAGTATTATTTCCGTTGCATCTCTGTTTTTATGGTTATCGCATCTCTGTATTTATGGTTATCTCTGTAATCTGTTGCGTTCCTGTTTAAATCCGGATCACATGACCATGACGAATTATGAGATGCCTACCCCCAATGGTCCTAACGTGAACTATAAATTCTTTGGTGGCCCTTGTGGGGAATTTAGTTGGTTCTAGTTATGGTAGCTTTTGAGGGTCTTACTTTGCTTTAGTGTGTGAGATTTAAGATAAAATAAACTAAGTATCAAAAGGTCTGGAAACTGGATGCCTTCTAATACAAATATTATAGAAGCTTAGTGTGTGGTGTTTAACTATGTGCAAGTGATCAAGTGAGCATGAAAATTGTGATAAGATATGGATATTTGGTGATCCGTTGCAATATCCTCCTAATTACACTATATTTCAATTATTCTTTGCATGAAAAAGAAATTATGTGCGGATAATGGGCCGCTTACTCTTTATCCTACTACACTAAGTGTGACTAAAGGGAGGTGGAAATCTTACTCTCTTAGTAATTAAGCTATGGGATTTGCCAAAACTAGAAAAATAGACTGAAAATATGTGTCGAATTTTGTCACTTTCTATGTGATAATTTACAAATAAAAGTAAGAAAAAAGATATATGTGTAACTTCTGCATATGCACATCTTTTGTATATGTGCTTATCTTCTGCATATGCATATCTTCCATATATGCACATTTTTTGTATATGTGTATATCTTCTGAATATGCATATTTCTTGTATGTGCATATCTTCTGTATATGTGCATATCTTCTGTATATTCATATATTCTATATATATGCATATCTTTCGTATATGGATATCCTCTGTATATGCATATACTCCATATATATGCATTGCATATCTTTTGTATATGAATATTTTCTGTATATGCATATTCCATATATGCATATCTTCCGAACATGCATATCTCATGTATATGCATATCTTTTGTATATACACATATCTTTTGAATATGCATATATTCCGTATATATGCATATCTTCCGTATATGCACATCTTTTGTGTATGTGCATATCTTCCATATATGCACATATTCTGTATATGTGCATGTATTCTGTATATGTTCATATCTTCTGTATATGCATGTATTATGTGTATCTACATATCTTGTGTATAATTGCATATATTTGGTATATGCATATCTTCTGTATACGCATGTCTTATGTATATGTGCATATCTTCCATATATGCATATCTTCCATATATATGCATCTTTTGTGTATACATATCTTATGTATATGCATGTCTTTTGTATATGTGCATATATTCCATATATGAACATCTTTCGTGTATGTGAATATCTTCTGTATATGCATATCTTTTGTATATGCATGTCTTTCGTATATGTGCATATCTTCTGTATATGGATATATTTTGTGTATGTACATATCTTTTGTATATTGGCATTGCAGGTCGATTTAATAGGTGGCTTTAAGGCAAGATATTAAGTGGACTAAGAACTCAACTACAATGGCTACTTGTCGAGCTATTGTTCCACTGCACGGTGGAGAAGGAGAGATTCCATAATTATTCAGTGGTTAGGTGGAGAATGTGAGTTATTTCGAGATCAGGAGAATTAACAAGTGTGTTTTTGCTTCACAGTTTTAGGCTTAGTATTATCGAGCCTTATTTTTTGTGACGGGTTGTTATTTGATAAGTTATGGGACGTGTTGTTAAGTTCTAGACATAGTCGATTCCTAGACTGGTGACAACACTAACTGCAATTCCCTCTAGAAAGTTGTTGTATCCACAACTTTCACCGAAGTGACTCAATTGATTTTGGAGATATACCTCACAATAATGTGCTTGGTAAATCCGTATGTTTAGAATACCAGACATCATTTTGATTTACATTGGCCTTTTATGTGATGATCATGAGAATTAATTAATATATAGATTTAATTATATTAAAAACTAATTTATAACTAAATAAAAATATAATATAGTTCATATTTATTTATAATTAATGTAAAATATAATCATTAAATAAAACCAAAACATGTGTCTACCCATGAGCAAAGGATATTTACTTTTTTATTTAATAAGAAATTTTTAATTGATTTATTAATGATCTCTCTATAATATAAACCATAGATAAATTCCAGAATCTAAAACATTAGATAAAACATCTTAAAAATAACGACACATGAACTCATCAAATAACAACCCAACGAATCACATCCTTCATCGCATTTTTTTATTATTAACACACAACCCTGTAATCCACAACCCTTGAATTCTTTGGATATTTTAAAATAATAACTTTTTTGTATAATATTTTGCATTAAAAGGTATAATATTTATTAAAAAAATAAATTGTTACAAAGTAACTCAATATATAATGAATCACAACTAAAATTTTAGATTATTAAAAATATTTTATTTATAAATTTTATAAGTAATCTATTTTAAAATATTTGAATAAATATCTATAATTAAATTTGGTATTTTTATATGGTTGAGAGATATGAAGGTATTCTTCTCCTCACTTCATTTTTGTTTATATGTTCTCATGTAATTATTCAAAAATAAATACCTTTATTTAAAATTAATCATAATTAATTACATAATAAAATTTAATTTCATAAATTAATTTTATAATTAAAAACTCTAATAATTCATTCAATTCATAACTCTTAATTTAATAACTTAACTTTTCAATCAACTTTAAAAGTAAAGAATTTATTAACTCTTAACATAATAATCTAACTTTCTAACCATTAACTCATTTAACTTTAAAATTAAGAAACTTATTAACCTATTAACTAATGAGCCAATAATATGTCGACCACCTACCGACTCATAAATCCCTTTCAATTTTAAAATGCATTGCTTATTATATTATAACATATAAGCCCCTTTTCAAATTATTGTTCCCCTTGATTTTCTTAAGCACATTGGGTAAAGTCAGAGGTCCTCGTACATTTCTCTTAAGTTACATTTCACTTTATTTAAGATTAGATAGTAATCTACTCACTCCTTATCCCTAGTTTTTTAGCTAGGGAAAATTAGTTATTTAATAACTCACTAATCACAAACACATGAACCTCTTAACCATTAACTTACTAATTATTTAATTATCATTTATCATATTAATATGTTCGGTATACATTATATTTATTGCATGATGATCTCCATGCACTATACGTATTGGCCAAAAGATGTTTGAGGGTGGAGCTTCCAAAAATATACTTTTTTTGTAGTTTTGATAGATGGTTTTATACCCCATGGTTTTATAATTGTGCTTAAGGCTGAAATATAATTTGAGTAAATGGATTAAGGTTGTGGATGCCATAATATCTTACGTATTGTTTGTAAATGGTGAAGTTAATATGATTAGGTGTCGCTCTAAACATTTGTTGATTTACCTACTTAAGGTTTCTAACATAAATCTATAAGTAGTACACATGAATTTTATTAATTAACTTTTTGTTTTATAATGAATTTTGGTGTGCATTGCTCTTTGTAAAGTTTTAGAGCTTACATTTGGTATTAAAGTGATTATTAGCTCTAGGGGGATGCCTTTGTTTCAAAAAATTTAATGATAATGAGCATGTGATAAACCTAGTTTTAGTGGGAGTTATGTAGCAATAAATCTTGTGGTGAAACAAAATGGCAAGAAATTCAAAAATTGACACTCTGAAATTTACAGGCATAAGGATTTGAACTATGGAAGCTAAAGATGGAAGACCATTTGGTAGATAAATAACATTGAGTCACTATGATCTTAGTACTACACCTATGTTAACAAAACACTGGTTAAATTTCGATAGGAATTCAAAGAGCACGATATATTCAAAGAGCATCGATAACTCTGCAGAAGGTGGCAAAGGTAGTATGTTAGTGTTTGGGCTTGGTGTCAATAGCTCTGCGAGGTCTGTTGGTCGATTCAGTGTCGAGGGGATTGTAGTGTGAACGAGTGACTTCGTGGGAAGAGATAAGTTGCAGCTCCAGGAAAGGCAGTGGAGTATTCTTCTTTGGGTGATGGTAACCTGGTTGTTAATTATTTCTTCTCCCCCTCCATGCATCCAATTGTCTAGTCATGGGATTGGATTTTTCATGGGGTCAAATTGTCTACTAGTGGGAGTAACAAAGGATGCCAGAAGACAATGGCATTGGTATTATTGTTGTAGTATGTTATCCTAACTGGTATTGTATCTCTCTTGGTTGTTATGAAATTCTTCTCACCCGAATGGGTTTATATGGGATGCGGGTTCGTCGTGCCAGCCGTAGGGAATGTTGTTGTCTAGATTCGTTGGAACACCCTAGGGTTTGTGTTTGCTTTGTCCTCAGCTCTGCTTATAGGGTAAGTTTTACTGTAATTTATGCTATTGAGGGGAAGTTTCACCCCTATATAATTGGTGGTCCTAACATTGTAAAAATTTTGTCAGGTGCCTTTCTTTGTTCTGCACCCATGGTCATCATGGAAGCTTCTACGAGGTTGCAACTTAGGGCCTACACTGCTTAGGGTTTGTGGATAATTATAATGGTTCTAGCATTGGTTATGGTGGTCTCTTAATCTCTATTTCTAGCTACTTTGCAAATTGGCTATGGGTTAAGGAAACTACATTCTTGGGTGGGATGAAAGACCTCAATAGGATGCATGGGATGAGATTAGTGGAGATTCAAAATTTTATATTATGGAAATTATTGTTTTGTTCTCCCATGGCAGGTGTGTGGAGAGGTAGGTTCACCTAGAAGCGAAGGGCTTCTCGGCTCGAGCTACCACCTATACGAACATCTTGCATCATCCATATTTTTACTAGGCACTATGAGTTGGTTGTGATGGCAAGGGCTAGGAATGGTAGGGGCTGTGGTAGGAGGCCTCAGGTGACAATCCAAGAGGAACAACCCAGTTCCTCAAGCGGCAGGACAAGGGGACGTAAGTCGGTAGTCAACATCATTAATGATGTGGTCAACTGTTATCATGAAGGGACCAATGAAGAAATCAAGAGATTGATTGAGAAGTGGTAAGCAGATCTGAACTGTTAGGCGAGCTCAATATATATCGAGATGGAGGACTAATAAGTGATGGTGCTGGATCCTAGGCATACTCGCGGGCGAGTGACCTAGTTTAAACAAACTTTTTATTTGTATCATCTGCCATGAAAAGTCTCCTAGGCAAGGCCTTGGAGCATATTTTACTGAGCATGGCGACAACGGTACAAGAATTTCCCATCTACAAGAAGGAATTTTAGAAACTTCAGTTGTAACTGCAAAAATAGGATGGACAGCTTTTCCGTATCGAGGATCATCTCCTCTATATTCTCTTATAGACAGTGAGGACTAGTTCCAATGTTAAGGACCCGAGCCCCATCGAATCTACTTCTGCCAAATTAGATGAATAGGAGGAAAGTTGGTTTTAATTTTGTTCAGTATAAGGCAGTTAGATTTTAATTTTTTGCGTGATGTTATATATCTTTATATGAAAATATAGTATGGACACTGTCATGAGATACAAGGTTATATAGCTTGGGTAGAAAGATTGATCATTTTTTTCTACTGCATGGCTTATAGAGTGGTTAGGTGGCCAACAGACTTGGTTTCCCTTTGGGAAAGTTGAGGCCACCTAACTATTCTTATGTGGATGTAACTTGCTTATATTTAATGAAAATGGAAGGATCTACCAAGCTTACAAAATAATAATAATAATAATAATAATAATAATATATATATATATATATATATATATATATATATATATATATATATGTATGTATGTATGTATATATATATATATATATATATATATATATATATATATATATATATATATATTAGTATGTACAAAATAATTGGGAAATTCTTGCCATGCTCAGTGGGGAAGCACGAATCAATATTAACAATTTGTATAAGCAATTCCTATTGTCCATGTAATAATTATTAATAATTAATTAAAATTATGGAATTCCAATTTCAAAATTGACACACTTTTTAGTAGTAGAAAAATTTAAGATATAGAGCTTAACACTATTGATATGCTCCATTATTAGAAACAACTAATAAATGCAAAATTAATCATGCACTATAAAAAAAATCTAACAACACAACAAAAATAACTAGATATATTGATTTTAGTGATGATATAACAAATAATGATGCACAACAATTAACAAGTTGCAATGGTTTTGTTGTAATTCCAATAATTTTAAGAATGAGATAACATCAGTAAAGATATAAGACAAAAACATGAGAGTACATTTATTTAAAAAATGGTACACTGAAAAATATGTAAATAAATTAGTTTAATTTATTTCAATAATGAAATTATGAAAAACAATAGGATGCTTGGATATTAGTAATGATATATTTTCCAATGGGTCTTGGATGGATGGTGATCGAGTGCACTGTTAACGTGCATTTTACTTTAAAAAGTATTATTGAGAAAATTATTTTTAAAACTACAAGGATGAATTAAGTGATACTCATAAATTAACATTTTTTTTTGTGAGGTTCATTGTCCATAGAAAACTCACATTTTATGTACAAATGATTCCCAACAAAATAAACAACATGCTTTTTCCCCATAACTTCAACCTCTCTTTCCCCATAACTTCAACCACTCAATACTCATGGTCAGGATCTTTGAGCATATCTCTGCCCCTAATGGCTACCGACAATGGAGGCAATGAAATCTCTTTGAGCTTGGGCATTGTGGGGTTCCAAGGGTTACTGAACGAATGATCTATGTTACTACCCACTGGAAGCGACAGTCACCAATACGCCTAATTCAAATCTAGATTAAGAAATGCATCATCCACACACTCGTGTTCCAACCATGTGCATTCCTTGGCACTGAACAAGAGATGAAATAGTATCGCCCCGCTCACTTTCATGGGACTTCCTTCTTCCATGTCGACACACTTGGCCACCACGTGATGTACGAATTTGGCACCCATTGTCTCCCATTAGATACACTAGAGAAAGGTCGGCATGGGAATCAAGCCATGTGTCATGTTTGATGTGAGTGGGGAAATTCAAATAGATTGATCGGGAAAATTCAAAAATTCAAAACGTAAAAAGTGTGCCATAAAATTCAAATCTCAAAACATAATTTTCAAATATGATACAGATAAATTAGATTTGTCATGCAGATGGTGAATCATGTAGGATAATCCATCGATCATGGATGAATGATACCTACATAGACATTCAATTGTTTCCATAACCATTGAACAAAAAGCTTTCCCCGAAAAGATATGCACACAGGTATCCACTTAAACCAAACCAGGCGTCAGAGTCCTTCTCGTCTGCTTTCCATCAGGCACAACGAGCAATATTGGGGATGAAAAAGTACAGTGTGATGCTTCCCAGAAAGATCATGTTCATCACCGGAGCTTTGGAGTATAACATGCACGCATGAATGACGGGCATGGAAAGTCACTGGGAAATCATTGCCTTAGTGACTTGTTTTTAAGACATTCCTAGCTTAGCCTACCATAGCGTAGTCTACCATAGCCTAGCCTAGCCTATGTTATCCCAGCATAGCCTAATCTATCCTAGCCGAGCCTTTCCTAAATTAAACTACCCTAGCCTAGCCTATTTTGGCCTAGCCTAGCTTGGCCTCACTTTGCTTTGACTAGCCTAGCCTAACCTAGCCTAGACTAGCCTAACCTAGCCTAGCCTAGCCTGGCCTAGCCTGTCTTGCCTAGCATAACCTATCTTGCCTAGCCTAGCCTAAACTAGCTTAGCCTAGTGTATCTTGCCTAGCATAAAATACCCTAGCCTAGCCTAGCCGTACCTAGCTTAACCTAAACAAATCTAACCTAACCTTGCCTAGTCTAGTCTAGTTTAGTCTAGCCTAGCCTAGTCTAGCCTAGCTTTAGTCTATTCTAAACTAATCTAGTCTAGTTTGGGCTAGGCTAGTTTAGGCCAGTCTAGGCTAATCTATTCTAGCCTATTCTAGCATAACCTAGCCTAATGTAGCCTAGCCTAATCCAGCGTAGCCTAGCTTAATCCAGCATAGCCTAGCCTAGCCTATTCTAGTCTAGCCTACCCTACCCTACCCTAGTGTACACTATCCTATTCTATACTACCTAAATTTAGCCTACCATAGTCTAGCCTAGCTTATTCTAACCTAGCCTAGCCTAGTCTATCCTACCCTAGACTACCCTAGCCTAGTCTAGCTTACCATATTCTAGACTACCCTAACCTACCCTAGCCTAGTCTCATCTAGCCTAGCCTACCCTAATGTAGTTTCTTCTAGCCTAGCCTAGCCTACCTTACCCTACCCTATCCTACCCTAGCCTGTCCTAGATAACCCTACCCTATTGTAGCCTAGCCTAGTCTAGCCTACCCTAATCTAGAATACCCTAGTCTAGCCCAGCCTAGTCTAGTCTACCCTAATCTAGAATACCCTAGTCTAACCTAGCCTAGTCTAGCCTAGCTTAGTCTACCTTAGCCTAGCCTATCCTAGTCTTGCATACCCTAGCCTACCATAACCTAGTGCCGCTTACCCCATTGTAGCCCACCCTAACTTACCCTAGCTTAGCTTAACCTATTCTACCCTACCCTATTCTAGACTAGGCTACACTAAAGTAGATTAGACTAAACGAAGTTTAGAGTAGAAAGCTAGGCTAGTTTAGTCTAGTGTAGTCTAGGCTAGCCTAGGCTAGTATAGTATATTACAGTCTAGTGTAGGATAGTATAGTCTAATCTAGCCTAATCTAGACTAATCTAGTTTAGCCTAATCTAATCTAGCTTTATCTAATCTAGCCTAATCTAGACTAATCTAGTCTAATCTAGTCTAGCCTAATCTAACCAAGAAATCTAACCTAGCCTAATCTAGCCTAGCATAATCTAGTCTTGTCCAATCTAGCCTAGCATAATCTTTTCTAACCTACCCTAGCCTAATCTAGCCTAGCCTAGCCTAGACTAGCCTAATCTAGCCTAACCTAATTTAGTTTGATCTAGCCTAACATAATCTGGCCTAAAGTAGTCTAGCATGGCCTAACCTAGTTTAACCTAAGCTAATCTAGCCTAATCTTTCTTAATCTAGCCTAATCTTGCCTAATCTAGTCTAGCCTAGCCTAGCCTACCCTATCCTAGCCTAATCTAACCTACCCTAATCTAACCTAGCCTAATGTAGCCTAGCCTATCTTAATCTAGCCAAATCTACCCTAGCCTAATCTATCCTAGCCTAGCATAGCCCAGTCTAGCCTAATCTAGCTTAATCTAAACTAATCTAGGATAGCATAATCTATTTTATCCTAACCTAACTTAGCCTAGCATAGCATATTCTAATCTAACCTAATCTACGCTAATCTAGCATAGCCTAATCTACCTTGAGCTAGCCTAGCCTAAGATAATCTACCCTAGCCTAGCTTAGCCTAATCTAGCCTAATATTGTCCAGCCTAATCTAGACTAGCCTACCTTAGGCTAGCCTATGTTAGCCTATCATACCATACCATACCCTATGCTAGTCCACCCTACCCTACCCTACCCTACCCTATCCTACCCTAGGCTACCTATCTTAGCGTACCCTAGGCTACGTACCCTACCCTACCCTAGCCTACCCTACCATACCCTACCCTACCCTAGCCTACCCTATCCTACCTTACCCTTGCCTAGCCTAACCTACCTAGCCTAGCATAAACTAGCATATCTTGGCCTACCTAAGCTACCCTAACATAACCTAGCCTAGCCTATCCTATCCTAAGTTTATCCTAGCCTACTTAACCCAAGACTATCCTAACCTATCCTGGCCTAACCTACCTTAGCCTAGCCAGGCCTAACCTACCCAAGCCTAGCTTAGCCTAGCCTTTCCTACCCTAGCCTACCCAGCCTACCCTAGCCTACCCACCCTACCCTAGCCTATTGTACCCTCGCCTAGGCTAGCCTATCCTAGCCTAGGGTATCTTAACCTACCTAAGTCTAGCCTAGCCTCGCCTATCCTACCCTACCCAAGCATAGCCTAGATAGCCTAACCTACCCTATCATACCCTACCATAGCTTACCCTAGCCTACCCTACCCTAGCCTGGCCTAACCTACCATGGCCTACCCCACCCTACCCTACGACACCTAGCCTACCTAACCCACCTACCCTACCCTACCTTACCCTAGCCCAACATACCCTGGCCGAGCCTACCCAAGCCTACTGTACCCTAACCTACCCTAGCCTACCTAGCCTCGCCTACCCTACCTAGCCTAGATGCTAGTCCACCCTACCTTACCCTACCCTACCCTACCCTACCCTAGGCTACCTATCTTAGCCAACCCTAGGCTATGTACCCTACCCTACCCTAGCCTACCCTACCATACCCTACCCTACCCTACCCTACCCTATCCTACCCTATCCTACCCTACCCTTGCCTAGCCTAACCTACCTAGCATAGCATAACCTAGCATATCTTGGCCTACCTAAGCTACCCTAACATAACCTAGCCTAGCCTATCCTATCCTAAGTTTATCCCAGCCTACTTAACCCAAGACTATCCTAACCTACCCTGGCCTAACCTACCTTAGCCTAGCCTAGCCTAACCTACCCAAGCCTAGCTTAGCCTAGCCTTTCCTACCCTAGCCTTCCCAGCCTACCCTAGCCTACCGACCCTACCCTAGCCTATTGTACCCTAGCCTAGCCTAGCCTATCCTAGCCTAGGGTATCTTAACCTACCTAAGCCTAGCCTAGCCTCGCCTATCCTACCCTACCCAAGCTTAGCCTAGGTAGGCTAACCTACCCTATCATACCCTACCATAGCTTAAACTAGCCTAGCCTAGCCTAGCCTAGCCTAACCTACCGTGGCCTACCCTACCCTACCCTACGACACCTAGCCTACCTAACCCACCTACCCTACCCTAGCCTACCCTAGCCCAACATACCCTAGCCGAGCCTACCCAAGCCTAATGTACCCTAACCTACCCTAGCCTACCTAGCCTACCCCAGCCTACCTAGCCTCACCTACCCTACCTAGCCTAGCATAACCCAACCTATCCTAGCCTACCTAACCTACCCTAGCATAACCAGCCTACCCTATCCTTAGCCTAGCCTAGCCTACCTAAGTCAAACCTTTATCCTAGCCTAGCCTACCTTAGCCTAGCCTAACCTAACCTAACCTTACCTAGCATAGCCTAGCTGACCTTGGCTTAGCCTAGCCTACCGTAGACTACACTAGCCTATCCTACCCTATCCTAGCCTACCCTAGCCTATGCTAGCCTATCCTGCCCTATCCTACCCTACCCTAGCATATCCTACCCTAACATAGCTTAGCCTAGCCTAGCTTAGCATTCATAACCTACCTAAGCCTAACCTGGCCTCGCTTATCCTACCATACCCAAGCTTAACCTATCTAGCCTATACTAGCCTACCCTACCCTTCCATAGCCTACCCTTCCCTGCCCTACCCTACCTTGGCCTACCCTACCTTACCCAACCCTACCCTATACTAGCTTAGCCTACCCTAGCCTACCTAACCTACCCTAGCCTACCCTAGCTTATCTAGTCCAGCCTAGACTACCCTACCCTACCCTCGCCTACCATAGCTTACCCTAGCTTACCCTACCCTACCCTACCCTACCCTACCCTAGCATAGCCTACCCTACACCTCCCTAACCTAGATTTCGTAAAGCAAGATAGATTCGTTGAAATAAGCAAGAGGCACATTAAACCTCCACAGATTAAAGAAATATTAATTAAATACAGAAATAATATGCTTACGTTAATTCCTAAAAAGAGGCAGATGGGTTAAGCAATACAGAATATTAATTTACACAATAATTAAATGACTAAAAAGCGAGAATAAATCCCTTATTAATACAAAAATAAATGAATACAAACCAGCGGATAGATACATGGAGCGGAGCAGTGGCAAAACTAATCGCATCCAGCTTAACCTAGTGAATTGTGAATCCTATAGCCACCAACATTTCCTTCTAAATTACTCACATCTAAAACCAGATGGAAACGGTTAACTTCTTGCATGATTTTCTGGCAATCGCATAGTATCGGTGCAACGGTTCACTTTATCCATGATTTTTTAGTATCAGTGCAACGGTTCACTTTATCCATGATTTTTTACCAGTTAGTTAAACGTTATATTGCTTTTTTAAATGTGTTAATTGTTCAGTTATAGATGTCGCGTTTTATGTCGCGTTTTTCTAAATTTGTTTTTGACTTCAATGATTTTTATTCTCATGCTTTCTCAATTTGTTGGGAATTTAATGATTTTTAATCTTTGCTGTGAAAAAAAACATATGATTTATCATTAATTTATTTATATTTGTTTTTAAATTTAACTATATTATTATATATTATTTTGTCTTCTTTTTTAAGCTGAATTGGGTATTAAGTTAGAAATAAGTAATTTTATTTTTATGTATTTAATATGATTTATCATTAATTTATTTATATTTGTTTTTAAATTTAACTATATTATTATATATTATTTTGTCTTCTTTTTTAAGCTGAATTGGGTATTAAGTTAGAAATAAGTAATTTTATTTTTATGTATTTAATTATTTTTAATGACGTATTTTTTTAACAAATATGATACTACATTTGTTAATTTTGAATTTGGCTGATTATTTTTAAATTTAATTGCATTTTCTCATCATTTTGTTAGTGTTTATTTTTTTCAGTATTTAGTATAATACTATATTTTACAAATTTTATTATATATTATTAATTATTTATTGATTAAAAATGAATACATATACAATTATATATATATGTTTATATTTTGCTCAAAATCATAGAGTATTAAGTACATCTACATGTAACATGGAAAATTTAGTTTAAAATATATAGTGAGCTCCTAATATAGTAGTGTTTGAGTGTACAATTTTGTTTTATTTTTTTAACTTATAAAGTTTTAAAATTGTGAAATATATTTAAGGTAATGAAAATGCAAATATATATATATATATATATATATATATATATATATATAACTAGATTTTGATGTTTATATTTTTTTCAAAATCATATGATATTAAGTCCTTCTACATGTAACATGGAAGATTTAATTTATAATATATGGTGGACTCCTAATATAGTAGTGTATGAGTGTACCTTTCTGTTACAGTTTTTTTACTTATAATGTCTAAAAATTGAGAAATATTATCATGAAAATGCAAATGTTTGCCATATTTATACAAGGTTTGGATGCATTTATATTAGATTTTAAGCTTCTGTGGAAGTTTTTTGTAGTGTCATGATCCGGATTATCCACAGTTTCTAGTTCATTATGCCAACGTTTCAAACCCCAAAGGGGGTCCATCATTTGGAGATAGAATATGAATGAAAGATTATTGAGAGAAGAGAGCCTTGCGACCTGGATATAAATAAACCAAGAACCCTAATTTTATGAAGGCCAACACATGATTTCTAATTTTTATTAATTATTATTTTATTTTTATTTATTATTTTCCTTTATAATAATTTTATAAAATTTTTATAAAATTCTATTTACAAAAGTTTTTAAAAAACTTTAATTAATTATTTAATTATTCATTATTAGTTCATGTTCAATTATTTTTAATCATGAACAAATAAGTTTAATTTATCTTATTAATTTTGAACTTCAATTATTAATTATTTTAGTTTTAATTGATTAATTCTTCTTTATTTTTTATTCAATTAATTAATTAATTAATTTAAATTAAATTATTAATTATTTTTAGCCTTCCTTCAATTAATCAATTATTGATTAATAAATTAATTAATTGATTAATTAATTAATTAATTTATCTAATTTATCAGATTAATTAATTAATTAATTTCTATTTTTTATTTTTTATTTTTATATTTTTGTTTATTTATAAATTAAATGTTAATTTTATTTGATTAATAAATTGATTAATTAATATAATAAATAAATTTGTTTTTAGTTAATTAATTAGTCCCCATTAAATTGAATTAAAATCCAATTAAAATTGATAAAGAAATTAATTTATAATACTAATCCTCTAATTTTTATTTCATTTAAAATTTTTATTTGATTAATATTTAATTTATAATTTCTCTCTTTTTCTATAATTAATAGATTAAATTAAATTAATTTATTTTGTTTAATTTTGTTTAATTAATTTATATATATATATATATATATAGAGAGAGAGAGAGAGAGAGAGAGAGAGTTTAGGCTTCTCTGATCCATATCAAGTTTACAAAAGATTTTTCGGTGAAGATTACATGAGACATCATTTGTCTACGCGTTTCGAACCAACGAGTGTGGTTCATAGTCAGGACAAGTTGAAGAAATAGATCTAGCTTAGCAGGTTAAATAGACAGAGCAAAGACTCCAACGGCTAAAAAGACAACAGCTACTTTTGACTAATCAAAAACCCTATTTACTAAAAATGTTAACCTAGGGGGGCTAGTCCTTTAAATAAAATAATAATATGATAAAAATATTAATAAACAATTCAAATATTAAAAATAATTAAACAGTTATGTTCGATTAGTACCTAAAAATAATTCCTAATAATAGTTAGTTAAAGATAAATAATTAAAAATTATATCTAAGGGAAAAAATTAATCTAGAGAGGGACGAGTCCCTTAAAAATAATATTATGATAATAGTTAAATATCACTATTAATAAATAATTAATTTTTTTAACTAAAATATTAAAATAATAAAGCAATTATGTCCAATAAGTAACTAAAAATAATTCAGAATTAAAACTCTACTTAATTATACTAAAATTAAAATATAATTAAAATTATATTTATATTAAAATTATATTATATATATATATATATATATATATATATATATATATATATAATTTTGTGCCCATGCTAATGTAACTAAGGATTATATCTATGACTGTTTCATGAGTGATGATACTAAACAATTTTTTATAGAATTGTTATAACTAGGGTAGAACATGTGGGTTGGTTTTGAATTTATCTTACTAAGAAATGTCTAGCAGTAGCTAACTTGCTGCATTTGATAGATTGATGTTGATTTACTTGCCATCCAATGAAATTGAAACAACTCTCGTGAGGTTAGTATGAAATCATGGTACATTGGTCTAAATTCTGCATTTTTCCTGTTGTGAAATCTTTATAGGTCAATTTAGCCATTGTATTTAGATGGGCTTGGTATCAACGATTTTGTAGTAGTTATAACTGAAGGGAGGGAATTATCCATTATATTGGGTTGGCCTGAGTATCCACACTTTTGTAGTGGTTAACATTGAAGGGAGGGAATTTTTATGATGGGTCAATCTATGCCTCATCTCAAGAAAAGCATCAAGATAGATTTGGAAATATTTGTCTCTATGTAACCACATTGTAACATGTGAGACCTTGATCTCCATTGATATGTAATTGTATTCAATTCTACTAATGAGGCTTGTGTAGGAAACTAAACACAAATGGGCTAAAAGATCTGAATTATCCGGATGTGGGGAGTTGACCACTAAAAATGCCCAAAGAGAAGATAAAAACACATAAAGAAGCATTTTATTAAATTAAAGAAAATTGTTCTAACTACATTGCATGGACCAATATACCTTTTTACAAAATCAGTTCTAAATTTATATCCTTTTTAGTCACAATACCATGGGTAATTACCATGAGCAGATACCATGGGTAACTACCATGGGTGGATGTGAATTTCCATTTAGATTATTCCTCCATCCTTAGGAAGAAATGGTCCCCATTGCGTAAATTTTCCTCCTGAGAAGATTTTGTTGAACATGAGCCAATGAAGAGAAGGATTTTATGTGGTTGACCCATAACCACAAGTTTGTGGATGACCCATAATCACGATGAATGAAGATTTGAGGATATAGATACATTGTAATGATTATGAGTCACTTATGATACTGAAATGTGTGGCTTGGGAAATGGACCTCGATGGAAAGGGTATTGTGTGGTTGATCCATAACCGCGGGTTTGTGGATGACACATAGAAATGATGAACGGATATTTGAGGATAGAGATACCCTGTAATGCTTGTGGTCCAACTGTGATGTTGACGATATGCAGCCTAGCAAATGGACTTTAGTGACAAGGTTTTTGTGTGGTTGACCCCTAACTGTGATTATATAGTTCACTTTTTGGTCTTCCTCATATAAATATGGATGTGGAAAGGTTTCCTCCCAGTTCCCAAGTTTCACATTTGTGATTCCCATTGTTGTGATTTGATAGTCCCACCATGGCACTACCTTGGCATTAGAAGTGATATGTAGCGAAAAGCGAACTTCAAGATAGTCAACAATGATATCACAATCACCATGGGCATCCCTAATAACTTATTGCATATATGGAAGGGTAGAATACATGCCTCCAACATGTGTGGCATAACTTGCAAATAGATAATGTATCAATAAGTATGATTCCCAAAGGATGTCAAATGGTGTTGGCTAGCTAAAGGAGAATGATTTAGATGAATGTGAAATATTAACAACTTTTTAGTTTGACATCCCACAAGCACCGTATACCTCTTGGATATAATTTCCATTGTTTCCATTGCCATCATAAGCATCCAATGACTTATTGTCAAACTTCCAATCTTTAATTAGTTATTTTTTATTTTTTGTAGAAGTAACATGTAGTAGATACTACAAATCCCTCCAAAATTTTGTCCATGATTCAATTTTTGAAGCCTCCCTTGGGAAATAAAACCTTCATTTCAACTTCTATCAATTTTTCTTCTTGAAGTAGTAAGTGTCACAACCACTTACTCTCTCATGATAAACTTGTGATACCTTAACTCTTCATTTTTTCAAACAACTATTGGCCCTATATGATGAAAACTAGTCCTTGTCGACAATAGCTACACAACTTTGAAATAAATACTAAACACTTTTGAGGAAACATGCTACATAATGCCCTGATGACATTGATTACATACCTTGATCTATGAGATTGCAGAATTCTATGTTATAGTCAACTGCACAAATTCTTGTCAGGGTCAAGTGAAGAACCCTTTGTGTTAAGAAATTATTCCATCAACAAATGGTAGCAAACTACACACTTCTTTGTTGCAGTGAACTATGCACTCCATTGAGATATCCAGCTATGCAATCTCTTGAACCATTAGACTGCATCGTTCCTAGTGATAATCAAATATGTATTCCTTGAAAGTAAGAAGTGTACAATTCTAAAATACCCATGCGCACTTCTATATGGTAGTATGGAATGTGTTCCAAATTGACTACCTTACATGTGTTAGTTATCTAGATTTAACTTCTACATTTTAGGCATGCACACCCAAAACCATAACCCTAACTTTGTGAGTTATCATCTATTTAAGAATTCATCCTAGATATCGTTCTCACGTTCATCCTTGGAGCTCTAGTTACTCTCATGAGTAGAAGGAGATTTTGATCTTAATTGCCGTGCTTTTCTAGTTAAGTTTCTCACGTCTCGCTTTTTGCTACTTTTGCTTTCACTTTTATTACTTTTTTTTCAAAAGTGTTATTTTGTCTCACATTTTACACAAAAAGTGTCATTTTAACTATTATTAGCTTCTAGAAGTGTTGTTTCAGCCTTTTATGCTTTTTTTCTAGTGTTGTTTCTCATTCCATGTATTTTCACCTATGAGTAATAATTGTTGTTGGGTGTATTTATGCATGCATATCCTCATCCTTTCATTATCTTACCTACTCGATGTGAACACTATTTTGGATGAATATTGGTCTAATCCACATCTTCCCCCTTTAATCAATAGATATTGAGCCTTGCCTTCTGTTACTGATTTTATATGTCGTTGAATTCCCTAAATTTAAATTGTCAACTGAGATTCGTAAACTTTGAGTTGCAATGCATCCCATTTTAGATCTAAACTTATCATATGTAGATTTAGTGTGAGATTAAGTACAAAGTACTGACACTCCGTTTTTTGACAATGAAACCATGAATTGATGAACTGAGGAAACCTATTTAATCATGTAATCTAAATCACTAATAATAAAATATATTTCACGTTCATAACTAAAATCATTCTTAATTATATCAATCTCACTCGAAAACTCATCTAGAAATAAGATTGGAAACTATCACAAGATATGTTCTCAAATCAATCAAACGACTACTTCATTAAAAAATCATTATGCAAAACTAATCTTGAACATGCTATAATTTAGAAGTAAACTCAACAATACCTTAAAAAATAAATGAGACTATTTCTTATATAATATTCCACTCAAAGTATGCTAAGCAATGGGACACATAACTTATGGATTCCTAACTCAAAATCAACCTGAGAAATTAAATAATACACAACTTCGACTTATCTAACTATTACCAAAAGGAATATATAAATTAAGTATTACTATGAAATAAAATAGATGACAAGCTATTTATAAAAAATATCATTACACTACAATTCAAATAATCATCGCACATTAAATTGAGTAACTAACACACTTTAAATAACATGAAATTCACCAAGCATTAACACACCGTCTACACCAAAGAATGGCACATTGTTCCTAATCAATTATGATCATTCAACTGAGCACAAGCTTTAGGAGTTTCTTGTCAACAATATATAGACTTGCATGTGATTAAAACACTTTCATTCAAAACAAAGGATTGAAGCTTAAAATATAAGAATTATTTCTTAGAAATATATTCTAAATTGAAACTTCCTTCTTCAACATTCATGAGATCGACAAAGTAATCAAAAGAGTTAATTGATGCATGGTATATTCATAATAATGATCCACAAGCATGAAAAAAATCAGTGAACATTACACTATCTATCTTGTCTCATATCTACGAAAGAATTGAGGGAAACTTAAGTACGATTTTAAGTATTGGAAATCTAGAAACCATCAGAAAAAGAAAATAATTCGTTAAGTATAGTTATTCCTAATGAATTCGAAACACACCTCCTATCTATTAAAAAATGTTACAGGACTTGACTAAGGTTTATGGTGGGCCCTTACCACAACCTAAAACAAGTCTACTTTAATTTAATAATTCACAAATCAAGTAAACATAAATTCTCATATATAAATCAAATCCGTGGCAATTATAGTAAAATCCTTTTATAAAAGATAAGTCTGAGAGTTTCAAGATGATGTCAAGAGGTATCATCCCACAATTCATTTTTCACTAGTTAGTCTATGCGTATAGCTATGTGTATGTGTGTCACCTCTCATACAAACACTGAGGCTTTTTTAAGAACTAAGGCCTCCAAATAATTACAACAATATGATCGATGAAAGCAAATACATCTGTGATCTGGGCTAATTTAATCTAGGATAAATCCCCAGAATCACTTCATTAGATCATAACTAAACTATTCCATTCATGACACTAATTTTGGATCAAGGAAACTAATACTATGCTTATGAAATAAAATAATTACCTTCGAGATTTTGATAGTTGACTAGTTTCCTATAATAGAGTACTAAAATATGTACAAAACTGCGTATAGAATAACTGCTCGAAAAATTGTTTCTTGATATATTTGTTGGACTAGGTGCTAGACTTCCAATAACCTATCCTCGTCCCCAAATGCCTTCCCTATACTTAAGAGCCCATCTGTAGATCAGTCAATTAAGTCAATAATATAAATTTATTTAACATCTACCTAAACAATAAATATATATATATATATATATATATATATATATATATATATATATATATATATATATATATATATATATATATATATATATATATATATATATATATATATATATATAT
Source organism: Pinus tabuliformis (assembly GCA_031772625.1). NCBI lineage: Eukaryota > Viridiplantae > Streptophyta > Pinopsida > Pinales > Pinaceae > Pinus > Pinus tabuliformis. The sequence continues at coordinate 1,086,840,051 of CM062820.1, read as the reverse complement.
ATATATATATATATGTATGTATATATATTAAAACAATACTTATTAGTAATTACCACCTCCATTGTAAAGTAACACAACTTAACTAGTGTCGAGTGTTTTTATGGTGTCAAAAAGGAGTGAAGGAGGACAAATGGTAGTAAAAATAGTAGAAAAGGTGTGAAAAGGGTACAACAGTAGGGCCCAACATCCCCCCATGTTAAAGGGGATGCATGTCCTCATGCAGCTATCCTTTTCAAACTCAACCAGTCATCAAAATTAGGTCAACCCTTCCTTCAAATTCTACTGCATTGACCAGGACCTCCAAACCATAGTTGTTCCACATTAATGGCCATCGAAAACTGAGAGCTTATTCATGGGCGTTAATAATTTTGACAGGATTTTGTTTTTTGAGCTTCCAACTAATAAGGCCCTTGTTCCTCATGAATAATGCATCGTTCTTGGATACTAGGGATAGATTCCAGTTTCGATACTTCTCATTAACTGACCGAACATAATCAAACAATGTCTTGTAGTTATGGTCCCTTTCCTTATTTTTTTCATTATTTCTCTATATTTTTGCTATCAGTAGTTGTAGATATTGTTCTTTGCAAGCCGAGGATTTCTCAGTAGGTATAGTTTATTGTTGCAAACTATTGTCTTTGTGAGTTGACCCTTCATTTGTCTCACTCTTATTAGATTTAGATAACCGCCTCCTTATGAATGGTCCCATGTTAGATTGGCCCTGCTGTGGTGAACTACTTAAAATATATTGGAAATTATGAAGTGGTTCATCCTCCTCAGGAAAAATATCCACTATTTATTCGACTACCCAAGAGGGGATTTTTTCTTCATTTTCTAGAGAAGACAACACAGTGACACATTCACTTTTATGAGTACGATGGTTGAAATTTGTTCTATAGACTTTTTTCGGTTGTGTCCCGCCCCTGTGACGAGTTTGGAATCATGGATAATTTTGTTTCCTATACTATTGAAGTGAGAAATGATGTTGCTTTCTCCTCATATTTGAAGAGTTTCCTCTTCCTTTTCATTGGGGCTACACCATCTCCCTCGAATTGATTTTTTGTTGGTGAGTTAATTGATTCAACCTCCCCCTGAGGAATTTTTAGTTTGCTTGGTTGAGGCTCTTCGCCTATTGCATCATCATTTATAGGTTCATTCTGTTGCTCCTTACTTATCTTACATTTCTTTCATTTTCAGACTAGGGTTGGCTTCTTTTTAGATGAGATAGGGTTTACAAGTCTGGGCTTCATTAGGGATTTTTCCAAACGACCCTCCTCTTTTGATGATACAAGGCTTATGTTGGGGCTTTCCCCTTGTTTAGAATCAAACATAATTGGAATCAGGAGGATCCTCAGTTCCTTGCCCCAATTTATTTGATCATGGGTTAATAAGCCTCTATCGATCGTTGATTTGGTTTTCTTCACCATGAAAGCTTCCAATCACAAATTCTTCCCAAGACTTCTTATGTCGACTCAACTCATTTACAACTAGCATCTTGATAAGACTCTGGTGACATACACTAGTTTCATCATTTTTTGTAGTGGATTGAACACCTCAAGCGACCTTATACAAACTTATATGCATGAAAAATTGAAAATTCAGTTCACGTACATCTCAAAAGTGTAATAGGAGCCTAATATTGTAAAGGAAAAAAATGACATACATCCCCTCACAAGTGATGAAACTTTGTAATGCGGTGATGAGTGGCCACTATTCCTCTTCTATGTAGGTTCACAGGACTCCATTCCACCAATTAATAGACTTGTATGCAAGCTTCAAAAACTAAGCGTAGTCATCCCATTCGAGCGACCCTCATATAAAATATTTTTCACCAGTTAATGGTAATCTAGTTGCTTTCTTCATCGACCTTTTAGTAAAATTGATTTTCAAACTCTTGACCTATAGAGCTCTTCCATTGAATCTTTTTGTGAAGGCCATAACTACCCTGTCATTATAACCCTATAATTTTTGAAGAAAATCCATTCATCCCATCTCCTCAAACTACCCCTTACATACTACATAATATGGATTTTTGCAAAATTGGGTTAATCCAGGTTCATGGAAGTTGACCCCCATGCCAAGGGTGAAGAAATGTTGAAGGTTAGGAAGAAAAAAGTAGGGATTCATGGGTAGGTTAACACTGAAACATAGCAATGAGACAAATAACCTTTGTTTAGGGCTTTACATGCGCTTAAATACATTCGAATGCTGATTATATCTTTTTGAATTATGGCATGGATTGGTTCTTTGTAATGTTGAATAAGTACTCAAACACATATATCTCATGAATAAAAATAAATGGGGTGAGTAATGGGATAGGATGGTTACTATTAGTTGGATATGGAAAAGACATGAAATCATTGCAACAAAATGAGGTAGATTACTATTAATTTCCATTATACATATTCTCTGAATTAGTCTAAGTAAATGAAAATTCATTCATACCTTGATTTGGATACATAATGATATTCGGGAGCTCAAAAATAATAATTATGGGAACGACTTTGAGCATAATCTGAGTGTCCTTTTCATTTATCGACTTCATTATAAAAATTGATATTTGATCATGAATGATCTAAAAACTTTCAATTTATTACCTCCATTGATTCCAATTCTTATGGGCTGAATTAATACCATCCATCTTCTCTGGAATCGATATTCATACTTATTAAGGTTCTTCATTACTTAACACAACCTATAATTAGTACTAAATTAAGTACAGAACCTCTAAACTTACTCACCAAATCATAGAAACATTGCAAAATTATGACTGTACTGAGAAAATGAATATAAATCTTCTTTCAACTTCATGTATGACAATCTTAGGAATCATGATTGAAATATCACTTTTTCTTACCGTAGAACAATCTGGTGCCATCATTCCAAGGATTTTGACTACACCTGGAATGGTCATTGGTTGGGGAATTTTAGTTTTCGGGAGTTTCAAATGCACAAAAAAACACTCCAAGCGGGTTTTGTTCTCATACTTATTCTTTTGAGCCCAAGAAAGAATAATTGTGTACCCAATAGAGCCCTATCTATCTCTTTCTCATAAATTTAACGAGCCCGAGTTAGCTTTTTCTCAGGGGTATTCACTTTTAAAGAGTCTGAAAACCCAAAGTAGACTCTAGATCATCCTTTTAAGTAAATATTCTGTCAAGTCCAGATAAAGGAATAAACCTATGCTTGATAGATTTCCTCTTTGTTCTATGTATGTTGTGGAGGAAAACAAAAGTCATCCCACTATTATTTATATTATATATATATATATATATATATATATATATATATATAATAAAAAGAAATTAATTTGAAAATTAGTAGGAGTTGGATACCCCTTTTGAACTAAATCCATTTCTGGATCCTACATTACATTTTGCAAAACATCCTATTGGGAGAGTGTGCGGTGGCAGAACTTCAGCCTGTGGCCATTTACCACAAACAAATTCTAGTCATCATCAATTGTTTTAATATTTACTGAGTCATTATCGAAAACTTTTTTAACCTCATAGGTCCCTAGCCATCTGGTTCAAAATTTCCCTTTGAAAAGACTAAACTTACCACCATACAATAGCACCCAATCCCCTCGTTGGAAACCATTTTTTTGAATTACTTATTGTGTCACTGAGCTCTCTAATCTTGTACTAGCATAGTTCTTTGGAAGGAATCTTGTTTGATTTGGTCAAGTTTGTTTAGTTGAAGTATTATTTCTTTCTAAGCTTCATTTAGATCCATTCCTAGTTGAGAAACAATACAATTTTCCTCTACCTGAAATTCAATGGGAAGCAACACCTTCTTCCCATATACTAACTCATAGTGAGTATATCCTGTCACATTACTCCATGTTATTCAATAAGCCCATAACACTTCTAGAAAGATATCAACCCAATCCCCATGGTTTAGTTGAATTGTTTTAGTGAGGACGAACTCCAAGACTTCATTAGTGGACTCTACCTATCCATTTTCCTGAGGGTGTATGGGGTAAATTTCTGGTGCTTTATCTGGTATTGTTCAGTGATTACCTTTACTAGTTTGGAAGTGAATTGTGTCCCCTAATCGGTGACAATCTCTCTAGGTAACCTGAACCATGTGAAAATGTCTTCAAAGAGAAAATATAAAACATACTTCTCAGTGGAAGAATATAAATCCTTATCCTCAAGCCACTTCATCACATAATTAGTATAGACTAATATGTACCTCTTCTTCTTGGTCATGGCAGAAATGGGCCCTACAAAATCGAATGCCCACTTTTCAAAAGGCTCTATTGATATTTGAGTCTGTAGATGCATCTCATCCCTAGGAACAAGCCTCCCCATTCTTTGGAAATCATCACAACTAGAAACATACATTTTTGCCTCTTTAAAGAGAGTAGGCCAGTAATAACTTGCGTGTAGGATCTTAAAAGTTATTCTTTTGTCTATAAAGTGCCCACCATGGGGTTCACTATGGGAATATCTCATGGCATCATACAGTTTTTCTTCCTTTACACACCTCCTCATGATTAAGTTAGGTCTGGTGTGGTATATATCTCCTTCTATCCAAGAATAGTTGGTGCTCAACTGCACAATGTTGTGTTTTTAATTGGTGGATAGATTCTGTGGCAACCTTCTTGAACCAAATATTTTTCCACATCAGAAAAACAAGGAGTATGTGTTGAAATATCATTGAAAAGTACATAGAAACCAACTTCTTGGTGTTCCTTTAAAGAACTTTCAAATAAAAAATTTGTGCCGCACGAATTTTCTGTAGTGGCGGAATAATTCCTTTCAATGGATTGAGACTTGAGTATGCATTGGAAGGAAGTTCGAATTTAGTTTCTTGGAAGGACAGAATGGAATTTGTTTTGGATGAAAATAGTTTACTAGAATACACAAAAGTAGATATTGTAAAACTATTAGCATTAGATGCATAAGAGTTGGCCCAGTGGAAGAATGGTATTGGAGAATCTAGGAGGATTATCCTGGAGGGAGTCAGAGACCATGTGGTTTTGAATTTGCATATAAAGGATATTTCTTATGAAATGTGGAATACCCTCACAATCCTAATTAATAGTAGCAATGATGATAGGAAATTGGCATTGAAAGACAAGTTGAAGAACATTTGAATGTAGAAAAATGAAATTTGTGTTCAATAACTATCCATGTTCACTCAAGTCAGAGATGAAGTTGGAGGAGTTAGAGAAAATGTGCACTCATCTGAACTTGTGAACTGAAGGACTTCTTGGTCTTTTGATGTCCTAGCACACTATGAGAATTCAGTTAATGGAAGAAACAAGATTACAAATTCAGAGAGACTTTGGTATGCTTTGATGCATGAGGAGATAAGAAGAAACAATAAAGATAGTTTCACATGCAGAGCTAATGAGGAAGAAAACTTTTCCTTAGAAGGAAATTAAAATAAACCTAAGTGAAAGGAGGCCTAAAGCAAGGAAAAACACATCTAGAACCATGGAAAGAAGAAATACCCAAGAGAAATTAAATGTTTTCACTGCGATGAGTATGGACATTATGCAACCAAGTGTCCACATAATAAATTCACTAAGAAGACTGCAAGAGGAGTAGGAAGAAATGCTCTCACATCACAACTCAAATTATATTTCACCCTTATTTCATGCATGGAAAATATTGTATGAGCGAGTGTATGGTACTTAGACTTGAGTGCTTCATTTCATATGGTACCTTTCATCTTCGTAAGTCGATGAAGTGTTTTGGGCCTGATGGAGAATCCTTGCGCTCTAATCAAGTGATATTCTTAATCCACTTCTGATACAATTCATGAACATAAACACAAACAAATAGAGATGACTAGTGATCTTTGGTAGAAATCATCAGCTCAAAACCTCTAGAAATTACACATATATATTACAACAAATATTGGTATAAGGGGAAGGAAAATAGATTTCATTAACCATATAAATGAATGTACATCAATATAAATCAAGATTTGGTTTCTTTCTCCTCATCCTGATAGAGTGTCCCCACTATAATTAAGAAGGAACCACAACAACTTGAAGCCCTCAAATTTCAATGACAATGGAAGAATAATCTCACTCTCCAAAAGTTTGGGTATTCAAAACTAGCCTCACCCTCTAAGACAACATCGTATAAATAAGAATAAGAGCAATCTTAAGAGGATGAATGTACACACTTAGGAAAAAGATAAGTTAGAGAAGCTTCTCAATGATGAATCCCAACCATCTCATATAGACAGGATAAAGTGATGAGTCAAACTGATCTCGTAAGAACCATAAGTCTCTAGAAAAAACCCCTCAACTCCATGCACAAAGTAGGAAGATCTCGATTATAACTGCATGCACATTGTTTCATCCATGTGATTGGAATGTTATAACCACATGAAGAGGTTGGGATCCATATGATTGTGGAAAAAACTAGGAAAAATATTAGCTAAGGCTTGGAAAAAGGTCAATCAGCATAACAACCCATAAATACTAACCCCGGGGAGAAAAATTGGTTGATAACAAAAGGGATATGAATTGAGTGGTTATGCATTAATTACTTAACAGTTGTGATAATGGGGCCCCTAATCTCCTTATAACATCTATTGGAGGCTCCTCTATCAATTGCTCTCATTTCCTTACCTCTAATCCCCTTAGCTCCTATGTCATGAGGTACTAGGGTCCATTCTCATTGTCTAATTCTAAGATTATAGATCTTAGTAGACCATACTCGAACCTCTCACTTCTATACATTCATGCTACCCTTATGTCACCTTTCCCATTCAATACAAATAAAGATCTCAATCCCCCAAGATTCATGATAATTGAACATTTGGAAGTGGTCATTTAAAAAATTTAACAACCACCTCTAGAAGTTCAATTCTAATGAATTTTTTGTTTGGTGTGCGTTGTGGGGGTCGGGGAGGGGGGTGCGTGTTCAAACCACCTCCAAAAGTTATATTGATGTGACTTTTGAGGGGGGTTGTCAAACAATCCCCTCTAATAATCATAATTGAAATTTTAGAGATGGTATGGACAACCATCCCCCGTCGCCCCGCTCCACCTCCCAAAAAAAAGAAAAAACAAAATTCACGAGTTGAACTTTTAGAGGAGATTCTTAAATGACTGCCTCCAAATGTTAAATTCTCATTATTTTTTTTGGGGGGGGGATGGGGTTCAAAAAATTTCTTCAAAAGTTAAAATATTATGAATTTTAGGGGTCTTATAAAAAAACTACCATGAAAAATATAATTTGGCTCAGTTATTTAAACTATCGCCCTAGTCTAGCCTAGCCTAGCCTATCCTCACTGAGCTTATCTCGATTGTAATTGCTTGGGTTTGTCAGTGTGGCCAATGGGGCCTTTTCCTTTTCCATTGACATTCATTTAGATAAACAGAGAGACCCATACCCCTCAGAAGTTTAGAAAACTTGCTCACCACCATTGGTCTTAATGTGCTCCCACTAGCCAATGCATGTGGTTGATAAGAAATGAAATTAAATGCATTCATTGCTACCTCCAAACCAAGTATTTCAAATCATTATGCACTTGAATTTCAAATTGAAAATTTGTGAGCAGAATTTTCACAACAGGTTGTTGAATAGGGGCCCAATGACTTTCTGCTTCATTGGTTTTCTGAGCTTAACCTCTTACGCATCAACATGAACACTATCGCCAATTGCCGCAGCACCCAAGTCAACCCATGTTCAATCCCTATATATCCTTGGGATTAATAACACTACTTTCAATCATTCTTAACCATTTCTCCCATGGGGTTTTTGGTAGTAGAGTTCAGGCATTGTTGTAGTCATTTGTCAAATGGGGTTTTCAATTGATGAGATCAGGTGCTGCTACCATGACATGAAACCCTTCACTTTTGAATGGCCAAAAATATGCTCCCAGCATCATAGTCCATTGTGTAAGATATGATGAGTAGGCACTTTTGAATGGCCAAAAATATGCTCCCAGCATCGTAGTCCATTGTGTAAGATATGATGAGTAGGCATTCGAATACGTTCTCCATGATAGCTTCTTCAGATAGCCGAAGTATTTGATCTACAGTATTTAAGTGACGTAAATGCTTAGATTGCAAGGCATGAAGAAGGCCTCCATTTTGGCCCATAGTTGAGTGGTGATTGAATCCATGTCAAGGATTTTGAGTCTTGGTATGTTGTCCTCTAAGCATGGGATTCTCCCCTAGCAGGTAATGTTAAGTGGGTGTACTTTAAACTCCTATTTTCTTTAAGAGTTTCGATCTTCAGCTGCCAACAACATATAACTGAGCCGAGATTCATGTCAAATCTCTTCGCTTCTTGAATGGTTTTGGATTCTAGGTTAAAAAATTTGGGAGTTTTTATTGTGCATATGAAAATTGAGATTTGAGGTGAGACAACCATAGAAGACCAAGATGAATTGGAGAATGAGAACAAACGGTGAGAATGAGAATAGCTCTTCTAAATTTCCAAAGTATTTTTGAATTTTAAAGTATAATCTGTATGATGATTAAGTTAATTAATACATAGAATTTCATTAGTTATTGTTCCATGGTGTTCATACACACACAAAATATAAATATCTTTCCACCAGTAATGTTCATGGTTTCCTAGTCAACTTTTTTACACCCACACAACTTTACTTTCAATAAAGTTAAAATTTATAATTATTTGTTGTCTTATTTATGCTTTAGAAAATCCATTGTCAAACATGATCCCACCCTCATGAGACATACACATTGTTTACTTTTTCATCTTCCTAGAATTTACCAAATGCTTAAAGATGGAAATGGTGGATAGCATTCTTCTTATGAGAGGGTTTTACTTTACAAAATTTTGTTTTTGATTTATATTAAAAATTAGTTATTAAATGCATATACCAATAGCCAAATATCATTGTTTCCCATGTATTTATTCTTCAAATATTCAAGGTCTGTTAAACATAGAGCCACAACCTTGAAGAAATAGCCTAAAGTGCGTTATATAAGAATTAGAAAGGATATTTTTATCATATGGAAAGTGGATCAGAAGAAGGATATTAGTATAATAAGGCTGAGCCACTGCTTCACCACTGAGTACCAGTGGCATTATCTCTACCTGGAAAAAGTAGCAATTTTTGGAGCCTCCGAGCTGCTAATAGTCATCTTTCTCCATTAATCTACCTCCATCAAAAATCATGTCCATCAAGTAAGGTTGTGAAGCAGCCAATCCAAGTGACTAAAAAAGGTAATGACATATGGTAAATTTCGGAAATCAGATTTATTCATTTCATTGGAAGTCACAATGGTTAATCTTGGTTATTATTTGAGTGACATTAGATCATATACTCTTTTAGGTTTCATATTATCGTACTGATAGTGGATGGACCAATATTTGTTGGGCATTCTCATTATATAAAAGTCATTCCCACCGCATAATATAATATTTTTATTTTTTTACTTAAATGTTAAGTAATTATTTTTTATTTTATTTTAAAGATATTAATTAACTATTTAAATTATATACTTTGTTTATTTTTTAATTTTGTGGTGAGTTTTAATTTAAATTATTATCTTACATTATTAGGTAATACTAATTATTTTCTAACTATTATTTTATTTATAACATTTTTTTTGGTTTTATTCAAAAGAATTTGAATTATTTACATAATGCCTAATTTATAACATTCATTTTAAAAATAAATCTTATTAAAATATTTTTTTAACAATAAATTATAAGCATATTAAATTTAAAAGTTATTTTTAAATATTCACTGTTTAAATTATTATTTCAATCTAGAACTACATCATTTATATTGAAAATGACTTTGTTAAGAATTCATGATTTTTAGTTAATGTGAATTATGCTTCCTTAATTAATTACATTGAGAAACACATTTTTTATACACATTCCTTGTTTTATATTTAATGTGTGTGCATACAAATTATTTATATGTATTTATTTCTACGCGGCCCATATTTCCAAATATATTCATTCTGGCAACTGAGTTTTTTTGACTGCGTTTTTATTACTGCAACTGCGTTGATGTATTATAGAGTGCGTTGTATTGATGTATGGAAGACTGCGTTAATACATTTCCTTTTGAAATATGACTAAAGCCTGAAGCGGATTAGTACATGAAGATTGCGTTGATGCATTTCTTTTAATGCATTTCTTTTTGAAGCCTGAAGCTTGCTGCCTGACAGAAACGTTGAAGCGTGAAGCGGATTAGTACATGAAGATTGCGATAAAGACTGCGTTGATGCATTTCTTTTAATGCATTTCTTTTGAAGCCTGAAGCTTGCTGCCTGACAGAAACGTTGAAGCGTGAAGCGGATTAGTACATGAAGATTGCGTTAAAGACTGCGTTGATGCATTTCTTTTAATGCATTTCTTTTGAAACCTGAAGCTTGCTGCCTGACAGAAACGTTGAAGCCTGAAGCGGATTAAACACTGCCTATAGTATCAAAGCTGGCTCACGACCCGGAATGCTGTGATCTGAGAATGAATTTCCAAGCCGACTGCGTTTTTTGTGACTGTGTTTTTTATTGAAGACTGTAAACTGTGGTAAGAACAGTGGTATCGTTGTTTATTATAAAGAACTGTGGTGTCTCGGTACTCTTTGTAACCAGTTCGTTGACTTGACCTCTCATATGTCATTGGAAATCTTTTTGCTGTGTATAACGTAGTCAGTATAGACAGTGCTTCATGGTCCATACTACCCAAAAGAGATGCTTTACCAACATCTGTAGGGATTGGGCCTTGCGAAGATGCCACATCAGGAAGATCAGCACTTAAAGTACCACTGCGCATACCAATTTTATATACATTAGCACCGAGCGAAGGGCGCACAGGAATCTGACTTTAGTGCATTTAAAATGTTGATGTAATATGTAATATTTTATGGGCATTTACTACATTTTGAAGTCATACTTAATATTTGTAATGCTGGATGTTTTTGGAGGGATTTAAAGAAATAAATTTGGAGAAATATGTTGCAGCTTGAAGTATTGAGGCATTTATTGGAAGAGATTTGAAATTTTTAAGAATGCCCTTTTGAGTACAGTTTCACTGTATATCAGTAAAATATTTTTTTTCAGCAGAAGTTCTTTTTAGCAAAATTATTTTTCTATCAACAAAAATAATTTTTGTTACAGTATGCATTCAAAAGAAAGAGAAAGATATTTCAGAGGCAGGGGGGGCAGACACAAACAAAAAGGATCTCATGATGCTTCTACATGCAAGCTACCATGGGAAAAGATTGAGCAGAGAAGAAATCAGCAGAAAGGTAAAACTGATGACTCACAGAAAGGTAAAACACCTGAATCCGCTCACTATATAGAGGCACAATGTAACATTGGAGTAAATGAAGATCTGTTTAATGCTTCACTTACTTCTTCGAAAAATGACTGGTTGCTTGATTCAGGAGCAACTTGTCATATGACTCATAGGAAATATTTTTTTGAAGATTTCACTGATAATGTTGATGGAGCAGTATACTTTGCAGATCAGTCAAAAATCAAGCCATCAGGGCTTGGCACAGTCAGTCTTAAACTGCCTGGTCTTCCAGACTTTCTTCTGGATCATGTTCTATATCTCCCACAACTCAAGAGAAACTTGCTGTCCCTGGTCCACATCCGCCAGTAAGGTCACTCCATTCATATGTTTGATGGAAAGCTTGAGGTAAGAAAGGCATCTGACCATTCACTTGTCATGAGGGGTATAGAAGAAGAAAGACTTCTTAAACTGCAAGGAACCTCTGCTCATGCACAACATTTTTCATATATTTCTCATCATGATGAAGGTACACTTCCATCAAGTTTATTATGGCATGCTAGATTTGGACATCTAAACTATGATAGTCTCCGCTTGTTGAAGAAAAATGGTGTTGCTGGTTTGCCTACAATTCCTAGAAAACATAAACAATGTGATGCTTGCATTCTAGGAAAGCATAGCAAACAGTCTTTTCATGATTCACATTCAAGAGCACATAGGAAGCTTGAACTTATTCATTCAGATTTATGTGGTCCAATGCCTGTTCCTTCTGCAAATGGAAATAAGTATATCATGACATTTATTGATGATTACACCAGAATGTGTTGGGTTTATTTATTGAAGAACAAATCTGATGCTTTTCAAACATTCAAGAATTTTCATAAGTGGATTGAAAATGATGCACAATCTCATATTGGGTCTATTCGCACTGATAATGGAAAAGAATATAAATCAAATGAATTTGAACACTATCTTCGCCAACATGGGATTAAACATCAAACAACTGTGCCTTATAATCCTCAACAGAATGGTGTAGCTGAAAGAATGAACAGAACAATTTTGAATATGGTACGATCCATGCTTTTCTTCAAAAATGTAAAGACAATGTTTTGGGCTGATGCTGTTCTATGTGTTGCATATATAAAGAATAGATGTCCATCTAGTGCTATAAGAAACAAGACTCCTTATGAATTGTGGTATGGACATGTTCCTTCGGTAAAACATCTCAGGATATTTGGTTCCACCTGTTATGCTTTAATACCAAAGGTACATAGAAACAAACTTGGTGCTAGAAGTCGTAAGTGTATCTTCCTGGGGTATTCAAGCACATCTAAAGCATACCGCCTTTATGATGAAGTAAATAAAAAGTTTGTTTTATCTAGAGATGTCATTTTTCTTGAATCATCCAAATCTGACAGTGTTGTTGAGCGGCAACTTGATCGCTTGGATAGATTCACAAAACCAAAATCATTTCAAGAGTTTGATAATCAGATTCCACATCTTGAAGGGGGGATTCCTATACTAGATCAACATGTGGAATCTTCTTCTGAAGAACAATCTCCCCTGCATGACACTCCAACAACAGATGATGCTTTAAGTGATGTAATTGATAGAATTGGGAGACTCAATCTTGATTCAGACCCAACTCAATCAACAGAACAGCCTGGACCATCTCAGAAAGGTCCTCCAAAGTGGCTGACAAAGACACTTGAAAGTGTTCATCTTGATGAAATTGGAAAAACAGGAACCAGAAATTCAAACCGACAAGATGGAGGTGATGTAGATAACTCTAATTCACCTGTTGATATGGATGTTACTTATGATTGTGAATTGAACTTGTCTACATATTTTGAACCAACTTCCTTCAAAGAAGCTGCTTCTCATGATGAATGGAAAGAAGCGATGCAGAAGGAGTATGATGCCCTCATAAAGAATGGCACTTGGAAGCTGGTTGATCCTCCATTTGGAACCAAACCAATTGGCTGCAAGTGGGTCTACAAGAACAAGTACAAAGCTGATGGCTCACTTGACAAGCACAAAGCTAGGCTTGTGGCAAAAGGTTTTGCACAGAAGGAAGGGGTCGATTATGAGGAAACTTTTGCTCCCACAGCAAAATGGGCCACCATCCGGACACTCTTTGCACTAGCTGCTCAGAACGGTTGGAAAGTCCATCAAATGGATGTAAAAACTGCATTCTTGAATGGAGATCTAAAAGAGAATGTTTTTATGTCCCAGCCTGAAGGATTTGCTGTGAAAGGACATGAACACAAAGTATGCAAACTTGTGAAGTCCTTGTATGGCCTCAAACAAGCACCACGAGCCTGGTATGAAAAACTAACTGAGCATCTTCTGAAACTCAACTTCAAACATTTTGATCTTGATGATGCAACTTTATTTATCAAGAAAGTTGGCAAAACAGTTGTATATCTTGTGGTATATGTAGATGATCTTTTAATGACAGGGAACAATGAAAGTTATATTGCATCCATAAAGAAAGAATTAGGAAAATTTTTTGAAATGACTGATTTGGGCTATGTTCATTACTATCTTGGCATTGAAGTAACCCAACATCCAAAGTCCATATTTCTTTCTCAAAAGAAATACATTGGAGATTTGTTAAACAGATTTGGCATGACAGAGTGCAATCCCCTTTCTACTCCAATGGAACAAAACTTGAAGCTCACATCTATTGAAGGAAAAGAATTTAAGGATGCAACAAAGTATAGACAGCTTGTAGGAAGTCTCATCTACCTCACTAATACCAGACCAGACATTTCATTTGCTGTTGGAATCCTCTCAAGGTTTATGCAAAAGCCTTGTGAAGGACATTGGTCTGCTGTAAAAAGAGTTCTAAGGTACTTGAAGGGAACTCAAGACCTTGGAATCAAGTATACACAGGTGGACGACTTCAACTTGATTGGATACTCTGATTCAGACTTCGATGGAGACAGAGAAACTGGGGTATCTACTTCAGGATATGCTATGAGTCTTGGATCAGGAGCTGTCTCCTGGAGATCACGCAAACAATCAGTACCAGCAGATTCCACAACAGAAGCAGAATATGTGGCAGCAGCTGAAGCAACGAAAGAAATTGTGTGGCTCAGGAAAATTCTTGAAGATTTGCAAGTAAACAAATACAATCTACTCCACTCATGATTGATAACACCTCTGCAATAAAGTTGGCCAAGAACCCAAAGTTCCATGATCGTACTAAGCACATCAATACTAAATATCATCTGATCCAACATCATGTTGAGGCCAAAACAATCCATCTCCTTCATTGTTCCACAAACGAGCAAATTGCAGACATCTTCACCAAAGCGCTTGGAAGAGAAAAGCTTGAAAGATTCAGAACGATGCTTGGACTCACCAACATCCCTTCAGATTAAGGGGGGGAATTTTGACACCTAATCCGAAACGGATGAGGTGAAGCTGGACAGTCATCTAGAAGATGAACTGATCCATTTTTTTGTACATATAAATAATAGTTGTCTAATGAGAAAGATTATCAGTTGTTTTCTTGCGCTCATTAATTTCTGAGCTAACCTGGCCTGACAATAATGTCTTTGCATAATTCATGGAAAAGAAAATTAAATAATGGTAATTTTTAAAATTAAAATAATGTGATGTATTATAAAATTACACATTTGTTTTGCTTTGAAGATTTTGATTTTTTTAAGTTGTAAATGAGTGTAAATTCAAATTATTTTTAAGAAAATAAATATTTGTAAATTTTAGTAATGTTGTATATTAGATTTTAATGATATATGGTTATGCATGATGTTGATATTAAAAAAATTAATAATAGTATTTATCAAATTCAATAAGAAAATTTTAATAATGTTTTTAACAAAATAGTTATTCTAAAAATTTGATCTTTAAATGGAAGAAAATTTATATTATAGGAAAATTATTCTAAAAACCTTTTTAAAGTGGAATGTTGTTTTATTTTTAACATAGAATAAATATAGAAAAGTAAAATAAGAGAAATGAAAGTAACTTCCAAAGCATTGTAAATTTTCTATCTCCTTTTATTCTCCCCATCTTTATTGTTATCACTATAATGTAACATAATTTTAAGGTTAGCCATATGGCTTGCTTTGAATATAAGCAATATGTTTAGCCTTGGTATAATAAAGATAAGGTCTCTCTATATATGTCACCAATATGCATTTGTTTAGAAGGCTAATAAAGGTAAGACGGCAGCGCCTAACTAGCCATATATAGGGTATTCAATGCCTTGGAAGATGCACGGGACATAACCCGCTAACAAGCGAATTGCGAAATTCACCACTAAATAAAAAAAAGCAATTCGTGTGTTAACGGGCTATGTCTCGTGCATCTTCCAGGGCATTGAATACCCTATATATGGCTAGTTAGGCGCGGCCAAGGTAAGACTAGTCCAATGTTTTCACCATGCATAATCAATGTTGAAATAATGAAAAAATGAAGTTTGATATGGGTTGACACATATGATGTTGATAATAATTTTGAATGGTGTAGTAATGTTGTGATATTCCCTCTACCAATGTTGATAAGAGTGTCTCATAATTGAAATAATAACCATAATAACATGGGATTCCCACCCCGCCCCATTAGCATTAATGAGGATTCCCCTTCATCAATGTTATTGAGGTTTGCTCATAATTGAAAATGGGACAATAATAACTTGATATCCTACTAATATTTTACCATTTAGTTATTACATTTATATTATTAAATTAATCTTATTCTTGTTGGTTGGTTTTGTATATCCTTTGTCTCCCATATATACCATGAATACTTAGTTTTAGAAGCCATCCATATTTTATATTTGTTATATTTTAAAAGGAAGTTATATTTATTGTAATTTTATAGTTTAAAAAATGTGGAGAACATAAAGATTAAGTCCCAAGATCATTGATCAGTGAAAGATCCACATCAATGGGTGTTCAATGCAACACTAAGGAGCTACTTGATTATTGATGCAGGGGGACCCCTTCTTACACCCACAGTATGCATGTAAAATGCATAAGCACACTTGTCCCAGGAATTTTAACTCTCTAAGGAGTCAAATAGTCAATTCTTAATGGTTAAAGACCCATTTCTTAATCTCTGTAGAATAATTTATCAAAACCAAACATAGCCTAACCCTTAGGTAATATCCACTTATCGGGATTTTAAGCAATGCTCAAGCCTTCACATAAGACTCGATTAAAGCCTTTCACTAAGTCCTTCCTATCTATACTTCAAAACCCCTCATAACTTTCATTCACTTTAATATCGGGACTTGTTCACCCTTCTAAACCTTTGTTACCCCTTAACCACATATATATAACCTTTCCCTCTTTAAAACTTGATTACATATATTCTAACTCATAACTTACCATTAATGTGGAACTTCAATTCTGTCGGAATTCAAAGGAATAACTCGACTGAAACACATAGGCTGGACTTCAAACATTATAAACCCGCATTCATAATTTTCATTGGGTCCGCACCTTCAATGTCTTTTGATAGTGTTGCGTCGTCCCTTTGCCAGTTTCCATTCAGTTGATCTCCGTCGTCCATTTCTCCTCCGATCCAGCGGCTATCGTTTAATTGACATTCCATTATGCTGTCTATTCACCCTTCATCTCTACGATTAAATCACAACTGTCAATCTTGACATTTGATCTGACGGTTGTTGATTCAATCAATCAACAGAATTGCATGATAGATCTCAACCATTGATATACTCGCACTAGATCCAGCAGCTCACAAGGATTTCAGGTGAGCAACATGCATGAGGATTAACTACCCGAAAAGTGGTTTCGTCTCTCCTCCCCACTGCTATGTGTCCTCCACTAAATGGAATCAAAGCAATCAAAAAATACCACTTACGGTATTTCTTCTGCTTGAGATACCACTTCCACTGTTTCAAAACTGCCTTCTACCGATTAACCTCTACACTCTTCCACCACGTGATGGTCATTGATCTATGAGATCTAACAGTTCTTATGCATCACCTCTCCAATTCTTTTCTCGTTCCTTTCCTTTGAGTTTACTTCACCATTCGGTGTTTTTCCTTGTGGCTTTGGTTTTTCCTTCAGGGTTTCGACTTCCGCTCTTCCGCTGCTCAACATTTTCTCTGAGCTTAACCTTTGCAAATTCTCACTTTTCTACTTCTCCAGAGCTCCACTCTAATCTTCAACTGGATTCAAAGACTTCTTTATGATTCCTCTGAATCATTCTTCTCCTCTGCATGTCCTCCAGAATTCTACCTGCGACCCCTGTTAAAGAACCTACGAATTCACATATAATCCATTCATAAATACTCAATCCACACAATTACATAGTTATGGGATAATCCTCTATATAAAAAAGTATAAACAATTGATTACATATCGAGACCCTCTCTCTCATAGTCCTAATCTTCAATATCAGTGGCCTCCTCCCTTTTTACTCTGCCCGTAGGCTTACATTTATACCAGAAAGGTTCTGTTAAACTAATTCTGGTTCAAATCCTAGATCTACTGAACTGACTCCTAAATGTCCTCTATGTCCACTTCTAACTTCAATTAATTCCTAAGAACTCTCTCTAGTTCCTTGAATCATGAAACTAACTTTAGAGTTATAATTTACTTCTAACTCTGTTGTCATTATTAACCACTCATGTTCTCCTTTATTCGAGAGCATTTACAAACATCCTCACACATCTAATTAATTCCTATTCTAATCATTTAAAAGCCTAAATATTACATTAATTTGAGACATAGGAAACCAACTTCCTTAAAACACATGACCCCCTATGTCTACTAAAATACAATGATTTTCCTTGGGTTGAATGCTCCTACATCAGACTCCCAAAGTACAAAATATTCATGATCTCCTAATCATCTATCTTCATGTGTTGATAGAAAACCTCCAGTGTCTCAAACTTTAGTTTATAGCTGCCCAAATGTCTTGCACCTTTGCTGCTACTGTATTTATGCTGTCTTCTTTTATCTTCCTCTCCTTGTCAATCAAGTTCAATTTCCTGATTGATCATCCCTCCTGTTGCTATAATTTTCCTCCATACGACCTGCTTCATCATTAACTGCCATAACTCTTCAATCTCCATCTCTAGCATATCTTTAGGCTGGTCCATATTCTGCCATTCATTGTTACCTCTTTTTCTTTGCTTCAGCTTGTTGTTGTTGTCCACTAACTCTTCAAACTACTGTTGGATATTTTCACTTTGTAGTTGCTGGTTTATTTTTTCTTCTACTTTTGCTCTTGCTCCAACCATTTTTTCCCTACATATTATTGTAGACATTGTTGTCGTTACTGCTCTAGGTACCACTGTAGACATTGCTTCCACCCAAACTTCCATAATATCTTTAAGATTATCTCCCTCTACAAAACCTAATTTTTGCATTGAATTATGACTTTCCAGCATTCTCTCCATCAATTGATCATCTCTATTCCATGGATTAAATTCTTCCACAGACTCCTCTTCTTTCATCTTTATTTTTCTACTCATCTATGCCGAATTTCCTCCAGCATCTGCAACTAAACCTTCATTCACTAAACATTTGTTAAAATAAAAAACATAAGGCTTCAGTGCCTTATTTTCCTTTGGCAACAATTCAGTTTTCTACTCTATTTCTTTCTCCTTTGTCAACACATCAATATGTTGTTTTGAATTTGCAAAGGAATTCATGAGACTATCAACTAGTCTCTCCCCCACATCATCTACTCTAATGACGTCTTCCTGCTATTGTCTACTATAGTGAACTCCTTCTTCTGTAATCACACTGCCATACTCTGATTTTTCCAGCAAATATTCTAGCAATGCAATTTCTCTGTGACACTTCATAAGTACTTCATCATCACTTATAATTCTAGCATTTATAAACAAATTATCAATTTGAAAATCACAACGTTCAACAGTCTCAAATGTTGCTTCACATATCAGCTCTTCAGACTGAATTTCATCTCCTTCTTTCACAAGAAATTCTTCCTGTGTTGTCACAATTTCAAATATCAATGCATTATTAAGTTCTTTATGATGCAATAAATCACTGCTTCTCTCGTTTAAGAGACATTCTCCATCCTCCTTTACTTCATAGTTTTTATCTTCTGAAAGATACTCTTCCATACTTCTGACAATTTCAAAAGATTGCTCATCCTCTACAAAACACTCCTTTGTTACCATTCCTTCTCCCAAGGTTTAATCCTTTGCACAGGCTTCTTCCTTCATAACATCTTTCAGTAGATGTCCTTATTTCTTACTAACTTTCTCAACAGTTTCCATGGCTATTTCCATTGTGCCTATCATCATAGTGAACTAATGATCCTTTACTATTTTTTCAGCTAACATAGTCTCTGCTTTAGGTTTGCCTTTAATCTCTTGTTGTTTACCTTCTCCAAGAGCTATCCTTGTCTCACCATCTGCATTAATATTCTCCTTCATTTGTTTTGCATCCACATGAAAAACTATCAGTTTTAAAAACATAAGACCCTGTGGTCCCACTTGATGTTTCAACCATCATATCTCCTTGTTGTTCCAAATCCTTCATATGATTCAGAAACTCTTCGATGGTCTCCTCTTCAAACTCCTTAAGCCCTTCACTTGGTTGCTTGATAACTTTCCCCAACTGTATATGATACCTATCTATCTCATCTTCTTCCAGAATAGAATTTAGATTCTGCTTGTCTTCTTCCTCCTTTATGATAGTATCAAAAAATTATCCTTCTTTATATGTTTCACCTGCAAACATACACAAATTTTCATATTTAAAACCATGTGACCATTTGGCCTCACTTGAAGTTTTAGTCTCCAAGTCTTCATCCTCTCTCATAACTTCACTCTATTCTGTTTCACAAATGGACACTTCCATTTTCATTTCCAACTCAACTTCTTTGAGTTTTTTGATCAGCCATCTTACTTGTCTCTATTGTAGCCTTCTCTGCAACTTATGCCACTTCACTGGCTTCTTTCTCAAGACCCAACCTAGTCTCTGGCTTTCCTCAAGTACTCTCCTTAATGCATCGAGTTGTTATTTTAACTCTACAATCTCTTTGTCAATTCCCTCTTGACTCATCCTCTTGCCATTTTCCTTGGCATCCACTTTCTTCATCTTTCTTCTGCTATGGTCTTCCTTAGAACCTCTATTATGACTATCAGTAGATGTCTTCTTCTCCCCTCTCTTCATGAGCTCCTTATTCACTTACTATGAGCTGCATTAAAGCCTCTGCAACAACAAGTCATCCTTGTTACAACTTACCTCACCAAGCTTTCCTCTGTACTTGGTATTTTGGCAAGCCCTTGGTTCTCTATCATTGGAACCTCCTTTGAGCACTTCTCTCTGCTCCTTCTAGGCTTCGACTCATCTGCACTTCTCAAGAAGACAACTATCCTGTTGTGTTTCAATCACAATCAAAATACATGGTTCTAACCACCACTTCTTTCACCTAGAAGGTCTTACCAACTTCCTTCATCCCTTAGCAATTCTACTCACATCCGTTGTGGAATTGCCTTTCTGATCTTTAACAATCCCTTTGCGGTAACAAGACTCCTTCTTTCTACATATGCCTCACTAATATTCTCTCCTTTTAGCTCAATCTTTTAGCATCTCTCCAGTTCCTTCCTTTGGAACCAATTGAGCACTCCTTGCTCTAAACTGCCACAACCTTCACACCTTCTTATGCTGTCACCTGCATATCAATGTATAAACACATATTCTTAAATCAAAACAGAACACATCACCTCACCTTCAAGATATTTAGCATGATCTTTTTTCATCATTCCACCTGTACCTTGAATGGATTTTCCTCTGTTTCTTGCGTCTACAAGTTCTGCTACACATCACCTCTGTGTGCCTACATTCTGTCATATTAGAATTTGATCCTTCCTTTCCTGGATAAACATCTTTGACACATAACTTTATTCTCAATTCTTTCACAAAAAAATTATTTGTTCTGTTTTAACACCAATTGTTTCAATTACAATTATGCTTTGATACCAAATGATGCAAGGGGACCTTTGCTTACACCCTTAGTATGGATATAAAATGCATAAGCACACTTGTCCCAAGAATTTTGACTATCTAAGGAGTCAAATCTTCAATTCGTAATGGTTAAGGACACCTTTCTTAATCTCTACGGAATAATTTATTAAAACCCAACATAGCCTAACCCTTAGGCAATATCCACTTATTGGTATTTTAATCAATGCTCAAGCCTTCACATAAGACTCTATTAAATCCTTTCACTAATTCCTTCCTATTGGGAATTTAAAACCCCTCATAACCTTCATTCACTTTAATATCAGAACTTATTCACCCTTCTAAACCTTTGTTACCCTTAACCACATATACATAACCTTTGCCTCTTTAAACCTTGATTACATATATTTTAACGCATAACTTACCTTTAACGCAGAACTTCAATTCTCTCAGAGTTAAAAGGAATTATTCGACCAAAGCATATAGGCTAGACTTCAAACATTATAAACCCACGTTCATAATTTCATCAAGTCCGCACCTTTAATGTCTTTCCACAATGCTGCATCATCTCTTTACTGATCTCCATTCAGCTGATCTCCATCGTGCATTTCTCCTCCAATCCAAAAGCTATCATTTAATCGACATTCCATTGCACTATCCATTCACCCTCCATCTTTGCGATTAAATCACGACTGTCAATCTTGACCTTAGATCTAATGGTTGTTGATTCAACCGATCAATAGACTTGCATGACTAATCTCAACCGTTGATCTACTTGCTCTAGAACCAGTGGCTCATAAGGATTTTGTGTGAGCAACGTACATGACAATTAACCACCCGAAAAGTGATTTTCTCTCTCCTTGTGACTGCTACGTGTCCTCCACTGAATGGAATCAGAACTAATTGGAAAATATCGCTTATGGTATTTCTTCTGCCTGAAATACCACTTCCACTATTTCAAAACTGCCTTCTATCGATTAACCTTCGTGCTCTTCCACCATGCGATGGTTGTTAATCTATGAGATCTATTAGTTCTTATGCATCAACTCTTCACTTCTCCACTCGTTCCTTTCCTTTGACTTTACTTTGCCATTCAGTGTTTTTCATTGTGGTTTTTGGTTCTCCTTTAGGGTTTCGGCTTTCGCTCTTCTGCTGATCAGCCTTTTCTCTGAGCTCAACCTTTCTGAATTCTCACTTCGATACTTCTCCAAAGCTCCACTTTAATCTTCAACTGGATTCAAAGACCCCTTTATGATTCCTCTGAATCACTTCTCCTCTGCATGTCCTTCATAATTCTGCCTGCAACCCTTATTAGAGAACCTATGAATTCACATATAATCCATTCATAAATACTCATTTCACACAATTACATAGTTCTAGGATAAACCTCTATATAAACAAGTATGAACAATTGATTACATATCAGGACCCTCTGTCTCACAGGCCTAATCTTCAATATCAGTGGCCTCCTCCCTTTTTACTCTGCCCATAGGTTTACATTTATAATAAAAAGGTTTTGTTTAACTAATTCTAGTTCAAATCATAGATCTACTGAAATGACTCCTAGATATCCTCTATGTCCACTTCTAACTTCAATTAGTTCCTAAGAACTCTCTCTAGTTCCTTGAGTCATGAAACTAACTTTAGAGTTATAATTGACTTCTAACTCTCTTGTCATTATTAACCATTCATGTTCTCCTTTATTCGAGAGCATTTACAAACATCCTCATACATCTAATTAATTCCTATTCTAATCACTTAAAAGCGTAAATATTACATTAATTTGAGACTTAGGAAACCAACTTCCTTAAAACACATGACCCCCTATGTCTACTAAAATACAATGATTTTCCTTGGGTTGAATGCTCCTGCATCAATTACCAAGATTGATTTGAGAAAAAAGGTTTCGTAAATATCCTCTAAAATTTATACTCTATGTACACTCCAACTCTTGCATCCCTATATTTAGAATCTTATCAATATTTTTTTTATCGATGGAAGAAATGTTTTGTATATGCGAACGTGGAAGCTATATTCACTTCCATTTATTTGGTTCTTTTACATATATGCCACCTTGATATATGTCCCGACTTCCATACATGAACCACTTCCATATATAGAACCAATCTTTCATTTATGTGCTTCATGGGAGCTATATATATGCATTGCTTCCATATATGTTTTTACACTTTCATATATTTGTACATATACATATATGTGTGTATATACAAGAGTATATTCTAGATATATGTATATAGAAGTGATGCATATAAAACAATTAATGCATATACCAAAGTGACACAAACAAAACTATAATTGCATATACAAAAGTAGATATATCTTTCATTTGTGAATATATGAAATCTTGCTTCCATACATGTGTGACTTCTATATCTATGTACATATACATAATATACAAACTTGTGCATATATGAAAGAGTGTAAAACACATTCCATCTTGTAAAAAATTCATCACGTTTTTATATGCATCACTTCTATATAGCTACTTTTTGACAATATTGCGGGATTCCCACTTCTCTACTTTGTTTTTATCTTGGGATTGGTGGGGTCAAATTCTCTTACAATGTTGCCTGCACCATCCCACATTGCAGTAGCACTTAAGGTGATTTTATTTCAACCCCTAGCAATTCCCAAGGAAATTTCGTATATGCGTGCATATACAAAATAAATATTTCAATTAGGGGTTAAAATCATATGCCTGGTCCTCGGAGTTTGACTTGGTTACATGGGAGATTGGTCTGACAATATATAGAATATATAGATTTGTGCATATATAAAAATGTGTCTACACTCTTTTTTTAATATATGGATTCTTAGGTATCTTCCACATGTGAATGTATATATGGAAGTGTACATATACAAAAGAGCATCAAAAGAGCATGCTCTTTTGTATCTTCAATATAATTTTGCATATATTGATGTGGATTCAATCAATATATTATTCATCATCCATTTTTATGATTTGAGAGTGGAACAATATAACCCTTTTCCCACCCACAAGTCCATCAATACCAAAAAATATTGATTAGGTTCTAAATACAAGGACACAAGAGTTATCTTTTGTAAATTTAGCACATGGGTTATGTCAAAGAATAACTATGTTGAGAAATTTTATGTATCAATATTAGGTTATTTCTCTTCAATTTGATATCTACGTGTGAATTTTTTTACTTCTTAGATTATCATATACTTTTACTTATGTTATTATAGTGTTATTATTCATGAAACAAATACTGAAGAATAAACCATAAAGAGGCAAGAGACATAAAATATGGGCTATCAGTCAAGGCTGAAAGTTCTCTTTCTTGAGAGGAAAACATGAACAAATTCTTCTTCTTGTATAGGTTTGAATTGATGAATATCAAGACCAAGGCCCTCGACCTTTTTGCCACTCCAAGGCCAAGTCACAAACCTTCCTTTATAAATTCCTTCTTGTTGTTATTTACATCTCCTATGGTCAACACAAGTCAAACTATCTGCACTACTGAAATTTTGGTTTCATCCACAGATATATAACCTCAAGTTATCTTATAACCTTGCAATTCTAACATCTGAGTTGTTTGGATGTATCTTCCTTCATCACTTGACTAGGAGACTCAATCTTATTACCTCATCTATGATATATGCTGAGATAAATATATTCTTCTTGGCTTCTTCGCTGACTTAGGAAATCCTACTTTAGAACCTTTAATATATGCCACACGTGTGAGGAAGAGGTAAGCAAAATAGTGCCTAAACAACATAGGTTTTTCTCCTTCTTCTTGTGCTGGAAGAGAGGCTTCTACTTCTATTTTTTTCACTTTTTGTTGTAATTCAGATGAAATACCAAATTCTATGTCTAGAATTAAAGTTGAGCTACTTATAATGGAAGTTTTCCGATGCTAATCAGTCGACGTGACTTGGAGACAAGGCCAATATACCAAGGGGTTGACAAGGATTTAACCTAAAGGGTCGTGGCTCATCCCTTTATCCTGAATTCACTTTTAAGACAACTTATAGGAATACTAAAACTCTATAATGGTGGAAGTTGTGGTAGGTCAGTCACTTGGATTTTTATCACAGTCCAGAGGGTTCGACAATGTAGTAGGATCAATTCGAATTTGAGTTAAGTTCTGAATATTCCCCTTTCATTAAACACTTTTTTATTTTCTAGCCAATTTGGTTGCTATAGGTCATATCAACAACATATTGGGTCAAGTCAAGGTCTTTAAATCCCACACACTTGACATTTTGATATATCATGGAAGTCATTGATATGCATTGCTCACAACCATTGGATCATATTGCTTGACAGAAAGGCGTTATAAAAGTATCATCTTCTCATCCAACATGACACATTGACCATTGGATGGAATGAGTGTGTGTTGTCTGATCATGTTGGGAGTTAAAAGAGAATTGAAATGTGTGTGGGTTTGTGGGTAATGCACCTTATCAACGGTAGCATTAAGGGATTTAAAATCACTTGATGATATTGGATGCAGAGATATGAGCGACGATTGAACAATCCAATGGTAGGTGTTAGCGCCATCGTTGGGTTGACATGGAGTCATGATTATGGGTATTGGGCATACAAGAATGCCTGAAAAAATACCCCTTGATCGGTGTGATACTTCCTATCTAAACTAGGAATCATGGTTCTCTGAATATCATTTTTTTAGCAGTCCTTTAACCATCAGATTTATGATGCAAAAATTATCGGATACACAAAGGAATGTTGGATTCCCCATTTATTCAATTGTCTAAAAATATAGTTTGTTGGAAAAATCATTAGTTTCCCGACACTGAAAGGTCGGAAGTGGTCGTCGGATGTATAACACAACAGATGGAAGAACAACAGTAGATGTCAATTTTTCTACCTCCAAATATCGTAACTGGTCATCATATATAAATCAAATCCTTCATATTATCCATTGGTGTTTCAATAATGACATGTCAAAAAACCTATTGGGCTATACAACTTGGCCTTTGGTTCAATGCTAGAGGTCCATCGACTATATGATGCATGTTGTTGGAATCTTATTGTCGAATTTGTGGAATTCCCAGTGAGAATGGGGTTAGATACCCAATAAACTATTCATCTGTTATTTTTCATTTATCTGACTAAAGGCTAAAATATTTCCCATTGACTACTTAATGCCTCATCGTTGGATTTTGATTATCTAATTTATTGATTGTTTGGCAAGATTGCGTGGGTTATCTGATGGACATCACGTCAAATTATTGATAGAGTATTCATCTTCTTGTAGTCATTTTTCTAAATAGAGGTTATAATCGGATATTTGATGGCCATTTGTCCCACCAATTATTCAATCGAGTTCTATCGACGAGCTTGGAAAATGAGGCCTCTCAGAGTCACGGTAGAATTCTATTGAATGTCCAACACTTTATATTTTAGTGAACTTTGTAGTAGTGTTACAATTTTACCATCACTCACTAATAATTCGTGGATGATATTAGTTATTTAGTGAGCCAAATATTCAAGAGATATGGGCATTAGATCTCTCTCAAATTTTCATGTGGCCTCTGGCATGATGATAAATGGGGAGAAATCTATCATGTATTTATTCAATACCAATAATTTGGTGCAAGGGAATATGGTGAGAAATATTGAATTTTAAATGGGTTCCCTACCAAAACCATGGGAGAAAAATTATGGTTGAGATGGTTGCAGGGAGGTCAAGGGTTGTGGAAACTAATATGCAATAGGAAATGCAACCTGGTGATCACTCAAGCTAATAAAGTGCAATAGTAATATTTCCCATCAGTGTCATTAATATGCAATATAGCATTGGAACAAAAACCTTTTATACAATATAAATTGTTCTAGGAGATTAGAGATGATGAAACAACCAAGTTTTGGGAAAATTATTGGCAACAATTGCCAAGGCTGGAGAGAGGAGAGAAGTTAATATGTATTAAAGAGTACACCACGAGGACACTGGTAGCAGTGGTCACAAATTTCCAGAAAGAAATATCCTTGAAATATTAGTAGTGAGAATGGAGACACGAGATAACTAGGACGAGGACATTGTTCAGAGGAATAACAAATTATGGATACATAACAAAAAGAAAGAATTATTCAGGTAGTGCGAGGCGAGGACAAGATGAGATGGGGATATAAAACATAGGTTTTATTCACCATAAAATTATGGAAAATCTTAAGGAAATCTGAAAGGATCCCCTCTGATTGAATATTTGGGAACGGAAGTTATGGTCGAAGGTAGTGAGCTTCCTATGGTTAGTTGGTTGATGTCAACTCGTAACATGGGACATTTTGAGGAGAAAAGGCTACATAGGACCATCATGGTGCCCCATCTCTCAACAATATGAGGAAAGAATTAACCATCTATTCAAAACTTTTATAAGAATGGAAATTCTCTAGTCTAGGATTTGTATCCATTTTGGCTATTTAGACTACTCGCCTAAGAGTTTGTGGGAAACAATTGAATCTTGGAACCCCTCTCTTTTCAAAAATCTGATTGTGAATAAGTCTCATGGTTTGGTTTTGGGTTTCCTTTTGTGGAACATATGAAAATAACATAATAGAATCATATTCAAGAATCTAAATAACACATAGGATTCTATATGGAAATACAAGAAGCTTAATATGAAAGAAATGATACTTACTAAGTAGGAAGAAGACGATCGGAATGTGGAAGGAAAGGAAGCTCAAATTTTATGAGTCTTAGAAATATTGCAAAATATGGTGGCATTGGATGACTCTCAGTGAGTTTGTGGTCTTGGCCTATCTCCAACAACATTTTCCCCTCCTCCATAAGGATTTATGAAGCTTAATTTTGATGTCGAAAGAATAATGAATATTGGAAATCGATGGTGTAAACTTCGGATGAATTCATATAAGAATTTAGCTGAATATATATATATATATATATATATATATATATATATATATATATATATATATATATATATATATATATATATATATATATATATATATATATATATATATATATATATATATATATATATATATATATATATATATATATATATATATATATATATATATATATATATATATATATATATATATATATATATATATACACATATACTGACAACACATCAATATCAATATGTCACTACAACAATTTATAACAATATATGAGTTTATAAATGTGCTCAATTTGACGTGGCCTAATATAATAGGTTATTGTCTAGTCAAGTTTGTTCAATGGTCATGTATTTTGGTGGATAGTGTGGCTAGAATCATTGAAAATGGGTCTATAAAGGATCTAATCTATGACTGAATACATGATGGTATGGATATACATTTTGTTCTAGTTGGTATATATACTTGTATATATACCATACATATACCTAGTGTATATATTAACATAACATCTTAACATATATATTGATATCTCACAAAATGGTCATTTCGTCTATTAGTTAGACTACGTCTTTTATTTATGGTTGAAAGTGATAGTGAAATATTCTTACCACATCTTTTCATTTGTAATGTCAACAAAAAAAATCTAGTAAACA
Source organism: Pinus tabuliformis (assembly GCA_031772625.1). Classification (NCBI taxonomy): domain Eukaryota; kingdom Viridiplantae; phylum Streptophyta; class Pinopsida; order Pinales; family Pinaceae; genus Pinus; species Pinus tabuliformis. The sequence continues at coordinate 1,086,811,367 of CM062820.1, read as the reverse complement.
CAATGAAAGTGAGATTATTGGTATTTTATAATGTATTTATTTAAAAAAACCACAAACCAAATAAATATGTTTATTTTTCATTTTAATTATGATCAAAATTATTTTTTATTTAGAAATTTGGAAAATAATTCAAATTTAATATAAAAAAAAGATCTTCATATACTGTGACTCTTTTAAATTGAAAAGTTTTTATTAATTTTAAAATATAAAATAATTTAAATATATTTTTAAAAATAATTGTTAATAATTATTTCTCTAATATTAATAATTTTTTTTTTAAATCTAACATTACCCTAAATAAATACAAATAATTCTTATAAAAATTCTAATAATTATAAATAAATTTTACTTACCAATAAAAATCATTCTTATAAAAATTATAATAATTATAAATAAATTTACTTACCATGAGGGTTAAATCCAACTACTCTTTGGAGTACGATAACTATTTGTTCACCTAAATTATGATGTGTTAACTATTTGAGTGTGCATTTATTTCTTTGGACAAGTATTATTGTGGGTTGATGTAGCATGGTATGTTGAATTGATTTCCATGCCTCGAGCTCCCAATAGATGACACAGAGACAATGACAGATGTGAGAGATAATATTCTGACTACTAGAAACCATTTAGACGATAAAAAATTCCGATAACGTATCTCAATGTTTGTCTTTGTAAACGGAGATGGGGAGGTGGGCCCAAATAACCACGTAAGTATGGAATGAGAACCTACAATTGAGATAAGGGTTATCACCTATCCTAGCCTAACTTATCATATCCTATCATAGCCTTGCCTTTCCATGTCGAGCCTAGACTAGCCCAAACTAACCTAACATGACCTATCCTAGCTTACCCTACCTTAGCCGACTTAACGGACAATACCCTACACTTGCCTAAGCTAGACTAAACTAGCTAAGTCTAACCTAGCCTAAATTAGCCTAGCCTAAACAAACATAGCATAACCTAGCCCAAACTAACCTAAATTAAACTAGCCTAATGTAAAGTAGCCTAGGATAACCTTCTGTAAACTAGCCCAACATGGCGTAGCATGAACTAGACTAGCCCATACTAGTCTAGCCTAAAGTAACCTACCTAGCCAAAACTAGATTAGCCTAAACGAACCTAGCCTAGTTAGCTGAGACTAAAATAGCCTTTCCTAGCCTAACTTAGCCTAGCCTAGCTTAGCCTAGCCTAGCCTAAATTAGTCTAAGCTAAACTAGCCTAGACTAACCTAGCCTAAACTATCCTAGACTAACCTATCCTACCTAAGCTATCCCACACTATCCTAGTCTAGCCTAGCCTAAACTAGACTAGCCATTCTTGGCCTAAGAATAGCTAGACTACTGCAACCTAGCCTAAACTAGGATAGCCTATACTAAACTAGCCTAGCCTAGCCTAAACTAGCATAACATAGCATACCCTAGCCTAGCCTACCATACCTTAGCCTAAAATAGTCTATCCTAACCTAGCCTTGCCTACCCTAACCTACATTATCCTAGCCTAAACTACCCTAGTGTAACCTACATTATCCAAGCATACCATAACATACCCTAGATAACCTTATCATAGCCTAGCCTAGTTTAGCCTAGTTTAGCCTAGTCTATCATAGCCTAACGTTCCTATCCCATCCTATTCCAACCTAAACTAGACTAGCCTAACATAACCTAGCTTGTACTAGCCTAGCTTGTAAAATTCTAGCATAGGCTACCCTAGCCTACCCTAGCCTAACCTACACTGGGAAAGCATGCCATACCACCCCCATCCTAGCATATCCTAGCATAGTTTATCTTAGTGAAGGCTAGTCTACCCTAGCCAAAATCAACCTACACTAGCCTGTTCTTCTCTACCCTGACCTAGCCTATCCTAGCCTAACCTAGCCTAAACTAGTCTATCCTAGCTTATATTTCCTAGTCTAGCCTATCATAGCCTAAACTAGCCTAGCCTAACAACACCTAGCCTTGGCTACCCTAACCTACATTATCCTAACCTAGCCTATCATATCCTAGCCTAAACTACCCTAGCCTAACCTACACTATCCAAGCATACCATAGCATACCTTAACATAACCTTATCCTAGCCTAGCCTAGATTAGCCGAGTCTATCATAGCCTAACATTCCTATCCCATCCTATCCCAACCTAAACTAAACTAGCCTACCATAGCCTAGGTTGTACTAGCCTAGCTTGTACAAGCGTAGCATAGGCTACCCTAGCCCACACTAGCATAGCCTAGAATACCTTAGCCTAACCTACACTGGCCAAGCATACCATACCACCGCTATCCTAACCTATCCTAACCTAGTTTATCATAGTTTATCATAGGCTAATGTGGCCTATTCTAGCATAACATATCTAATTTAAACTAGCCTAGACTAGCCTAGCCTACCCTGCCCTACTCTAGCCTAAACTAGCTTAACCTACCCCAACATAAAATAGCCTACACTAGTCTAGCCTGACATACGTTGCCATACCCTAGCCTAGGTTTTCATGGCCTAAGATAGAATAGCATAACCTAGATTTCCACAAATAACTTAGCCTAACCTATCCTACCATAGCATAAACTATCCTAGCCTAACACACCCTATCCTACCATATCCTAGCCTATCGTAAATTGGCTTAGACTATCATAGCCTAGCCGAAACTATCTTAAACTAATGTAATCTAACCTAAACTAGCCTACCCTAGCTTAGACTAACCTAGCCTAACCTTACCTAAAGTAGACTAGCCCAAACTAGCCTAACCTAGGATAACCTAGCTTAAATTAACCTAACATAGACTAGCCTAAACTGGGCTAACCTAGCCTAAACTATCCTAGCCTAACCTTGAAAATCCTACCCTAGCCTAGAATAATCTTGCCTAAATGAGACAAGCCTAAAATAGTCTGACCTATCCTAGTGTAACCTAACCTAGCCTTGCCCAAACAATCCTAGCTTAAACTAGCATACCCTAGACTAGCCTAGGATAAATTAGTCTAACCTAGACTAGTCTAAATTAGTCTAGTGTTTCCCAAACTATCCTAGCTTGAACTAGCATAACCTAGCCTAGCCTAGCATAGCCTAGTTGAAACTAGCCTAGCCTAGTCGAGCCTAGATTAACCTAAATTAGCCTAGCATAACCTAGCCTATCCTAGCTTGACCTAGGTTAGCCTAGCATAACCGAGACTAGACTCCCCTAACCTATCCTACATTATCATAGCCTAACTTCACCTAACCTTTCCTAACCAAACCTAGCCTAACATAAACTAGAATGGCCAACACTAGTCTAAACTAGACTAGCCTTACCTAGACTAGCCTCTCTTGGCCTAGGCTAGCCTAAACTAGCCTATGCAAGCCTAGCCTAGCATATACTAAACTAGCCTAGCCTAGCCTACCTTGGCCTAACGTACACTATCCAAGCATACCATAACGTACCCTAGCATAACCTTACCCTAGCCTACCATAGTTTAGCCTAGTCTATCATAGCCTAGCTTTCTTAGCCCAACCTATCCCAACCTAAAGTAGCCTAGCCTAACATAGCCTAACTTCTACTAACCTTGCTTGTGCTAGCCTAGTTTGTACTATCCTAGAATAGGCTAACTTATTCTACACTATCGTAGCCTAGCTTAGTCTAGACTGGCCTAGCCTAATCTACACTAGCCAAGCATACCATACTGTCCCCTAGCCTAACATACCCTAGAATATTTTAGCCTATTTTATCATATCCTGATGTGGCCTATGCTAGCATAGCATATCTTAAGTTAAAATAGCCTAGTCTAGCCTACCCTACCATGCCCTACCCTAGCCTAAACTAGCTTAACCTAGCCCAACATAAACTAGCCTACCCTATAGTGCCCTAGCCTAGCCTAGGTTGGCCTAGCCTAAGATAGCATAGCATAACCTAGATTTCCATAAAATAACTTAGCCTAACCTAGCCTAACATAGAATATACTAGCCTAGCCTAACATACCCTAGGCTATGATATACTAGCCTAACTTAGCCTAGCCTAAACTAGCTTAGACTATCCTAGCCTAGCCTAAACTAGCTTAGACTATCCTAGCCTAGCCTACACTAGCTTAAACCAACCTAATCTAACTTAAATTAGCCTAGCCTAGCATAAACTAGCCTAACCTAACCTTACTTGAACTAGACTAGTCCATACTAGCCTAAATTAGGCTAGCCTTACTAGCATAAATTAGGTTATCCTAGCCTAGTCTAAACTAGTCTAGCCTTGCCCAAACTATCCTAGTGTAAACTAGCACATCCTAGCCTATCTTAATCTAGCTTAGCCTAGCATAACCTAGGCTAACCTAGCCTAGAGTAAACTAGTCTAGCCTTGCATAAACTATCCTAGTGTAAACTAGCATAGCCCAGCATAGCCTAGCATAGCCTAGTTGAAGCTAACCTAGCCTACCATAGCATAAACTAGCCTAGCCTAACACACCCTAGCCTATGATATCCTAGCCTAACTTAGCCTATCCTAAATTGGCTTAGATTATCCTGGCCTAGCCTAAACTAACTTAAACTAACGTAATCTAACCTAAACTAGCCTAGCCTAACTTTACCTAAAATAGACTAGCCCAAACTAGCATAACCTAGGATAACCTAGCCTAAAGTAACCTAACTTAGACTAGCATAAACTGGGCTAACCTAGCCTAAACCATCCCAGCCTAGTTTGTGCTATCCTAGCATAACATATCTTAAGTTAAAATAGCATAGTCTAGCCTACCCTACCATGCCCTACCCTAGCCTAAACTAGCTTAACCTAGCCCAACATAAACTAGCCTACCCTATCGTGCCCTAGCCTAGCCTAGGTTGGCCTAGCCTAAGATAGCATAGCATAACCTAGATTTTCATAAAATAACTTAGCCTAACCTAGCCTAGCATAGAATATACTAGCCTAGCCTAACATACCCTAGGCTATGATATACTAGCCTAACTTAGCCTAGCCTAAACTAGCTTAGACTATCTTAGCCTAGCCTACAATAGCTTAAACTAACCTAATATAACTTAAACTAGCCTAGCCTAGCATAAACTAGCCTAACCTAACCTTACTTGAACTAGACTAGTCCATACTAGCCTAAATTAGGCTAACCTTACTAGCATAAATTAGGCTATCCTAGTGTAGTCTAAACTAGTCTAGCCTTGCCCAAACTATCCTAGTGTAAACTAGCATAGCCTAGCCTATCTTAATCTAGCTTAGCCTAGCATAACCTAGGCTAACCTAGCCTAGTGTAAACTAGTCTAGCCTTGCATAAACTATCCTAGTGTAAACTAGCATAGCCTAGCATATCCTAGTTGAAGCTAACCTAGCCTACCATAGCATAAACTAGCCTAGCCTAACACACCCTAGCCTATGATAACCTAGCCTAACTTAGCCTATCCTAAATTGGCTTAGATTATCCTGGCCTAGCTTAAACTAACTTAAACTAACGTAATCTAACCTAAACTAGCCTAGCCTAACCTTACCTAAAATAGACTAGCCCAAACTAGCATAACCTAGGATAACCTAGCCTAAAGTAACCTAACTTAGACTAGCATAAACTGGGCTAACCTAGCCTAAACCATCCTAGCCTAACCTTGAAAAGCCTACCCTAGCATAGACTAACCTAGCATAAATGAGACAAGCCTAAACTACTCTGACCTATCTGATTGTGACCTATCCTATTGTAACCTAGCCTAGCCTTGCCCAAACTATCCTAGCTTAAACTAGCATAACCTAGTCTAGACTAGCATAAATTAGCCTAACCTAGCCTAGTCTAAACTAGTCTAGCCTTTCCCAAACTATTGTAGTTTAAACTAGCATAACCTAGCCTAGCCTAGCCTAGCCTAGCTTAGCCTAGCATAGCCTAGTTGAAACTTGCCTAAACTAGCTTAACCTAGGTTAGCCTAGTATAACCTAGCCTAGCCTAGCTTAACCTAGGCTAAACTAGTCTAGCCTAGCCTAGCCTAACATATCCTACACTATCATAGCCTAAACTATCCTAACCTAACCTCACCTAACCTCGCCTAACCTAGTTTAGCCTAACTTAGCCTAACCTAGCCTAACATAAACTAGACTGGCCTACACTAGCCTAAACTAGACTAGCCTTTGCTAGACTAGCCTAGTCTGGCATAGGCTACCCTAAACTAGCCTAAACAAGCCTAGCCTAGCCTATCTTAAACTAGCATAGCCTACCCTAGCCTAAAATAACATAGCCTAGACTAGTCTAGCCTAGCCTAGCCTAGCCTAGCCTAAACTACACTATCCAAGAATACCATAGTGTACCCTAGCATAATCTTATCCTAGCCTATCCTAGTTTAGCATAGTCTGTCATAGCCTCGCTTTCTTAGCCCATCCTATCCCAACCCAAAGTAGCCTAGCCTAACATAGCCTAGCTTGTACTAGCCTAGCTTATGCTAGCCTAGTTTGTACTAGCCTAGCATAGGCTAACCTATTCTACAGTAGCCTAGCCTAGCCTAGCCTAGACTACCCTAGCCTAATCTACACTGGCCAAGTATACCATATTGTTCCCTAGCCTAACATACCCTAGACTATTTTAGCCTAGTTTATCCTAACCTAACATGGCCTATGCTAGCATAACATATCTTAAGTTAAAATAGCCTAGACTAGCCTACCCTACCACACCCTACCCTAGCCTAAACTAGCTTAACCTACCCCAACATAAACTAGCCTGCACTAGTCTAGCATGCCCTATCCTGCCCTAGCCTAGCCTAGGTTGACCTAGCCTAAGATAACACAACATAACCTAGATTGCAATAAAATAGCTTAGCCTAACCTAGCCTAGCACAGAATAAACTAGCCTAGCCTAACATACCCTAGCCTATGATATATTAGCTTAACTTAGCCTAGCATAAACTAGCTTAGACTACCGTAGCCTAAGCTAAACTAGCTTAAACTAACCTAATCTAACCTAAACTAGTCTAGCCTAGCTTAAACTAGCCTAACCTAACCTTACCTAAACTAGATTAGTCTATACTAGCCTAACATAACATAATGTAGCCTAAATTAGACTAAACTATCCTAACCAAACTTAGCTTGGCCTAACTTGGGCTAACCTAGCCTAAACTAGCCTAGCCTAACCTTGACAAGCCTACCCTAGCCTATACTAACCTATCCTAAATGAGAAAAGCCTAAACTACCCTAGCCTAGCTTGACCTATCCTAGGGTAACCTATCTTAGCCTTGCCCAAACCATCCTAGCTTAAACTAGCCTCTCCTAGCCTAGCCTAGCATAAATTAGGCTAACCTAGCCTAGTGTAAACTAGGCTAGCCTTGCCCAAACTATCCTAGTGCAAACTAGCATAGCCTAGCCTAACATAGCATAGCCTAGCCTAACATAGCGTAGCCTAGTTGAAACTAGCCTAGCCTATCTTAATCTAGCTTAGCCTAGCATAACCTAGCCTAGCCTAGCTTAACCTATCCTAAATTAGTCTAGCCTATCCTAACCTATCCTAGCCTAACCTATCCTACACTATCATAACCTAAACTAGCCTAGCCTAACCTCGCATGTCCTCGCCTAACCTAGCATAGCCTAACTTAGCCTAACCTAGCCTAGCATAAACTTGCGTGAACTAGCCTAGTCTTGCATAGGCTACCCTACCCTACCCTAGACTAGGCTAGGCTTGTTTAGACTAGTGTAGACTAGGTTAGTCTAGTGTAGACTAGGTTAGTCTATTCTAGACTAGGCTAGTCTAGTGTAGACTAGGCTAGGCTAGGCTAGTATAGTTTAGGCTAGGCTAGTCTAGTCTAGTTTAGGGTAGGATAGTCTAGTCTAGTTTAGGACATGCTAGTTTAGTCTAGTCTAGTCTAGTCTAGTGTAGGATAGTCTAGTCTAGTCTAGCCTAATGTAGACTAATCTAGTCTAATCTAGTCTAGCCTAATCTAATCTAATCTAGCCTAATCTAGTCTAATCTAGTCTAGCCTAATCTAGCCAAGACTAATTTATTCAAGACTAACCTAGCCTAGCCTATCCTAGCCGAGCCTAATCTAGTTTAATCTAGCCTATGCTAGCATAATCTAGCCTAATCTAGTCTAACCTAGCCTAGCCTAATCTAGCCTAGCCTAAACTAATCTAGCATAATCTAGCCTAACTTATTTAGCCTGATCTAGGTTAACCTATTCTTGCCTAGCCTAGCCTAGCATGGCCTAATCTAGCTTAGCCTAGCCTAATCTAGCCTAATATTGCCTACTTTAGCCCAATCTTGCCTAAGCTTGCCTAATCTAGTCTAGCCTAACCTAGCCTATCCTATCCTAACCTAGCCTAATCTAACCTACCCCAATCTAGCCTAGTCTAGCCTGGCCTAATCTAGCCTATCCTGTCTTAATCTAGTCAAATCTAACCTAGCCTAATCTATCTTAGCCTAGCATAGCCTAGTCTAGCCTAATCTAGCTTAATCTAGCCTAATCTAGACCAACATAATCTAGCTTATTCTAACCTAACTTAGCCTAGCCTAACATAGCCTAATCTAACCTAGTCTAGGCTAATCTACCATGGCCTAATCTACCCTGAGCTAGCCTAGCTTACTCTAATCTAGCCTAGCCTAGCCTAGCCTAATCTACACTAGCTTACCCTAGCTTAGCCTACCATAGCCTACCATAGCCTACCATAGCCTACCCTAACCTACCCTAGCCTAGGCTTCCTATCCTAGCCTACCCTAGCCTATCGTACCCTATCCTAGCCTACCATACCCTACCTTACCTAACCCAGACTATCCTACCATACCCTACCCTACCTAACCCAGCCTAGCCTATCCTAACGTACCTACCACAACCTAGGGTATCCTAGCCTACCTAAGCCACCCTAACATAACCTAGCCTAGCCTACCCTATCCTAAGCCTATCCTAGCCTACATAACCCAACCCTATCCCAACTTGCCTTAGCCTAGCCTAGCCTCACCTATCCTACCTTACCCAAGTTTAGGCTAGCTAGCCTAACCTACCCTACCCTACCCTACCATAGCCTAGCTTGGCATAGCCTAACCTACCCTAACCTACCATGGCCTAGCCTACCCTAGCCTAACATACCTAGCCTAGTTAAGCTACCTAGCCTACCCTAGCCCAACATACCCTAGCTTAGCCTAGCCTAACCTACCCTAGCCTACATAGCCTAGCGTAGCCAACCTGGTGTGGGCTACCCTACCTAGCCTACCTAAGCTACCCTAGCATAACCTAGCCTAGCTTAGCCTAGCCTAGCCTACCCTATCCTAAGCCTAGCCCAGCCTAAGTCAAACCTTTATCCTAGCCTAGCCTAGCCTAGCTCACCGTGGCCTTCCATAACCTACCCTAGCCTACCTAGCCTACCCTAGCCTACTTGGCCTTGCCTACTCTACCTAGCCTAGCATAACCTAGCCTACCTAACCTACCCTAACATAACCTAGCCTAGCCTAGCCTACCCTATCCTAAGACTAGCCTAGCCTAAGTCAAACCTTTATCCCAACCTAGCCTAGCATAGCCTAGCCTACCTTAGCGTAGCCTAGCCTACCTTAGCCTACCCTAACTTAGCCTACCACAGCCTAGCCTACCCTAGCCTACCCTAGCTTAGCCTACCCTATGTTAGCCTACCCTAGCCTAGCCTAGCCTAGCCTAGCCTATCCTGCCCTATCCTACCCTACCATACCATACACTAGCCTGTCCAAACCGAACCTAGCCTAGACTAATCTATCCTAGCCTAGCCTAATGTATCCTAACCTACCTAAGCCTAGCCTAGCCTTGCCTATCCTACCCTACCCAAGCTTAGCCTAAGTAGCCTACACTACCATAGCCTAACCTAGCCTACCCTACACTAGCCTAGGCTACCCTACCTAACCTACCCTAGCCTATGCTAGCCTACCCTAGCTTACCTAGCCCAGTCTAGCCTAGCTTAGACTACCCCAGCCTACCCTACCCTACCCTAACCTAGCATAGCCTACCCTAACCTACCGTAGCATAACTTATCCTTACTAAGCCTCCTTAAGCTACCCTAGCCTAGCCTACCCTAAGCTGCCCTAGCCTAACCTAACCTAACCTAACCTAACCTAGCCTACCATACCGTAGCCTAGCCAAGCCCGCCTAGCCTAGCCAAGTCTACCTTGCCTAGCCAAGCCTACCTAGTCTACCCTAGCCTAGCCTACCTGGCCTACCTGACCTACCCTACCCTAGCCTACCCTAGCCTACCCTACCTAGCTTACCTAGCTTACCTAGCCTACCTTACCCTACGCTAGCCTACCCTATCCTACCCTACCTAGCCTACCCTACCCTACCTAACCTAGCATAACCTAGCCTACCCTAGCATAACCTAGACTAGCCTAGCATAGCCTACCCTATCTTAAGCCTAGCCTATCCAAGCCTAGCCTAGCCTACCCTAGCCTACCTTAGCCTAGCGTACCCTAGCCTAACCTTAAGTAGCTTATCATAAACTAGCCTAACCTAACTTTATCCTAAACTAGATTATCCAACCTAGCCTAACACATGCCTAATCTAGCCTAAACTAGTTGAGTCTAACCTAACATAGCCTAGCTTAGCCTAGCCTATCCTATCTTAGCCCAGCCCAGCCCAGCCCAGCCCAGCCCAGCCTAGCCTAGCCTAGCCCAGCCTAGCCTAGCCTAGCCCAGCCTAGCCTAGCCTAGCCTAGCCCAGCCCAGCCTAACTTAAACTAACCTAGCCCAGTGTGGCCTAAACTATCTTAGCCTAGTTTGGCATACACTAGCCTAACCTTAGCTTTCCTAGCCTAGCCTAGCATATAGCCTAAACTAGCTTGGCCTAACCTAGTCTAGCCTAGCTTAGGCTAGACTAGCCTATCCTACTCTTGCCTAAGGTAGCCTACTCGAGCTTAGTCTAACCTAAACTAACTTGGCCTAGCCTAGCCTAAATAGTCTCGCCTTTCCTAGCCTATGCCACCCCACTCTAGCGTAACCTACACTAAACTAGCCAAACCTAGACCCTAAATCTCAATGTATATTATAAATATACATCCTACATGAAAGTAAAAAAACTTCACATAAAAAAGAAGTGAACATAAGTAATGGATTTATTATGAAAGTTACAAAATACAAATTTATGTTTATCGGAAACATATTTTACATAATATAAATTCTATAATAAAATAAATTTTCAATATACAATAAAAACATATATAAAAGAATTGTTCAATTAAATAACTAAATAATAAATTTATAAAAAAAATACTTTAAAAAGACAAAATCAATAATATAAAATTCATATATTATTAAAAAATATAAAATATAAGAAAAATCATATAAAATATATTAATGCTTATGAAATTATAAAAAGATATTTTACTTTATTGAAAGCACATTTTTTTTTTTTTTTTAAAGATGAATTTTTACTAAAAACAAATTAATATAAAGAAAATAACTTTCTATATCAATTAAGAAAAAAATGAAATTCCCTATTTCTTATTTTAGTAAATAAAACTATATAAAAGAAAATACTTATAATCAAAATATAAAAAATATGAATTATCTTAGTAAATATGAATTATTATTTTCTTGATGGAAATACAATCATTCACATGTAACAAATTTTGGATCATCTAAATTATTAAAAAAGAAAAAAGCATACAGTGAAATAAATTGAAACACTGTACATATATATGACTGAAAACAATGGAATTAGAGGTAAAGAAATGTTGATCCATTTTACTGGGAAAAAACAATCCATGTCCAATTGGGAAAAAAAAAAAAAAAAAAACCCTGTCGCGGCAAAAAAAAATTCTATACGCACATAGGCATGCGGCTTCAAATTTAAAACTATATTCGAAAATATATTTCCAAGAATATTAGGTGTTATGAAATGATATTGGTGACAATAACTGTATTCGAAACGCCTATGGAGATGTCAATGATAAATAAGAATACGAGTAAACGCCTATGGAAATTCAAAGGGAGTCTTCTTGACGGAAATGTCGCCTAATTTATGGATCCGTCCTCGGCTTCTTGACGGAAATGTCGCCTAATTTCTGGGTTTATTTGATACTCCGTCTATCGTCCTTTGTTTTGGCAACGGAGCCCGTGGGTCCCTCCAGAAGAGGTCCAGTAGGCATATCGTCCAAGAACCGGAAGTCAATACCAGCTGGAGTTTCGTTGGCCTTGGACGGGGACCTAAAAGATGGTGACGCGCAGGAGGATGGTTGCAATGGCGTTGATATGGCTGGCTTACACGATGGACTACGATGGACTGAACCAATTTATATCTGAGCGTTTTCCTTAACGAAATTGCAGAGTTGCCTGCATATTCTCTGAAGGCAATATTCTCTGTTGACAAGTTCGAAAGGAGGGTTGCTCTCTTCTTCACTACCTCTTCTGGAGGGACCCACGGGCTCTGTCGCCAAAACAAAGGACGATAAACCTACGCCACACGCCACTGCATGTTATGCTGGTCATTAGACGGAGTATCAAATAAACCTAGAAATTAGGTGACATTGCCGTCAAGAAGCCGAGCATGGTTGCCAAGCTCATGATTAGGCCAGATGGATTCCTTGAAATCAGCCAGAGGCATATTAGACCTCCCCAAATTAAAGAAATAATATGCCTAGGTTAATTTCTAAAAAGAAGCAGATGGGTTAAGCTAACAATAAAACTAATACAGAATATTGATTTACACAATAGATGAATTAAATGACTAAAAAGGCAGAGTAAATCCCTTATTAATCCAAAAATGAATTAATTCAAACCATCATATAGATACAGGGAGCCCGTCGCAAAACTAGTCGCATCCAGCTTAACCTGTTAAAAGAGAAGCTAGATCCATAGATTTTGTGAATCCTATAGCCACCAGCATTTTCATACTTCTTCCATTCAGTTCTCCCAACATATGATTGTCTACATCTAAAATATTTTCAATCAAAAGATTATACACTAAATTTAGATAAGCATGAAGAGATTGTTGAACTATTTCCAGAGAAATCAAGAGCTTCTCAGAAAATCAAAGGGCAAAAAGACAAGTGATCATTAACCATTGAACTTCTGGTTGCCTCCGATCTGCTCCACCTGAAGCACAGTAACATGCCCAACAAAACATAGATGCAGGAAGAGGTTATACAATCAAATAAAAGTTATACACTAAATTTGACATAAGCATGAAGAGATTAAAATTCGTGAACTATTTCCATAGAATTCCAGGGTTTCTCACAAAATAAAAGGGAAAAAACAGAAATGATCACCAATCATTGAACTTCTCCACCGGACGATCTGGTTGCCGTTGCCCGTTGCCTCCGATCATGAAGAGATTAAAATTGGTGAACTATTTCTGAAGAAATCGATGGCTTCTCAGAAAATCAAAAGGCAAAAAAAAAGTGATCAATTAACCATTGAACTTCTTCACTGGAAGGGATTGATCTGGCTGCCTCCTATCTGCTCCACCGGAAGTCGAGGGTTCTATGCCTAGTCAACACAGAAACATACTAGACGGAGGAAGAGTTGATATATATATACTTCCCCGTCCTTTCAACGGATATTGGATTAAATTACTCACGTTTAAAACCAGATAGCAACTGTTAACTTCTTGCATGCTTTTCTGGCTGGAGAGTATATGCAACGGTTCACTTTATCCATGTGTCAATTGGTCAGTTATAGATTCTCACGCTTTTTCTCAATTTGTTTTCGACTTTAATGATTTTTATTCTCATGCTCTTTCTCAATTTGTTTTGAATTTAATGATCTTTTAATCTTTGTTTATCTGATAGTATGTTCACTTTATCCATGCTTTTTTTTACCAGTTAAATGTTATATTGCTTTTATATTGCTTTTCTAAATGTGCCAATTGGTCAATGATAGATTCTCACGTTTTTCTAAATTTGTTTTTTACTTTAATGACTTTTATTTTCATGCTTTTTCAATTTGTTTTGAATTTAATCATCTTTTAATCTTTGCTTAAAAGAAAAAAACATATACTTTATCACAAATTTACCATGATCTTTTAATTTTTGTTTTTAAAAAAAACATATGATTTATTACTAATTTACTATCATTAATTTATTCATATTTGTTTTTATATTTAATTATACAGTTTTATATTATTTTGTCTCTTTTTTTTAAGTTTAATTGGGTACTAAGTTACAAATAAGAAATTTTATTTTTATGTATTTAATTATTTTTTTGACTTTTTTATAGAATAAATATGATGCAATATCTATTAATTTAAATTTGGCTTTGGCTGATTTAATTGCATCTTCTCATTTTATTTAGTGTTTATTTTTTTCAATATTTAGTACAATACTATATCTTACAAATTTTATTAGATATTATTATTTATTTATTTATTAAAAATGAATACATATACAAGTATATATATGTTTATATTTTGCTCAAAATCATATAGTATTAAGCACATCCACATGTAACATGCAAAATTTAGTTTAAAATATATAGTGAGCTCCTAATATAGTAGTGTTTGAGTGTACATTTTAGTTTTATTTTTTTAACTTATAACATTTTAAAAGTTGAGAAATATATTTAAGATCATGAAAATGCAAATGTTTTCCATATTTATACAAGGTTTGGGTGCATTCATTAAAATATATAGTGAGCTCCTAATATAGTAGTGTTTGAGTGTACATTTTAGTTTTATTTTTTTAACTTATAACATTTTAAAAGTTGAGAAATATATTTAAGATCATGAAAATGCAAATGTTTTCCATATTTATACAAGGTTTGGGTGCATTCATATTTTTTATTCTTTTATGGGATATCTGTTTTTCTTTAGCGAAACTAAAGTTATTTTTTCTGATAATATATGCATTGCTTTTGTTTAGATGAATTTATAATAAAATCTCATAACTAATTAGTTATAAATGTGTTCGGGTATTTTTTTTTTTAAATATACTTCTTTGCTTATATAATTTTAGGGTACCCACTATTGTACTGCGATTGTCACCTATGACAAAGATTTATAGATTTTATTTGAAATATATCATGGTATTTTAAATTTTTTCTTTTAAGAGTGTGAAATATATAATTAAAATAGTGTAATAATCTAGTATTAAGATGTGACTTGTTATATATATATATATATATATATATATATATATATATATATATATATATATATATATAATTTTGTGCCCATGCTAATGTAACTAATGATTATATTGATGATTGTTTCATGAGTGATGATACTAAACAATTTTTTTTATAACATCACTATTACTAGGGTAGAACATGTGGGCTAGTTTTCAATTTATCTTACTAAAAAACTTCCACCTGCAGTTAGATTGATGTATTTGATAGATTGAAGTTGATTTACTTGCCATCCACTGAAATTGAAGCTACTCTTGTGAGGTCAATATGAAATGATGGTAGATTGGTCTAAATTCTGCATTTTTTCTTTTGTGAAATCTTTATAGGTCAATTTAGCCATTGTATTTAGATGGGCTTGGTATCCACAGTTTTGTAGTGGTTATAATTGAACGGAGGGAATTATCCATTGTATTGGGGTGGGCTTAGTATCCACACTTTTGTAGTGGTTAACATTCAAGGGAGGGAATTTTTATGATGGATCAATCTATGCCTCATCTCAAGACAAGCATCAAGATAGATTTAGAAATATTTGTCTTTATGTAACCACATTGTACCATATGAGCCTTCAATCTCCATTGATATGTATTTGTATTCAATTATCCTAATGATGGTTGTATAGGAAACTAAACACAAAATGGGCTAAAAGATCCAAATTATCTGGATGTGGGGAGTTGACCGCTAAAAATGTCCAAAGAGAAGATAAAAACACATAAAGAAGAATTTTGTTAAAATAAAGAAAATTGTTCTATCTACATTGGACCAATCAAGTCTAAATTTATAGCCTTTTTAGTTACAATACCATAGGTAACTACCATGAGCACATACCATGGATAATTACCATGAGCAAATACTATGGGTAACTACAGTTAGTGGATTTGACTATCCATTTAGATTATTTGTCCATCGTTAGGAAGAAATGGTCTCCATTGTGCAAATTTCCCTCCTGAGAAGATTTTGTTGAACATGAGCCAATGAAGAGAAGGGCTTTATGTGGTTAACCCATAACCACAAGTTTGTGGATGACCCATAATCATGATGAATGAAGGTTTGTGGACATCAGTGACAAGGTTTTTTGTGGTTGATCCCTAACTGTGATGATATATTTCACTTTATAGTCTTCCTCATAGAAATATGGAAGTGCAAAGGCTTCCTCCCACTTCTCAAGTTTCACATTTGTGATTCCCATTGTTGTGATTTGAGAGTCCAACCATGGCACTAACTTGGCATTAGAAGGGATATGTAGCCAAAAGTGAACTTCAAGATAGTCAACAACGATATCCCAATCACCATGGGCATCCAACATGCTTGGCATAACTTGCAAATATATAATGTATCAATAATTATGATTCCTAAAGGATGTCAAATGTTGTTGGCCAGCTAAGGGATAATGATTTAGATGAATGTGCGATATTGATAAATTTTTAGTTTGACATCCCACAAGTAATATATACCTCTTGCATATAAATTCCATTGTTTCCATTGCCATCATAAGCATCCAATGACTTATTGTCAAACTTCCAATCCTTAATTGGTTATTTTTTCTTTTCTGTAGAAGTAACTTGTCATAGCTATTACAAACCCATCCAAAATTTTGTTCGTGATTCGATTTTGAAGCCTCCCTTTGGTTATAAGAACTTTCATTTCAAATTCTGTCAAGTTTCCTTCTTGAAGTAGTAAGTGTCACAACCACTTACTCTCTCATGATAAACTTGTGATACCTTAACTATGCATTTTGTCAAAAAACTATTCTGTACTCCATGACAAAAACTAGTCCTTCTCGACAATAGCTACAAAATTTTGAAATAAATACTAAACACTTTTGAGAAAACAAGCTACATAATGCCCTGATGACATTGATTACATACCTTGATCTATGAGATTGTGAAATCCTATGTTATAGTCAATTGCACAAATTCTTGTCAGAGTCAAGTGCAGAACCCTCTGTGATAAGAAATTATTCCATCAACAAATGGTAGAAAATTGCACACTTCTTTGTCTCAGTGAACTATGCACTCCACTAAGATGTCGAACTATGCAATCTCTTGAACCATTAGACTACACAGTTCCTAGTGATAATCAAATATGTATTCCTTGAAAGTAATAAGTGTGCACTTCCAAAATACCCATGTGCACTTCTATATGGTAGTATGGCACGTGTTCCAAATTGATTACCTTTAATGTGTTAGTTATCTAGATTTAGCTTCTAGATTTTAGGCATGCACACCCAAAACCATAACCATAACTTTGTGAGTTCCCATCTATATAAGAATCCATCCTAGATATCATTCTCACATTCATCCTTGGAGCTCTAGCTAATCTCATGAGTAGAAGGAGATTTTCATTTCAATTGCCCTGCTTTTCTAGTTAAGTTTCTCACCTGTCACTTTTTGCTACTTTTGCTTTCACTTTTATCACTGCTTTTCAAAAGTGTTATTTTGTCTCACCTTTTACACAAAAAGTGTCATTTTAACTATTATTAGCTTCTAAAAGTGTCGTTTTAGCCTTTTATGCTTGTTTTCTAGTGCTTCTTCACATGCCATGTATTTTCACCTATTAGTAATAATTGTTGTTGGGTGTATTTATGCATGCATATCCTCTTCCTTTCATTATCTGACTTGCTCGATGTGAACACTTATTTGGATGAATCTTGGCCTAATCCACATCTTTCCCCCCTTTAATCAATAAATATTGAGCCTTTCCTTCTATTATAGATTTTATATGTCGTTGAATTCCCTAAATTTAAATTTTCAACTGAAATTTGTAAACTTTGAGTTGCAATGCATTCCAGTTCATATATAAACTTATCCTATGTAGATTTAGTGTGAAATTAAGTACAAAATACTCACACTTTGTTTTTGACAATGAAACCATGAATTGATGAAGTGAAGAAACCTATTTCATTATGAAATCTAAATCACTAATAATAAAATCAATTTCACATTCATAACTCAAATTATTCTTAATCATATTTATCTCACTCGAAAAATCATCTAGAAGTAAGATTGGAAACTATCACAAGCTATGTTCTCAAATCCATTGAACGACTACTTCATTCAAAAATAATTATGCAAAACTAATCTCGAAGGTGCTATAATTCAGAAGTAAACTCAAAAATACCTTTAAAAATAACTTAGACTATTCTTTATATAGTATTCCACTCAGTGTATGCTAAAAATTGGGACACATAACTTATGGCTTCCTAACTCAAAATCAATGTGACCAATTACATAACACACAACTTTGATTTATCTAACTATTACCAAATAAAATATCTAAATTAAGTCTTACTATAAAGGATTATGAAGCTTAAAATATGAATTATTTCTCAGAAATATACTCTAAATTGAAACTTCCTTTTTTAGTGTTCACGAGATCGACAAAGTAATCAAAAGAGTTAATGGATGCATGGTATATTCATAATAATGATCCACAAGCATGCAAAAAATTAGTGAACATTACACTGTCTATCTAGTCCCATATCTATGAAGGAATTGAAGGAAACTTAATTATGATTTTAAGTATGGGAAATCTGGAAACCATCAAAGAGAGAAAATGTTTCGTAAAGTATAGTTATGCCTAATGAATTTGAAACACAGCTCCTATCTGTTAAAAAATGTTACAGGACTTGATCAAGTTTTATGGTGGGCCCTTGCCACAACCTAAAATAAGTCTACTTTAAATTAATAATTCACATATCAAGTAAACATAAATTTTCATATATAAATCAAATTTGAGACAATTATATTAAAATCCTTTAATAAACTATAAGTCTGAGAGTTTCAGAATAGTGTCAAGAGATATCATTCCATAATTCGTTTGTCACTAGTTAGTCTATGCGTATAGCTATGTGTATGTGTGTGACCTCTCATACAAACACTAGGGATTTTTTAAGAACTCAAGCCTCCAAATAGTTACAACAATATGATCGAAGAAAACAAATACAAATGTGATCTAGGCTAATTTAATCTAGGATAAATCCCTGGGATCACTTCATTAGATCATAACTAAATTATTCCATTTGTGACATTAATTTTGGATCAAGGAAACTAGCACTATGATTATGAAAAAAATAACTACCTTTGGGATGTCGACAATTGACTGGTTTCCTATAATAGAGTACTAAATTATGTACAAAACTGAGTATAGAATAACTGCTCCAAAAATGGTTGTTTGATATATTTGTTGGAATGGGTGTTAGACCTCAAATAACCTATCCTCGTCTCGAAATGTCTTCCCTATATTTAAGAGCCCATCTGTAGATTAGTCAATTAAGTCAATAATATAAATTTATTCAACATCTACCTAAACTAAAAAGATATATATTAAAACAATACTTATTAGTAATTCTCACCTCCACTGTATAGTAACATAGTTTAACTAATGTGGAGTTTTTTTACAGTGTCAAAAAGCAGTGAAGTAGGATAAATGGTAGTAAAAATAGTAGAAAGGCTGTGAAAAGGGTACAATGGTAGGGCCCAACATCCCCCCCATGTTAAAGGGGATGCATGTCCTCATGCAACTATCCTTTTCAAACTCAAATAATCATCAAAATTAGGTCAACCCTTCCTTCAAATTCTACTGCGCTCACTAGGACCTCCAAACCATAGTTGTTCTGCATTAATGGTCATCGAAATATTAGGGCTCATTCATGGGTGTTAATAATTTTGATAGGATTAAATTTTTTGACCTTCCAGCTAATAATACCCTTGTTCCTCATGAATAATGCATCGTTCTTTGATACTAGGGATATATTCAAGTTCTAATACTTGTCATTGACCAACCGAACACAATGAAACAACGTATTGTAGTTATGATCCATTTTCTTAAGTTTTTCATTATTTCTCTATAGTTTGGCTATCAGTAGTTGTAGATATTCTTCTCTACAAGCCGAGGCTTTCTTAGTAGGTATAGTTTGTGGCTACAAACTACTCTCTCTATGAGTCGACCCTTCATTTTTCTTGCTCTTCTTAGATTTAGATACCCGCTTCCTTATGACTGGTCCCATCTCAGATTGGCCCTAGTGTGGTGAACTACTTAAAATATATTGCAAATTATCAAGCGGTTCGTTCTCCTTAGGAAAAATATCGCCTATTTATTCAACTACCCGAGAGGGGATTTTTTCTTCATGTTCTAGAAAAGACAACACAGTGACAAGCTCACTTTTATGAGTACCAATGGTTAAAAATTGTTCTCTAGACATGCTTCGGGTGTGTCGTTGCCCCTGTGACAAGGTTGGAATCATGGATAGTTTTGTTTCTTGTACTATTGAAGTGAGAAATGATGTCTCTTTCTGCTCATATTTGAAGAGTTTCCTCTTCCTTTCCTTTAGGGCTACACCAGCTCCCACCAACTGTTTTTCTGTTGGTGAGTTAACTAATTTAACAACCTCCCCACGAGGACCTTATTGTTTGCTTGGTTGATGCTCCTTCTTCTGGTTCATTTTTCTACTCCTTACTTATCTTACATTTCTTTCCTTTTCATACTAGGGTTGGCTTCTTTGTAGGTGAGCAAGGGTTTACATGTTCGGGCTTCCTTAGGGATTTTTCCAAACGACCCTCCCCTTTTGTTGATACAGGGCTTATGTTAGGGCTTTCACCTTATTTAGAACCAGGCAGAACTAGAATTAGGAGAAGCCTTGGTTCCTTGCCCCATTTTATTTAATTGTGGTTTAATAAGCCTCTATTGACCCTTGATTTTGTTTTCTGCACCATGAAAGCTTTCAATCACAAATTCTTCCCAAGCCTTCTTATTCCCACTCAACTCATTTGCAACTAGCATCTTGATAAGAATCTCATGACATAAACTAGTTTCATCATTTTTGGTAGTGGATTCGACACCTCGACAGACCTTATACAAACTTATATGGATGAAAAATGGAAAATTGACTTCACGAACATCTGAAAAGTGTAAGAGGAGTCTAATATTTTAAAGCAAAACAAGGACATACCTCCCCTCACAAGTGACAAAAATCTGTAATGTGGTGATAAGTGGACACCATTCCTCATCTATGCAGGTTCATAGGACTTCCTTCCACCAATTAATAGATTTGTATGTAGGTTTCAAAAACTAGGCGCAATCATCCCATTCGAGTGACCCTCCTATAAAATATTTTTCATCAGTTCATGGCAATCTGGTTTCTTTGTTCATAGACTTTTTAGTAACATTAATTTTCAAACTCCTAACCTCTAGAACTCTTGCATTGAATCTTTGTGTGAATGCCATAGCTACCCTGTCATTATAACCTTGGAATTTTTTAAGAAAACCCATTCATCCCTTCTCCTCAAACTGCTCCTTACACACTGCATAATATGGACTGTTACAAAATTGGGTGAATCTGGGTTCATGACAATTGACCGCCATGCCGAGGGTGGAGAAATGTTGAAGGTTATGAAGAAAACTTTAGGGATTCATGCATAGGTTACTACTAAAACTTAGTAGTGAGACAAAAAACCTTTTTTTAGGGCTTTTCATAGGCTTAAATATATTTGAATGTTGACTATGTATTTCTGAATTATGGCATGGATTGGTTGTTTGTAATGATGAATAAGTGCTCATACACATATATTTCATGAATAAAAATAAATGGGGTGAGTAATGGGTTAGGATGGTTACTATTTGTTGGATATGGAAAAGAGATGAAATCATTACAATGGTAGGAGGTAGATTACTATTAATTTCCATTATACATATTCACTGAATTATCCTAAGTAAATGCAAATTATCTCGTACCTCGATTTGGCTACATAATGATATTCAGGAGATCAAAAATAATAATGATAGGAACAACTTTGATCATAAGATGAGTGTCCTTTTCATTTATTGACTTCATTACAAAAGTTGATATTTGATCACGAATGATCCAAAAACTTTCAATTTATTACCTCCATTGATTCCAGTTATAATGGGCTAAATTAATACCATCCATCTTCTCTGGAATTGATATTCATACTTATTAAGATTCTTCATTACTTAACTCAACCTATACTTAGTATTGAATTAAGTACAAAACCTCTAAACTTACTCACCAAGTCATAGAAACAGTGCAAAATTATGACTGTACTAAGAAAATGAACATAAATATTCCTTGAACTTCATATAAGCCAATATTAGGAATTGTGACTGAAATTTCACTTTTTCTTATTATAGAACAATCTAGTACTATCATTCCATGGATTTTGACCACAGCTGGAATGATCACTGCTTAGGGAATTTTAGTTTTGGGGAGTCTAAAATGAACAAAAGAAGACTCCAAGGGGGCTTCTTTCTCGTACTTATTCTTTTGAGCCCAGGAAAGAATAATTTTGTACTGAGCAGAGCCCTATCTATGTATTTCTCATACATTTAACGAGCTCGAGTTAGCTTTTTCTCGGTGGTATTCACTTTTAAAGAGTCTGAAAATCCAAAATAGACTCTAGATCATCATTTTCCGTAAATATTCCATCAAGTTCGGATAAAGGAATAAACCTATGCTTGATATATTTCCTCTTTATTGTATGTAAGTTGTGGAGGAAAAAAAAAGTCATCCCATTATATATCTATATCTATATATATATATATATATATATATATATATATATATATATATATATATATATATATATATATATATGATAGAAAGAATTAATTTGAAGAACCAGTAGGAGATGGATCCCCCTTTTAAAGTAACTCCATTTCTAGATCCTGCGTTAAATTCTACAAAACATCCTATTGGGAAAGTAGGAGGTGGCAAAAGTTCAGCCTGTGGCCATTTACCACAAACGAATTCTAGTCATCATTAATGGTTTTAATCTTTACTGAGGCATTATCAAAGACTTCCTTAACCTCATAGGCCACTAGCCATCTGGTTCAAAATTTCCCTTTGAAATGTTTAAACTTACCCCCATACAATAGCGCCCAATCCCCTCGTTACAAGACCATTTTATTGATGTACTTATTGTGTCACCGAGCTTTCTAATCTCATACTAGCATAGTTATTTGGAAGGCATCTTGTTTGATTTCTTCAAGCTTGTTCAGTTGAATTATTATTTATTTCTAAGGCTCATTTAGATCCATTCCCAGTTGAGTAGCAGTACAATTTTCTTCAACCTTAAATTCAATGGGGGCCAACACTTGCTTCCCATATACTAACTCATGGGGAGTATATCCTGTGACAAAACTCCATGTTATCTGATAAGCCCATAACACTTCTAGAAAACTATCAGCCCAATCCCCATGGTTTAGTTGAACTGTTTTAGTGAGCCCGGACTCCAAGACTTGGTTAGTGGACTCTACCTGTCCATTATCCTGAGGGTGGTATGGGGCAGATTTTTGGTGCTTTATCTGGTATTGTTCAGTGATTGTCTTGACTAGTTTGGAAATTAATTGTATCCCCTGATCCGTGACAATCTCTCTAGGTACCCCAAACCATGTGAAAATGTCTTCAAAGAGAAAATATAAAACATACTTCTCAATGGTAGAATATAAAGCCTTATCTTCCACCCACTTTGTCACATAATTAGTACTGACTAATATGTACCTCTTCTTCTTGGACATGGGAGAAATGGTCCCTACAAAATCGAATGCCCACTTTTCAAAAGGCTCTATTGATATGTGAGTCTGTAGAGGCATCTAATCACTAGGAACAGGCCTCCCAATTCTTTGGAAATCATCACAACTAGAAACATTCATTTGGCATCTTTAAAGAGAGTAGGCCAGTAATAACTTGCATGTAGGACTTTATCAGTTATTATTTTGTCTGCAAATTTCCCACCACAGGGTTCACTATGGGAATCTCTCAAGACATCATACATTTCGTCTTCCTGTACACACCTCCTCATGATTAAGTTAGGTTTGGTGTGGTATAGATCTCCTTCTATCCAAGAATAGTTGGCACTCAATTACACAATGATGTGTTTTTAACTCGTGGATAGATTATGCGACAAACTTCTTAATAACAAATAGTTTTCCACATTGGAAAACCAAGGAGTATGTGTTGAAATATCCTTGAAACATACATAGAAACTAACTTCTTGGTCTTCCCTTAAAGAATTTTCGAATAAAAAATTTGTGGTGAAGGAATTTTCTGTAGTCGGGGGATAATTCCTTTCAATGGATTGAGACTTGAGTTCACATTTTAAGGAAGTTCAAATTTAATTTCCTGTAAGGATAGAATGGAAGTTGTTTTGGATGAAAATGGAGTAGTGGAATACAAAAAGGTAGATATTCTAAAACTATTAGCATTATATGCACAAGAGTTGGCCCAATGGAAGAAAGATAGTAGAAAATCTAGGAGGATTATCCTTGAGGGAGTGAGAGACCATGTGGTTTTGAATTTCCATATAAAGGATATTTCTTATGAAATGTGGAAGACCCTCACAAACCTAATGTTATAGAACCATTTAACAATCTTGGTATTTGTGATGATTTTTTTATGGCCTACGACAACCCCTCCTTCCAGACATGGCCCAAATATATTAAAAACAATGTTTTATTCCCTGTACGCCACTTTTCCCTGAGATAAAAGCACGTACATGTGTGCCAGTCAATACCCAACCCGCGTATATGTATTAAAACACTTTAAAAAGAATAAATTTCCTTAATTATGGGTAGAGTTCACAGGTTTTACCTATTTATTACCTCATATTGTCCATGGCCAAACTGTTTCCCAACTAAAAAACTAATTGGGAGAAGTATAAATAGACTACTATCAGAAAGCCTTAAGGGAGAGAAGAGATAGACTTATTATACTGAGATTATCCCTGACTCAGTCTGATGAATCCCTGTGCCTCATGCACTTCCCCAAGCTTCAAGAAACTCTTGTTTCCTTCATTATGGATATTCTCCCTTTTGCTTGAGATATCATGGTGTTGGTTATGGAAGAAGATTGTTGAAGGCTGGGATAGGACGAATTTAGAGGATGGTTCCACTTGGAGCCAGAAGAAGAAGACTCAGTTGAATTCTCTCCATGTTATTTATAGATTACTGCAATAAAAGAAATGTTGTCTTTTTTATGAAATTAACTATGTTTATGCATCAAATTATGTTTTAATTCATATATAAATGATGTTTTGATGTATGATTAATCATTTGTTTATATGATATAAAGTCAATTTCGTGAATATGCTCTACTTCTATATTGCTCTGTATATTCGAATTGAATGATTTTTAGGTTTGAAGAAAATCAGGATTTGCAGAGGGTTTGAACCTCGCGGGACCTACTAGAATGAAGGAAATCTGGGTATGGTCACTCTTACGTAGTTTGATTATATAAGCATTTTTCCTGAGCTATATGATTGTTTCTTATTGTAGTTTGCTTCTACTCTATTGGGGTTCTAACCCAAAGACCTATGGTACTTATTCCCAAAACTGAATTAGCGACTCTATTGGGGATAACAACCTTGCTATTCCTAGTTTGGGTTGTTCATTATCAATCACGGGTCAGTCTTTGGTTTGCTTGCTTTTACAGTCTTATTTGGTCGACTAGAGTCTCAGGCTTTAAGTCTGATCTTTTGGATCAGAGTCTGTTTTTTATTTTTTCTTGCAAAGCTTTGTATATGCTTTTTACTTTGTTTACAGTAGCGTATACATGTTTTTTTCTATAAAGTGAACCCACATATATGCAAGTTTCCTTTGTTAGAAGCACAGGTGCATGCTTATGTGTTTAAGCACAGTCACGTATGCATATTTTTGCATTGTTTTTTAAAAATCTTTGCCCAGATAGATTTTTTGCCTGGTCTTTTTAGTCTCTGTATGGTCAATTTCTGTATGAAGAATTTCATTATTCTGCAAGCTTACTATTTCAAAGTCTCTTCCTTATTGAAAAGATTTGGCCTAAGTTTGCTTTTTAGCGAGTTTTTAATTGGCGTTTTGGCACACAAGACTTCGTTCAGAAGTTTTTGATTATTCTGGTTCTCTAGAACATGAGATTATTTTCAGTTTCAATGTCAAGCTCGGGTTTTGAATCTACTTGCTTTTATTTCCTTTGTTTTGTGGCCTCATAGCTTTTCTTGCTTTTTGAATATCTTTTTGACGAATTTGAAAGTACTTCCTTCCTAGCTTCTTGGTCAGTTTTTCAAGCTCTTTGCTACTGTTTAGGTTGTTTAATACAAATTGAAGCCTTTTTGCTCAAGTTTTCATTCATTTTTGAGTTTTTAACTTGAAAATAAACCTTGTGCTCTCTTTTCGATCTTTGAGTTTTAGTATCATTTTCGGTGATTTCAAAAAGTTGTTTTGGTTGCCTCTTTTAAAAAGAAAAGATCTCAAAAAACTTTGTTTTTGTTTTTCTTTTGCCATGTTTGGTTTTTGGTTTCTTTTTGTGGTTGAAAGTGATTTACGATCTTTTCCAATTTGTCCTTCTTGTTTGGAGAGAATTTTGTATTTAAAATATATATCCTCTTCAGTACTTTAGTTGGCTCATAGTTAGTTATAAACAGTTTCTTTTGTTTTTTGAGTGATTTAGGATCTTGCATCTCAATTATATCTTGCATTACGGTAGTTTGCATTGTTAAAGCATTCATAGTCTTTTAGTTTTTGGGTGTGTGAAGTGTGTTTCAAGAAAAGAAGAGAAAAAGTACTTTTCTTTCTACAAATTTCATAGAACCGATATAGAGATCTCTTTTCATCGAAGAAAAAATGATTGCATTCATGTAGTTAGTTTTTCATTGATTTCTGTTGCATCATACACACATCATCAGTGTCACTCCCATCTATACCTTTGATTTAAAGAAATACCATTAAAATCAAGCGATTATTTAAAATAAACTAGAACTTTTGTATTGTCATGAGAATACACCAACAATTTTAGGTTTATTACGGCCTTGGATTAGGCAAGAGGAGAGTTAACTATCCAAAGCCTCTTTAAATTACAAAAAATAAAAGTTTGATTAATGAGCAAAATCCAATAGTGTTAGGAAGACCGGGAAGCTCCGTAAATGGGAGTAAAGCACAAGGGTGAGTGAATATAAGGACGAGAGATACCCCTTCTCTTACTTGTCAGATCCTACCTCACGATTGTTTTGCTCAACTTCTTATATGAGTTCGTGACCATAGTTGCCTATCCTAGGGACCACACAGGTGGTTGCGGAGGGGAATCCTGTGGCACCTGAGGTTGACGTTGTATCACATTCAACAATACTTCTGGGGGGCACCCTTACGAAGCTTGGGGGCTTGTATTGGCAAAGGCTATTGTCTGTAGGTCAGTGTAACTACCTCTGATACCTTTGCTAGTAGGCCTGGGGCATAATTACCCCATTCTATTTTCGAAAGGCCCTTTTTCTTAACTTTCTTGTATTTTGGTGTCTGGTCCTAATCACTTGGAGCAAAAATACTCGAGAGTTTTTTTATTGTAAATATCTTTAGGGACTTTTTAGTGAGTCTTATTTTCTCCTAGTTAGCCTAGATCTATACTTTTTTAGTCTTTAAGTAGATCTTTTAAATAGTTCAAAGTGACTGACTGACCATCTCAACGGTCTAGGAGACTTCGTGGGCTATCAACTACAAGTCTTAAGCCTTCTCCTAGGAGGCTTATGAGCAATTCTGCTAGTGGTTTTCAACCAGTGGTAGCAGGAAAATCGGAGATTGATCCTCCACGTGGGGTCATTGATTAATAGGATAGACCTGGCACTAGTAAAGAGTTAGAGGAACACACGAGTTCTTTCTCAAGTAATTTTTCACTCGGAAGATAATATCGAAGTTGAAGAGATTTCAGAGTCGGTTGTGGCTCTGAATTCTCCTCTTCCTCCTAATCATCCAGATGTTCTAATTGTACGTCAGATCTCTGACTCATAAGCCTTTGATCCCAAGTTTACATACATCTATTTCTTTGATGGGCATTGCTGGAAGACGGGCATCTACGACGAGTGTTGTGAGCATGCAAAATCCCATATCTATACAGGGAGGAGGAACTATTTCCATCACTTCTATTACTCTGAGCACGATCATATTTGGGTCTACTTCCATTCTGTCAACGAGTGGAAGTTCTTAGATTACTGCATCCAATTTTTGATTTTTCCCTTATGGAATGCCATCTCATGGGATTCCTTCAGTTCCCTTGAACATACCATTGACTGCCTCTACATCCATGATGGGTGGATTGGCTCCTTTTTAGGGTTTCCCATTCAAAAGTGGTCATATACCACATTCCAATTTGACAGTAGGGTCAATACCTTTTCCTTTTACAAGTCAAGGTAGTAACCCCTTCCAGAGTTGGACAAACCCTGTGGTTAGTGGGATAGGAGCAGCGAATCAATTTTTCAGCCAACAAGGGAATGTGCCATATTCTTTAATTAATTCATTTCAAAAATTTTCTCCCTCTGCTAATGCATGGAATCCTTATCAGGGGATGTCAGCTCCTTTCAATACTTCGTTACGGGGTAACTTCGCTAGTTGTGGAGGATTCTCAAACTCCGAATTTTGCTGGACGATAAGGGCCACCTTTTGGTTCAGCAGGCTCTACAAATTACTTCAGGTAACCTGGTGTTTTTCAAAATCCAGGTCATTCTTTTCAGACCTTTGGAACCCTGGCTGCTCTGGATGGAATTCCCAAGGTCACCCACAACTTCCTTTTCTGGCCACGCTTAACCTTATAGACTTAACTAAATTGACAAATGATCTAATTCGGTACAATCCAGCTTGGCCTCCAGTCCCAACTAAAATTCCCTCGGATATCCAAAAATTTGAAGGAAAGAGTGGTAAAGATCCGAGAGACCATGTAACCACATTTCACTTATGGTGCTCATCCAACTCCCTTATAGATGATTCAATTAGGTTGAGGTTATTTAAGTGCACCCTATCCAAAAATGCATCTAAATGGTATATAAAGTTTCTAGGGGGCACTTATACTTCTTTCTGTGATTTGGCTAATATCTTTTTGAACCATTTTCAGTTCCCTGTCTGATATGAAGCCGGAACTGAACTTCTGGCTAACTTTCAGCATGACACCACAACGCACATTTCGAATCACATCCAAGAATGGAGGAGGAGGAAAAGGCTTACCAAATCTGAAATCCCACCAGAGTTCCTTCTTGAATGGTTTCTCAAATCGTTACAACTGAAAATCTCAAAGGATGTGTCTCTTTTCAGTGTTTATTCGGAAGAGCAAGCTATTTTATGAGCCCAGCAATTGGAACTCATATATTCTCAGTCTAGGACTCTTCAGAAAATTCTACCTAATGCTCCTAGACCTAAGGTCGATTTAGCCAAACCGAAACCAGGCCCCCACGATGATGGTATAGTCAGCTCGATTGATGTTAACACGGTGAAACTTTTGAATCAATTACAACAATTGTCTTTAAAAACTGCTTCTTCTTATCAGGTAGAACCGTCTACACCTAGACCTTTCCAACCTACCTCTATAATGTCTTCCAGACCTATAACCCCAAATGAAATCAACAATCTGATGGGAAGAGGAAGGGATGAGGTAAGAAGAAGAACCAGGAAGGGAAAGACAATGCAAACAAACTCGACAATGGTGTTGGAGAGGGTAGAAAATAGCTCAAGAAAAAGGTAAAGTTTCCATGCAAGTTATGAAAGGGAGATCATCTAACTCACCTCTGCCCCAAGATACAAGATTCTCAATGCTTATTAGTGTAGCAAGGGTCCTCTAGCTCCCAAGCTATTTTGACTAACCCTTTTCTCAAGGGCAACAATTACTTGCTGACACGAATACAAATGTTGCTACCTCCGCAGGGGGCAACGAGGAAGGGGAAAATTCCTCAAATTTTTATATGATGAGCTCTCATATCGACGTTGCTACATGAGTATGTGATTATGGTGAATCAAAAACATCTAAGGCTAAATCTATTCCCAAAGCCACAGTGCCAGTTCATATTGAGCGACTATATGTTGAGTCTATACCTCAGATATTGAAAGGTTCCGCAAAGTACTTGACTATTAACCCTAATGCTAGGGTAGCCAATAACTACTTGATTGTAGAATATCTGGCTCAAAGTCCTTGTGCTATGTCTGCATTGGAGGTACTCTAGTTGTGCCTTGTGTAGAGAAGTGCTTTGCTTTCGGCCATTAGCGTAGTAGATCCAAATAATTCTTTAGTGCTCACTTTTGATATGTTGAATGTCAAAAAGAGACTTCCTTACCATATTACTTTCGAGATAAAGTCCAGTTACCGAAATACCAATATTTTTTGGACAGTTATAGATGAGGGAGCTTCCACATGCGTGATGTCTATGTCGTGTTGGAAGGCTATTGGATCACCTTCAGCTATTCCTTCACCCACTCGTTTGATGGCATTTGATGGACATTCTCATAGGCTACATGGGATTATCCCAGCCTTTCCTATATGTGTTGGGGAAAAGGTCATAAATATTGAGGTAGAAATCATTGATACGAACCTGGATTATAACCTCCTCTTACGTAGGAATTGGATTTACGAGATGGATGCCATTGTTTCATCATTATTCCGCATCCTCTGTTTTCCTCATGAGGGGAGGATTGTTAGAATTCATTAGTTAGAATATTCTCTAGGTGACTCCGACGCAACTTTGGATTCTACCGTACCATTGGTGGACAATCCCCGCCAACCTATTGAGAATTTATGAGTTGGGATGTACTCTTCGTTGATCGGTATTTTTGACCTCCCTCCTGCTACAACTAGAATTAATGCAATTTCATCCTCTAAGGGACCTTCTCGAAAAGAGTTCTTTCAAACTCATTATTTTTACGGGCCCTTGGCCCTTACCTTCATCTACCACCACATTAGATGGAGGGTAGGTAGATGGAATGTCATTTCCCATGTCTACAATGGAAGTTAGTTATCAGTCTATCGTTAACTCTGAAGACAACCATCCCAATCCTTTTTCACAACAGGAGTTAGATGGTGATGTGGCTCCAGCTTGGACCCTTGATTCTTCTTCAGCTCTAGATTTCTTGGATACATTCTTACCATTTGAAGAAGTAATTTTGGAAGCAATAATGGGAATGGATAGACCATGGGAGGATTTACATCATCTTTCATATTTTCTCCCTTCATTGGATGAATTTGAATCTAGTTTATCCAATCTATCCACTAGTGATGTTTGTACAGTTTCAAACCCTTTGGCTCCAGCACAATTTTCCACCAAAGGTAACATGTCAGTTATCTCACGAACTATACCTATAAACATCTCTTGGAATCATAACGTAATAGAAAATGTCTTCATTGGAGCTGATTGTTCCTCTGAATAAATTCAAATCTACACTGATATTTTTAAAGAGTTTCGAGATGTGTTCACTTGGTCTTATGAGGAAATGCCTAGAATTGATCCATCTATAGTCCAACATGAGATCAAAACATACGAAAATGCCAAACCAATTCGTTAAGAATTTCAATCGGTCAATCCTCAAAAAGCAGCAGCTATTAATGCTGAAGTTGAAAAGTTGCTTAAGGCGGGTTTCATATACCCCATTCCTCTAACTGAGTGGGTTTCCAACCTAGTCTTAGTAGATAAGAAGCAAGGAACGATCTGAGTACGTATTGACTTTATGGATTAAAATAAAGCTTGTCTAGAGGAAACTTACACCACGTCTTTTATTGATCAAATTTTTGATGAATGTGTAGGTAATGGAATTCTTTCATTCATGAACGGATTCTCTAATTATAATCAAATTACTATCCATCCATAGGATCAGCACAGGACAACCTTTATTTGTCCCTGGTGCATGTTTCCATAAAAGAAGATGCCTTTTGGTCTTAAAAATGCTGGAGCTACTTTTCAGTGGGCCATGTCTTATGCTTTCTATGACATCAAACATGTTAAGAAGCATACTTGGATGACTTAGCTGCTCATTCTCACAAGAGAATTGATCATCCCAACCACCTTCGGCTCATCTTTGAGAGATGTCGTTTTTATAAACTACGGTTGAATCTGAATAAATGTGTTTTCACAGTCACATTCGGATAGGTGTTAGGATTCATAATATTGATAGAAGGGACTTAAGTCGATCCTTTCAAGGTTGAGGCAATAACTCAAATGCCTCCCCTGTCTTCCATTCGTCAACTTCAAAGTCTCAAAGGAAAGGAAAATTTCTTCATGAGATTTATATTAAATTACACCGAGTTTACCAAAGGATTTATGTTTTTTCTTAAGAAAGGAGTTCCATTTTTATTGGACGAATTCACACAACGATATTTTGATGCTTTT
Source organism: Pinus tabuliformis (assembly GCA_031772625.1). Classification (NCBI taxonomy): domain Eukaryota; kingdom Viridiplantae; phylum Streptophyta; class Pinopsida; order Pinales; family Pinaceae; genus Pinus; species Pinus tabuliformis. The sequence continues at coordinate 1,086,779,263 of CM062820.1, read as the reverse complement.
AAAAAAGAATTAACCTCTGCTCCATTGTTGAGTCCACTAGATTATGGTAGAGATTTCCTTTTGTATCTCGTTGTAGTAGAAACATTTATCGGTTTGATTTTGGTTCAGGAGGATGATGCTCTCAGTGAGAATGTAAGATACTACTTGAGTCGAGGATTAGTAGGACATGAGCTACGCTATTCTCCCATCAAGAAATTGGCCTTGACAGTTTCCATGTTGTCAAGCGGCTTCATCATTATATTCTGCTGCGCAAAATGTTCTTCTTAGTGGTTGTCAATCATTTTCAGTTTGTCCTTACTAGGCGAGTGATTAGGGGCAAGTATAATCGATGGATTGTTATTTTGCAAGAGTTTGATCTCGAATTCTTGTTAGCTAAATCTAAGAAATCATTAGTTTTTGTGGAATTAATTTCGGAGTTGCATTGTGAGGAAGCTATTGCATATGACGAAAATTTTCCTGATGAACATTTATTCCTCGTTTCTTTACAAGATCCCTGGTATGGATATATCATTATATATCTCTAGACTTCAAAGTTTCGACCTGCTTTCTCCAAAGATGAGCGTCAAAAGTTACATCACCTTACCAAAAACTATGTTATTATTGGTGATACATTATATCGTAAAGGGGTTGACTCAATCCTTAGGCATTACTTAACGTTGGAAGAAGTTGAGTTTGTACATAATGATTGCCACAGTGGAGCTTGTGGTAGTCATCTATCAGGGCTTGCAACAACGTAGAAAATTTTGTGTGTGAGCTACTTTTGGCCTTCAATTTTCAAAGATTGTATTAAAGTGGTCAAATATTTCCATCCTTGTCAAATTTATACTCGGAAAATGTGCACGCATCCAACTCCACTTTTTCCTATTATCACTGTCGTTTCATTTATAAAGTGGGGCATTGATTTTACTACTTGTAATCTACCTTCTGAAGTGAACCACAAGTACATCATTGTCGCCATAGACTACTTTATGAAGTGGGATGAGGCCATGCCTACTTACAAAAATGATAGTGAAATAGTAGCCTTGTTTCTCTTCAACCAAGTTATTTCACGATTTTGTATCCCAAGAGTGATTGTCACTGACCATGGTAGTCACTTCCAGAATCAACTGATGACCAAATTGGCTCTCAGATTAGGCTTCCAGAAGGAACATTTGTCTCCATATTATCCTCAGGCCAATGGAAAAGAGGAAGCCGTGAATAAGTCCCTTAATACTATCCTACAAAGGAAAAATGATAAAATCGATCCAATTGGCACATCACGTTGTACCCGGCACTCCAAGCATATCAAACCTCCGATAAGACTACCGTCGGTTTTATTCCTTTTCAACTAGTTTATGGGTTGGAATTTATTTTCCCTGTTGAATGTGAAATTTTGTCCCTTAAGCTAGTTGTATAACTTCTTCCAAAGACATCTAGTCTCGAAGAATGCCTCGCTCATTTGGAACATCTTGATGAGCAGTTTTGAGATGCAACCATGATAAACGAAGCCCAGAAGAAGAGGATTAAAACTCAGTATGATAAAATTGTCCATCCTCGGGTTTTTTCTGATGGCAACCTTGTCTTAGTCTATGGCCAAGAAAAAGACACCCTGGAGGTAGGCAAATTCAAATATATGTGGTATGATCACTTTATATTCAAGCGATTTTTGGGAAAAGGGGCTTATGAATTAATCGATTTTGAAGGGAACAAGCTGGCAGAGCCTAGAAATGGGATATACCTTAAGAAGTATTTTTCTTAGGCTTCGTCTAAGTAATTTCTTGTTTGTATATATTGTATCTTTGTACATATTATTATGGCATTTTTGTGATATCAAAATTTTTTATCTCCTTTGGTAGGTATTGATGGATGACTCGATATATTTCAGATTCACCGATGGTGCAAGTTAGCACACTCGAAATCTTTCTTCCGCAGCTTGGTTGATTTATTATCTATCTGGCAAGTTGATGGTGTCAAGGGGAGTATGTATTGGCCTTGCTTCGAATAACATCGCTGAATATAATATCATTTTTAATTTAATATCTGAAGCAATATCTTATGGGATTGATTCATTGGTAGTTTATCTAGGCTCACAACTGGTAGTGTCACAGTTAAATAACATTTATCGGCTTCATGATCCTTATTTATATCGCCAATTTTTGAGAGTGAGAGTGTTGAAACGATCATTTATTTACATTACATATGTTCACATTCAATGATTTGAAAATTCATTTTCTATTGCTAATCAAGCATTATATTGGCACATTAATCATTCAACAAATTAAATAGTATCAAAAATCGAATATGTATATATATATCATAAAATTGCCTATATATAGATGGAGTGTTCAAAAAATAATATACAAAATTGGGACAGGATGCCCTCAAAAATTTTAGTCTTATGCCCATAATCATGTCTAGTCATACATAGATCTATCTATTGACCCGGCTCAGCATGAGCATACAAAAAGTTAACCACAGAGTTGGCTACACGCCGAAGTATCAGGACCCCGTCCCGTGGTACCCCTACCATGTGGCGCTGCATCTCCTCAGGAAAATCCTCTATGCTATATTAGGTACTTGGTGAGCTAGTCTCACCAAGTTTCTCTGAACAGCATATAAGACTCTCTCTATCTTAGCTGCCGCCTCTTCGACCCCTCTTCCATGATGCTTGTGCCTCGAAAATTGATTTGGTACCACTGGATCCACATCTGGAACACATTTATTTTGTTAGTATCTTATCTCATCAAAAATGTTTTCTAAGTTCATTTCATATTAAAAAATCCAAAAAATCTTAAAAATTTCATAAAACTTAAAAAATTGTTACCAATGTCTCCGCATGCCACATTTGTTGGTAACACTAAGTCTGGATCTCCTTAGGAATCCATATTAGCATATGGATAGTCATCAACTGTGATAATCTGATGAACCCACCAATTGAAAAAATCGTCATCAAAAGTTGTTCTATCCACGTCTCCGCCCCCAAAATGCTTCATCAAATCTGGCAATCTACCCATTCGTGGATCTCTAGGGCTACTATTGGGTGGTGATACTTTGGGACGTAACCTAGGTACCTTCTGGAAGAAGAACGAACACAAGATGGTTTCGTATCCAAAGTTTTTTGTTTTACCCTTCTATGTAGAGGTCAGTTGACTCTTCATGTTAGTAAGAAGAGGCATGCACTAGTCAAATACTGTAGTAAGACAATCCAATACCAGGCTCATAGATACTCGTGATGCCTGATGTAGGGAAGATGACCCATTTACCCTTGCAATTGTAAATAGTAAAATCCTCAGCGACAAACTTTCCACATGTTTGATTGGAATTTGACTTCCAATCTTCTCTGGATGTCCAAGACAATATATATGGACATAGTATTCTACTAAAAGACTACTTCTCGTCCTGTCAGTCAAATGCATGACCTACCCTCTTCGGGAGAGACCGGTAACAAAATACATGTCTTCGACCTCAATCCATAGAGGCATCTAGTCTATCATGAAAGCGCCATCCTCTACGCTCCAGTAATGGATCAAAAGTTCAAACAAGCTTGTATTGGCTTTCATATTTAGAACATTGAAGAACTCAAGTAAACCACAACCTCTCAGAGCATCCAATGCATTTTGGTCATTAATTACCTCATTATCAATAGTGGTATGCTCTCTTTCCCTCCAGGTGATAGTCAGCATGCAAAAAATTGAAGCTTCAACCATTAGGTTCTATGTTCAAACTTTAACTCGCGTACACATTGGTACTCTTTACATTAGGGTCGTTGTATACATGGATTGTTCACATCCACCCATGTGTATGCAGAGTTGAATTTTTTGGCATAGTTTCCCACAGTCAAAACTTTGAGAAAACTTCTAAAAATTATCATAAAACATTGTAAGTAGGATTTGAGGGTTACCTAGAAACTTTGGGGTGATTTGAACGGTCCAATTTTTCAGAGGAATGCTTGCTTCATTTTGCTCCATAACTCTTTGCTCCAGATAGAAATGAAAAAATTGTGAATCCAAAATTCGTTGTATAACTTTGAAATTGCAAAATAATTTTTCAAAATTTGATTTTTGTCTCATGGATTTTTTGACCTGTGGGCTTGGATTTTTGAGAATGGGTTGTTTTTTCAGGAAATTTTGGATACTTCTTTGAGATGTTATTTTAGTCCCATGACCGCTGGTTGTCATGGCAAGTATCATTCACTCACTGGAATTTAAGTTAGGGAAAACCATTTTCCATTGCATCTTGCCTACTAGCCTCCATTCTGTGATAGAGTAGCCATAGGGTCAATCCCAGCGTATCTTGGTTAGCAAACCATTTTCACTCGTCGATATTTTAAATCATAATACGATGGTAGAGCCATCGTTTACATGGGAATATTAATTATAACCTCACTAACATTGGTTGCCCATGCTGCTATACTGAGTAGGCTCGAGAGTCCTCTTTATTCCCTCCATGACTGATGCGTTGAAGACACATTCTCCTTTGTTCTACGCTAATTTCTGGCCTGATACCCTAGAGGCTCATTTGTGTTGATTTGTATTGCTGTATTGCAGTTTGACTATTTGCACCTTTTGGCCTTGAGCTGACTTCAATTGGACTCATGTTTAAGCCACTTATTTGACCATGTCTTCTACAAAAATCAACCATGCAATCACTTATCTTTTGCAACTTGACATATCCTTTTACCCGTGGAAAGAACATCCCTTTGAGTGTCCTTGACCAATTTTGCTTCCCTGCATTGGGCATAGTAATGTCCCCCTCCCAGGAACAAGATCATCTACTTCTCTGACCCTTGTTCTTTCCATCGTACTGTAGCTTTATTTTATTTATTTTTTCCAGCTTAAAGAAAAAGACTAAAAAAATATATTTTCCAGAAAGAGTGGAAACGTGACAACATTTTCATATTTTGTTGGCAGATAGAGTCAGTCGTGTCACCCTTGAACAAAGCACTCAAAAAAAAGTCTCTCCTTCATTTGGGTGGGATTTAGTTTGACTTAGGTGAGGCTTAACCTTGTTATTGAGTCAATACTCCTCTGATTGGTTACCTCTTCCAATCATATGGAGAGTTTTCTTATGCCTCTTGCATGACAAACTTATACAGAGTTATCATATGCTGCCATATAGTCATCATTGAGTCATGATTTTGTTCAAGGGAAGTAAACCTAAGTCGGCCTCTCTGTGATGTCCCTTGACCTATTTTTCAGTCAGCCATCCATGGTTGTTAGTGTGATATTTTTCATCACATGATATATATTAGTCCTTTACTCATGTCAGTTTAAGAAGGTCTCCATAAACTTCTTACTGGTGGGTCTTGTTCTTATCGACTACAACATATTGTTCTGAGGGCGGGCCTAGAGCCGCACCATGGCCCTATTTTCATTATTGATAGGCCACCTTGTGCTCAGCATCAATCAGTATCATGGGTCTTTGATTGTGTGGTTTCCCTTGTGTTCGACATCAACTTTCATTATCACACATTGGGATTCATGCAGTGCCTTGGTTTACATTTGACCGTAGTGGTGGATTCCTCACCTCTGTGTCATATTTCATTATTAGTTGGTTCAGATGGTTTCTATCGTGCACTAGTGACATCTTGTGTACACAGGAAATGTGCTTCGGTTGGGTTACTACATCTTTTTCATCCGATTCCTTCTACATTATTGGCCTGCAGGTTACACTCGTGCTAGATTGATGAAGGATTCCTTAATGCCTTCCTTCTAGTGGATATTTTCCTATCGACTACAGCCCATTTTCTCTAGGACAAAGATATAGAGTCCATTTGGCAGTACCTTGGGGTTTGCAGTCATTAGTGGAAGATTCCTTCACTATCGACAGTGGGAAACCATCATTGTCTCCTGATTGATATATTCTTTCAAGTGTTTGACTTCAGCTCATTTATTCACACTTGTTAGATTGTACTAGGTACCTTGACTCTCATTATCATTATCGGTGAGTAGTCTCACATTTGTTAACAGGTATACATCAATGACCTGTAATCAAATGATTTTTCACGTGGTTGACTTCAGATCATTCATTCCCATTGTCTAGAAGTGTATTGTAGTGATTGGTGAAAACCTAGCGTTACATCAACATTTTGTTTGGTTCACTTGTTAGTTGTTGCTAGTTGACACCATCCACCTTATATTTTGTAGTTCTTCACAGCAACATCTTATATGCTAGCATCCAAGTTGCGATGTAGTATCATTTTATTCCATCATATTCATCTGGTACTATTGGGATCAACTTTTGACATCAGTGATCAACTTCATCCTTCAACATCATTGGTCATCTTCTTATATGTGATATTCAAACATGTACATTTTTCAATCACGATGAGATAATTCATCATGTACTTTCAGTTCTTTATACTTGTATACATATTGGATCAACTTGTACTTGATATGTGGGCATGCTTTACTTTCTCCGAGGATGGGTATACCCCCCTCAGACAACAATTCTTTTCTGATCTCTTTTGATGGCTTGGCAGGCTAAATTCTGGTGAGGTCCTTCTCAGTCTCGGCATGATTCTTTCCATAAACTTAATACATTTCGGCCATCATGTACCCCTTTTGACCTCATATATTAGGGGGCATATGTTATAGCACCATTTACCACTCTTGGTATTTGTGATGATTGGTTTATGGCCTAGGGCAACCCCTCCTTCCAGACTTGGTCCAAATATATTAAAAACGATGTTTTATTCCCTGTATGCTACTTTTCCCTGAGATAAATGCATGTACATACGATTCAGTCAATACCCAAACTGTGTATATGTATTAAAACACTTAAAAAAAATAAATTTCATTAATTATGGGTGGGTTTCACAGGTTTTACCTATTGGTTACCTCCTATTGCCTGTGGCCCAACTGTTTCCCAACTAAAAAACTAATTTGTAGAAGTATAAATAGCCTTCTATGGGAAGGCCTTAAGGGAGAGAAGAGATAGAGTTATTATACTGAGATTATCACTGACTGAGTCTGATGAATCCCTGTGTCTCATACACTTCCCAAAGCTTCAGGGAACACTTATTTCCTTCATTATAGATATTATCCCTTTTTCTTGAGATATCATGGTGTTGGTTATTGAAGAAGATTGTTGAAGGCTGGGATGGGATGAATTAAGAGGACGATTCCACTCAGAGCCGGAAGTAGAAGGCTCAGGAGAATTCTCTCCATGTTATTTATAACTTACTGTAATAAAATAAATGTTGTCTTGTTTCTGAAATTAACTATGTTTATGCATCAAATTATGTTTTAATTCATATATGAATGATGTTTTGTTGTATGATCAATAATTTTTTTTATATGATTTAAAGTTAATTTCGTGAATATGCTTTACTTTTATACTACTATGTATGTTCGAATTGAATGATTTTTACGTCTGAACAACATTGGGAGTTGTAGAGGGTCTGAAGCCTGTGGGACCTACTCAAACGAAGGAAATCGGGGTACAGTCGCTCTTACACAGTTTGATTATATAAGAATTTTTCTTGAGCTGTATGAGTGTTTCTTGTTGTAGTTTTCTTCTACTCTGTTGGGGTTCTAATCCAAAGCCCTAGGGTACTTATTACCGAAACACCTAACTAATAATAGCAATGATCATAGGAAATTTGCATTGAAGGACAAATTGAAAAACATTCGATTGTAGAAAAATGAAATTGGTGTTGAATAACTATCCATGTTCACTCAAGTCAGAGATGAACTTTGAGGAGTTGGAGAAAATGTGCCATCATCTGAACTTGTGAACTTAAGAACTCCTTGGTCTTCTGATGTCCTAGCACACTATCAAAATTCAGTTAATGGAAGAGACAAGATACCAAATTTATAGAGACTTTGGTATGATTTGATGCACGAGGAGATCGAAAGAAACAATAAAGATAGTTTCACATGCATAGCTAATGAGGAAGGAAATTTTTCCTTACAAGGAAATTCAAATAAACACAAGTGAAAGAAGGCCTAAGGCAAGGAAAAACACATCTAGAACCATGGAAAGGAGAAAGAACCAAGAGAGGTTAAATGCTTTCACTACGATGAGTATGGACATTATGAAACCAAGTGTCCACATAATAAATTCACTAAGAAGCCTGCAAGAGCAGTAGGAAGAGACGCTCTCACATCACAATTAAAATTATATTTCACCCCCATTTCATGCATATAAAATATTGTATCAGCGAATGTATGGTACTCAGACTTGACTGCTTCATTTCATATGGTACCTTTCATCTTTGTAGGTTGATGAAGTGTTCTGGGCCTGATGCAGAATCCTTGCACTCTAATCAAATGATCTCTTTCATCCACTTTTAATCCAATTCCTGCACACAAACACAAACACATAGAAATGAGCAGTGATCTTCTATAGAAATCATCAACTCAAAACCTCTAGAAATTACACATATAAATTACAACAAATATTGATATAAGGGGAAGGAACATCAATTTCATTAACCATACAGATGAAAGTAAATCAATATAACTCAAGATTTGGTTCTTTTCTCCTCATCTCGATAGAGTGTCCCCACTATAATGAAAAAGGAATCACAACAACTTGAAGCCCTCAAATTTGAATAACAATGGCAGCATCGACTCTATAAAGCTCACTCTCCAAAACTCTGGGTATTCAAAACTAGCATCACCCTCTGAGGCAACATCGTATAAATAAGAAGAAGAGGAATCTTAAGAGGATGAATGTACACACTTAGGAGAAACATAAGTTAGAGATGCTTCTCAATTATGAATCCCAACCATCTTGCATAGACAGGATAAAGTGATGAGTCAAACTGATCTCATAGGAACCACAAGTCTCTAGAAAAAATCCCCCAACTCCATGGACAAAAAAAGAATATCTCAATTGTAACCATATGCACATTATTTCTTCCATGCAATTGGAATGTTCGAATGACATTGAAAGGTTGGGATCTATACGATTGTTGAAAAAACTGGGAAAAATATTAGCTAAGGTCTGGAAAAAGGTCAATCAACATGACGCCTCATAAATACTAACCCTGGGGAGAAAAATAGGTTGATAGAAAAAGGGATAGGAATTTAGTGGTTATGCATTAATGGATTATGGGTTGTGATAATGGGGCCCCTAATCCCCTTATCACAACTATTTGAAGTTACCCTATCAATTTCTCTTATTCCCTTACTTCTAGTCCCCCTAGCCCCTATGTCATGAGGTACTAGGGCCCTGTCTCATTGTCTAATTCTAGGATTATAGATCTTAGTAAACCATACTCGAACCTTTCACTTTTATGCATTTATGCTACCCTTATGTTCCCTTTCCCATTCAATACAAAAAAATATCTCAATCCCCCAAGATTCATGATAATTGAACATTTTGAAGTGGTCATTTAAAAAATTTAACCACCTTAAGAAGTTCAATTCTAATGAATTTTTTGTTTGGTGTGTGTGGGTCGAGGAGGGTGAGCGTGTTCAAAACCACCTCCAAAAGTTACATTGACATGACTTTTAAGGGGGGTTGTCAAACAATCCCCCCTAATAAGCATAATTGAAAATTTGGAGATGGTTTGGATAACCCACCGCCCCCCCGCAACCCTAAAAAAAATTAAAAAAATTAAAAATAAAAATAAAAATTCATGAGAGTTGAACTTTTAGAGGAGATTCTTAAATGAATGCCTCCAAATGTTCAATTCTCATGAATTTTTTCGGGGGTATGGTGTTCAAAAATTTTCTTCGAAAGTTAAATTCTTATGAATTTTAGGGGTCTTGTCAAAAAAACACCATGAAAAATGCTATTTGGGGTAGTTATTTAACCCCTTGCCCTATTGTAGCCTATCCTAGCCTATCCTCGCCAAGCTTATCTCGATTGTAGGTTGCTTGGGTTTGTCAGTGTGGCCAACGAGAACTTTTCCTTCTCCGTTTTTGTCCATTTAGATAAACAAAGAGATGCATACCCCTCAGAAGTTCGAAGAAATTTCTCACCGCCATTGGTCTTAACGTACTCCCACTAGCCAATGCATGAGGTTGATAAGAAATGAAATTAAATGCATTCAATGCTACCTCCAAATCAAGTGTTTCAAATCCTTACGCGCTTGAATTTAAAATTGAAAATTTGTGCACCGAATTTTCACAACATGTTGTTGAATAGGGGCGCGATGACTTTCTGCTTCATTTTCGTTCTCAGGTCAGCCTCTTACGCATCAGCATGGGCACTGTCCCCCATTACAGCAGCACCCAAGCCAACCCATGTTCAATCCCTGCATATCCTTGGGATCAATAACACTGCTTTCAATCTTTCTTAAGCATTTCTCCAATGGTGTTTTTGGTAGTGGAGATCAGGTGTTTTTTTAACCATTTCCCCAATGGGGTTTTTGATTTATGAGATCTGGTGCTACTAACATGACATGAAACCATTCAATTTTGAATGGCCGAAAAATATTGACCCAACATCGCAGTCCATCGTGTAAGATATGATGAGCAGGTAGTCGAAGACATTCTCCATGATAACCGCTTCAGATAGCCGAAGTATTCGATCTGTAGTATTTAAGTGATGTAAACGATTAGCTTGCAAGGCATGAAGAAGGCCTCAACTTTTGCCCAGAATCGAGTGGAGATTGAATCCATGTCGAGGATTTTGAATCTTGGTAAGTTGTCCTCTAAGCATGAGATTCTCCCCTGGCAGGTCATGTTAGGTGGGGTGTACCTTAAACTCCAAATATTATTCAAGAGTTTCGATCTTGAGCTGCCAACAACAGATAAATGAGTTTAGGGTCATGTTGAATCTCCTCTCTTCTCAAAAAATTTTGGATGCTAGGTTTAACAAAGTTTGGGAGTTGTTATTGTGCATATGAAAATTGAGATTTGAGGTGAGACGACCATAGAATACCAGGAGGAATTGGAGAATGAGAACAAATGGTGAGAATGAGAATAGCGCTTCTAAATATCCAAAGTCATTTTGAATTTTAAAATCTAATCTGTATGATGATTAAATTAATTAATACATAGAATTTTGCTAGTTATTGTGTCATGGTGTCCATAGACATGGGAAATACAAATAGCTTTCAACTAGTAATGTTCATGGTTGCCTCGTCGACTTTCTTACACCCACACAACTTTACTTTCAATAAAGTTAAAATTTATAAATATTCGTTGACTTATTTATGCTTTAGAAAATCCATAGCTAGACATGATCCCACCTTGATCAGACATACACATTGTTTAATTTTTTTATCTTCGTAGAATTACCAAACGCTTAAAGATGGAAATGGCAGATAGAATTCTTCTTATTACACGTTTGACTTTACAAAATTGTGTTTTCGATTTATATTAAAAATTAATTATTAAATTCATATACCAATAGCCAAATATCATTGTTTTCCATGTATTTATTCTTCAAATATCCAAGTTTCGTCAAACATAGAGCCACAACCTTGAAGAAATAGCCTAAAGCGCATTAGATAATACTTAGAAAGGATATTTTTATTATAGGGAAAGTGGATCAAAAGAAGGATATTTTTGTAATAAGGCCAAGCCATTTCTTCACGAATGAGTACCAGTGGCATTATCTCTACCTGGAAAAAATAGTAGTTTTTGGACCCTCCCTGCTACTAACGGTTGTCTTTCTCCATTAAGCTACCTCAATACAAAATTATGTCCATCAAGTAAGGTTGTGATGCATCCAATCCATGTGATTGAAAAAGGTAATGACATATGGTAAATTTCAGGGATTACATTTATTCATTTCATTTGAAGTCACAATGGTTAATGTTGGTTATTGTTTGAGTGACATTAGATAATATACTCTTTTAGGTTTCATATTATCTTACTGATAGTAGATGGACTGATATTTGTCGAGCATTCTCATTATATAAAAGTCATTCCCAACATGTAATATAATTTTTTAATTTTTTTTACTTAAATGTTAATTAATTATTTTTTATTTTATTTTAATGATATTAATTAACAATTGAAATGCAATACTTTGTTTATTTTATTCTTAAATTTTATGGTGAGTTTGAATTTAAATTATTATCTTACATTATTGGGTAATACTAATTATTTTTTAATTATTATTTTATTTATAACATATGTTTTTTGGTTTTATTCAAAAAGAAATTGAATTATTTACATAATTCCTAATTTATAACATTCATTTTAAAAATAAATCTTATTAAAATATTTTTTTAAGTATAAATTATAAACATATTTAATTTAAAAATTGTTTTTAAATATTAACTATTTAATTTTTTTTTTTGATTTAGAATTACAACATTTATATTGAAAATGATTTTGTTAAGAATTCATGATTTTTAGTTTATCTAAATTATGCTTCCTTAATTAATTACATTGAGAAGCACATTTCTTATACACATTCTTTCTTTTATTTATTATGTATGTGCATAAAAATTTCTTATATGTATCTATTTCTATATATTATGTCTTTGCATAAGTCTGGAAAAGAAAATTAAATAATGGTAATTTTATCAAAGTAAAATTAAAATAATGTGATGTATTATGAAAATTATACATTTGTTATGCTTTGAAGATTATTTATTTATTTTTAATTGTAAACGAGTGTAAATTCAAATTATTTTTAAGAAAATAAATATTTCTAAATTTTAGTAATGTTTTATATTAGATTTTAATGACATATAGTTATACATGATGTTGATATTGAAAAAATTAATAATAATATTTATCAAATTCAATAAGAAAATTTTAATAGTGATTTTAACAAAATAGTTATTCTAAAAATTTGATCCTTAAATGCAAGAAAATTTCTATTATAGTAAAATTATTCTAAAAACCATTTTAAAGTGGAATAATGTTTTATTTTTAACATAAAATAAATATATCAAAGTAAAATAAGAGAATTGAAAGTAACTTCCAAAGCATTGTAACTTTTCTATCTGCCTTTATTCTCCCCATCTTTATTATTGTCACTATAATGTAACATAATTTTAAGGTTAGCCATATGGCTTGTTTTGAATATAAGAAATATGTGTAGCCTTGGTATCATAAAGATAAGGTCTCTATATATGTCACCAATGTGCATTTATTTAGAAGGCTAATAAAGGTAAGACTATTCCAATGCCTTCACCATGCATAATCAATGTTGAAATAATGCAAAAATGAAGTTTGATATGGGTTGACACATATGATGTTGATAATAATTTTGAATGGTGTAGTAATGTTGTGATATTAATTCTATCATAGTATATGAGAGTTTCACATAACTGAAAGAAAAACCACAATAACATGGGATTTCTCACCGGATTAGTGTTAATGAGGATTCACCTTCATCAATCTTATTGAGGTTTGCTCATAACTAAAAATGTGATGATAATAGCTTGAGATCCTATTAATATTTTGGCATTTAGATATTATATTTATATTGTTAAATTAATCTTATCGTTGTTGGTTGGCTTTGTGTATCCTTTGTCTCCCATATATACCATGAATACCTTGTTTTAGAAGCCATCCCATATTTTACATTTGTTATATTGTAGAAGGAAGTTATATTTATTGTACTGTTATATTTTAACAAATGTGGAGAACAAAAAGATTAAGTCCCAAGATCATTGATCAGTGAAAGATCCACATAAATGGGCGTTCAATGCAATGCCAAGGAGCTACTTGATTACCAAGATTGATTTGAGAAAAAAGTGATGGTAAATATGCTCTAAAATTTATACTCTATGTGTATCCATTATTTAATATACCCTAAGTTCTAACTTTACACACTCCAACTCTTACATCCCTATATCGAGAATCTTATCAATATTTTTCGCATCAATGGAAGAAATCTTTTGCATATGCGAACATGGAAGCTATATTCACTTCCATTTATTTGGCGCTTTTACATATGTGCCACCTTGATATATGTCTCGACTTCGATACCTAAACCACTTCCATATATAGAACCAAGGTTTCATATCTGTGCTTCATGAAAGCTATATATATGCATTGCTTCCATATATGTTTTTACAGTTCCATATATATGTACATATACATATATGTGTGTATATACAAGAGTTTATTTTAGATACATGTATATAGAAGCGATCCATATAAAACAATTAATGCATATACCAAAGTGACAGATACACAAATATAATTGCATATACAAAAGTAGATATAGCTTTCATTTGTGCATATATGAAATCTTGCTTCCATACATGTGTGGCTTCTATATTTGTGTATATATACATAATATACAAACTTTTGCATACATGAAAGAGTGTAGAACACATCCCATCTTCTACAAAATGCACCACGTTTGTATATGCATCACTTCTATATAGCTACTTTTTGACAATATTGCAGGATTCACACTTCTCTTCTTTGTTTTTATTTGGGATTGGTGAGGTCCAGTTCTCTTACAACATTTCTTGCACCATCCCACAGCACATTAGCACTTAAGGTGGTTTTATTTCAACCCCTAACAATTCCCAAGGAAATTTCATATATGCATGCATATACAAAATATATATTACAATTGGGGGTTAAAGTCATATGCCTCATCCCGAGAGTTTGAGTTGGTTATATGGGAGATCGGTCTAACGATATATAGAATATACAAATTTGTGCACATATCAAAAAAAGTGTATACACTCTCTTTTTAATATATTCATTCTTAGGCATCTTCCGCATGTATATATGGAATTGCACATATACAAAAAAGAATCAAAAGAGCATGATGTTTTGTATCTTCAATATAAGTTTGATTCAATCAATATATTATTCATCATCCATTTTTATGGTTTTGGAGTGGAACGATATAATCCTTTTCCCATTCACAAGTCCATCAATACCAAAAAAGATTGATTAGGTTCTAAATACAAGGACACAAGAGTTACCTTTTATAAATTTAGCACATGGGTTATGTCAAAGAATGACTATGTTGAGAAATGTTATGCATTAAGATTAGGTTATTTCTCTTCAATTTGATAACTACATGTGAATGATTTTACTTCTTAGATTGTGATATTATTTTATTTATGTTATTATAGTGTTATTATTCATCAAAAAAATACTAAAGCATAAACCATAAAGAGACAAGAGAAAAAATATAGGCTATTAGCCAGGGCCAAAAGTTCTTCTTCTTGACAGGAAAACATGAACAAATTCTTCCTCTTATAGAGATTCCAATTAACGAATATCAAGACCATGACCCTAGACATGTTTTCCATTTGAAGACCAAGTCACAAACCTTCCTTGATGAAATCATTCTTGTTGTTCTTTCCATCTCCTATGGTCAACACAAGTCAAACTATCTGCACTACTGCAATTTCAGTTTCATCCATAGATATACAACCTCAACTTATCTTATACCCTTGCAATTCTTACATGTGCATTGTTCTGAGGTATCTTCCTTCATCGCTTGACTAGGAGACTCAATATTATGACCTTGTCTGTGATGTATGTTGAGATAAAGATATTCTTCTTGGCTTCATCGGTGACTGAGGAAATCCTACTACAAAACCTTTAATATATGGCACACGTGCAAGGAAAAGGTAACCAAAATAGTGCCTAAACAACTCAGATTCTTCTCCTTCTTCTTGTGCTAGAAGAGAGGCTTCTACTTCTACTTTTTGGACTTTTTGTTATACTTCAGATGAAATACCAAATTTTGTGTCTAGAATGAATGTCGAACAACTTATAATAGTAGTTTTCCCATCCTAATCAGCTGAAATGACTTGGAGACAAGGCTGATATACCAAGGGTTAGCAAGGATTTCACCTAAAGGGTCGTGACTCATCCCTTTATCCTGAATTGGCATTAAGACAACTTATAGGAATACTAAATTTCTCTAATGGTGGAAGTTGGGGTAGGTCAGTCACTTGACTTTTTATTACAGTCCAGAGCGTTCGACAATGCAGTAGGATCACCTAGAATGTGACTTAAGTTCTGAATTTACCCCTTTCATTAAACCTTTTATATTTGCCGGACAATTCAGTTGCTATAGGTCATAGCAACAACATATTGGATTAAGTCGGGGTCTTTAACTCCCACACACCTGACATTCTAATATATCATGGAAGTCATTGATATGCATCATTCACAACCATTTGGTCATATTTCTTGATGGAAAGGAGTTATAAAAACCTCATCTTCTCATCCAACATGACACATTGACCATTGGATGGAATGAGTGTTGGTCATTAGATCATGTTGGAAGTTAAAAGAGAATTTAAATGTATGTGTGTTCGTGGTTAATGCACCTTATCATCCATAGGATTAAGAGATTTACAATTTATTGATGATATTAGATGCATAGATATGGGTGATGGTTGAACAACTGATGGGAGGTGTTAGCCCCATCGTTGGGTCAACATACAGTCATGATGATAGGTATTGGGCATAAAATAATGCCTGAAAAACCACCCCTTGATCACTGTGATACTGCGTATCGAAACTACGAATCCTAGTTCTCTGAATATCAATTTTTTTTAGTAGTCCATTAATCATCAGATTTATGATGCAAAACTTGTTAGGTACACAAAGGAAATGTTGGATTCCCCATTTATTCTACTGTCTAAAAATCTAAGTCATTGGACAAATCGTCAGCTTCCTGACATAGAAAGGTTGGAAGTGGTCGTGAGATGTATAGCACAACAGTTGGAAGCACAACAATAGTCATCGATTTTTCTACCTCCAAATATCATAATTGGTCATCATATATAAATCACATCCTTCATATTATCCATTGGTGTTCCGATAATGACAAGTTGAAAAACCTAGTGGGATTTACAACTTGGCCTTTGGTTCACTGCTAGAGGTCCAACGACTATCTGACGCATAAGATTGGAATCTTATTGTCAAATTTTTGAAATTCCCAGTGATCATGGGGTCAGATACTCGACAGACTATTCATTTGTTATTTTTCATTTATCTTTCTAGAGGCTAAAATATTTCCCATCGACTATTTGATTCCTCGTCATTGGATTTTGATCGTCTAATTTGTGGATTGTTTGGTAGGATGTTGTGGGTTATCCAATGGATGTCACATTAGATACTTGATAGAGTATTCATATTCTCATCATTGCTTATCCAAATAGAGGCTATAATTGTATATTTGAATGCCATTTGGCCCACCAATTATTAGATCGAGTTCTACCGACAAGCCTGGAAAATGAGGCCTGTCAGAGTCACGATAGAATTCTATTGAATGTCCAACACTCAGCCATCAGATTTTAGTGGAGTTTGTAGTAGTGTTCGAATTCTCCCATCACTCATTAATAATTCATGGATGATATTATGCTATTTAGTGAGCCAACTATTCAAGAGATATTGGCATTAGATCTAATCCACTCAAATTTTCAAATGGCCTCTGTCATGATTATAAATGGGGATAAATCTACGATGTATTTATTCGATACCAATAATTTGATGCAAAGGAATCTGGTGGCAAATATTGAATTTTAAATGGGTTTCCTTACCAACCAATACCTTGGCATTCCTCTTGTTGCTAATTAACTACGAGTTTCATGTTGGTTGGAGATCAAGGAAAATATCTCTAGGCAGTTAGAAAATTAGACCTTCAAAGCATTGAATCTTCCCATTCAAATTAGTCTACTTAAGGTTGTTCTACAAGCCATTCTGATTTATAAGTTGTCAATATAATTACACCCAAGGGAGGATATAAGAACATCGTTTCTGATTTTCATAAATTCTTATGGCAAGGGGATCAACACGCCAAAAACTAGACTCTAGAGTCTTGGGAGAATGTGTATCTGCCAAAATGGGTGGTTGGTCTTGGTTTGAGGGACCCTAGAACTCTTAATAAAACCATGGGAGCCCAATTATGGTGGAGATGGCTCCAGGGAGGTCAAGGGTTGTGGAAACTAATATGCAATAGGAAATTCAGCCTGGTGATTGCTTAAGCTAACAAAGTAAAATAGTAATATTTCCCATCAAGGTCATTAATATGCAATATAGTATTGGAACAAAATCCTTTTATGCAAGATAACTTATTCTATGAGATTAGAGATGGTGGAATAACCAAGTTTTGGGAAAATTATTGGCAACAACTCCCAAGGCTGGAGAGAGGAGAGGACTTAAGATATCTTAAAGAATACACCATGAGGACAAGGGCAGTAGTGGTCCCTAATTTCTGGAAATGAATATCCTTTCAAGATTAGTGGTGAGAATGGAAACATAGGATAACTAGGATGAGGAACATTTTCACAGGAATAAAAATTATGGATACACAGCAAAAAGACAGAAAGATTCAGGTAGTGTGAGGCGGGGACAAGATGAGATGGGGAAATCAGACATAGGTTGTGTTCACCATCAAAGAGACTTATGGAATTATGGAAAATCACAAGGAAATCCCAAAGGATCCCCTCTAATGGAATATTGGGGAAGGAAAGTTATGGTCAAAGGTAGTGAGCTTTCTTTGGTTAGTTGGTTGATTTCAACTCCTAAAATGGGACCTTTTGAGGAGAAAATGCTATATAAGACCATCGTGGTGCTCCATCTCTCAAAAATATGAGGAAAGAATTAACCATCTATTCAACACTTTTGCATGAATGGAAATTCTCTAGTTCAGGATTTGTAGCCTTTTTGGCTATTTAGACTACTCCCACAAGAGTTTGTGGGAAACAATTGAATCTTGGCACCCCTCTCTTTTCAAAAATCTGATTGTGAATAAGGAGTGTGGCTTGTTTTTGGCTTTCCTTTTGTGGAATGTATGGAAATAACATAAGAGAATCATATTCAAAGATCTAAATAACACGGAGGATTCTATATGGTAATAGATGAAGCTTAATATGAAAGAAATGATACTTACTAATAAGTAGGAAGAAGACGATTGGAATGTGTAAAAATGAAGCTCATATTTTACGAGACTTAGAAATATTGCAAAATATGGTGGCATTGGACGACTCTCAGTGAGTTAGTGGTCTTGGCTTGTCTCCAACAACATTTTCCCTTCTTCCATAAGGATTTATGAAGCTTAATTTCGATGCGGCCTCTAAATAAAATCCTAGACCTACTGGATATGGGGGAATATTTCGTGATGATTGCGACTATCCTTTTAGGTTTTATGTTGGATAATTTGGGTATACTAGTAATAACATGGCAGAATTCAAATATCTCAAAATTGGTCTATTTCTGGCTCATGAAGTGAGGTATACCAAGTAACATGCTAATGGAGATTCATAGTTGGTTGTGAATGTGGTTCAAAAAATAATCAATGGATCTCTGATTCAAAAGGTCATTAAGAGATGGAACCTCGATATTTTGGTGAATAAAATTCAAAACCTGGTGCTCTCCTTCTGTTGTGTCATCACAACACATTAAAAATGACTGGGGAAGAAAGCTGTAGATATGTTGGTTAGTTAGGGAAGCCAATATTCTAGCTCGGAGCTTACTCAGAATTTGCTACCCCAAAATTTCAATATTTGAACTGAGTAGTTGAGTAGTATCCTGGAGAGTGACACAAAGCCCACTAATGGAGGTGGGTGATAAAATTCATATGGGGGATGGAGGATTTTCTCATCCCCCTCTCATTATTTGAATTAGGGTACATGTGGTGTATGGAAAACATGCATAACATAACACATGGAAGTTTCGATATCTTGGGTGGTAGGCTTATAGGTGGGATGGTGAGGTTAATCTTTCTATTTGCAAGCTTAGGTATGGATGGTTGTGACAGTGGCAAAGGATGTGAATATTTTATGAAGGTCACCAACCAATGCTTGATCCTTATATTATGGTACTCTGCAATAAATATTTTTGTATGCAAGTGGGGATTTCCATGTCATATTGTTGGAGGCGAGTCGTACCAATTTTGGGACGTTAGTGAGGCTAATAGCTTGGGTTCATGTTTCCATTTGAAAAGTTTAGAGTGAGGAAAGGACACTCTAAATTCGACAACTGGTGGGGCATTTCTAAGCTGCTGTTCTATATCAATCAATTTGGGAAGCTTCCTTGGTTTTACCTTTGGCCTTCATAGTGTAGTTCTTTTATTAGTTGGGGGGTGGAGTCATTTAGCTATGTTTGCATATAGTTCTCCCATTTTATGTTGAGGGAAGCTTGGGTTTTGGAGGCAATAAGGTCAATTGTGGTTGCAATTGAGGGTCAAAAGCATATGCTTGGTCCCTGTTGTGGTCACCAACACCCCCCTCTTTGATTGGTATTAGCAATAACACCAAGCAAATGGGGACCCTTAACAAAAATTAAAAAAAAAACATTTTATCAAAATTTTGTATTTTAACTCCCTAAAGCTGTATCGCATCGCGAGAAGAGAGTGAGACGTTTTCCTATGCGCATAATAACCTACGAAGAAGCAACGCGAAATTCATCGCATCGCTTATATTGTGAAGCGCTCTTAAATGAAAAACTTAAGGAATCACCGACAGCCGATATGCGACGTCGCATATCACAACATCGCGTAAGCAGCACACAATGATTGGATGATTAAAGTGCGATCTGCGATATTGCGATCTGCGATGAATTCGATCATCAATTCCTACAATGACACATCTTGACGACGCAATCCTCGACAATGTGATGCGAGTCACAGAAATCACTCATCGCAAAATGTCCTCGACACAGTGTTCAAGGAAAGTTGTCTGTAGACCAAAATTGGGCGCGCGCCTTAAAAGAAGTTAATGATTGTACGCCAAAGTATCCAAGAAGGATTTTGTTGTGTTTTTCGAAGAGTCAGTTCATTATGAGTGTCATGATAATGCATTCATTAGAGCTTAAAGCTTTCATGTCAATATTTTCGTCATTACTCTTTTCCTTTGCGTAAACTGTAAGACAGCAACTAACATAAAGCAATGTGCAGGAAACATCTAAGGAAAAGGGGAAAGCGTCAATACTCGGAGAACATAGAAGAGATGCCTTCGCAAACGAATGCCGCATGCAGCAGGACCGCGGATTCCAGAGTATCACTCAATAGATACTGATGGCAATAGACTATCCAAGACTCAGAGTCAAAGGCGCACAAAAGCAGCATGTTTACAAAAGATCCTGAAGCTTAGACTGGGCAAAGCAAAAAGAAAAACGCTAAAGAGGGAAAACGCACTAGAAAATCCTGGAACAAAGAACGGAAGCAATTTTCAATACAGAAAATTTTTCAGAGAGCAAAGTCCCTAACTTATTCAGTCATTCGCAAGGCCGGAAACCGAAATAGCAACAACACAATCAGTTTGAGAGAAATTCGGGTTATTACCAAGTATACACACAGTGAATACACCAAGCTAGAGGAAAATATATTCTAGTTTGTCAGAAAGTGGTGCCAGCTCTTGTTATTTCTATTTTCGTAACTCAAACGAAAGGAGAATACAACCAACCGACTCTTCCAAGCGAATGTTGCATTGCTTACAGCACTAAGGAGCAAATACAGAAACGGTTAGAAATTAGATTCAATTTTTAGAAATAAATTTCCTTTAGTAGAAGGGCGGTCATTTGAAACCATGTCCTAAATTTATGTAATTAAGATTAATTAGTTAGCAGTATTTAAACCCTTCTCAGGCATTTGGAGAAGGGTCCGGATATTTGTCAAAAAAACTTGTCCTCAGAACATGCACTTTTGCAGCCTCGGAGGGGGTTTTTGATGAATGGATGGATCGAGATTTATTAATGTTTGCATTTAATGTCTGCTACTGATGTTGCACTTTTGTACTCTTAGTAGATGTTAGAACAAGTAGAGATAAATCGTTATTGCTTGAAGCTTATGAGTGGAACCAGTCATAAATGGTACTTTTATCTCTTGACCAATTTCTGCTTATATTCTTAAAGTGATATGCAGTTTTCAGTTGTTTATATGTTAATGCATGAATGTGTGGGTTACCATTTGGCACTTCTGTACGGTGGAGTCATTTATTTGTGCTGGATATATGAATAAATTATTATGCGATATGCTGTTCACAACTGTTTTGCTTAACTTTTTATGCAGAATGGTTTATCTTAATTGATTTCTATTCTTATGATAGCTGAATGATCTTTATTACTAGTTATTGTTCGAAATCTCTTTAGATCGCATAATAGAAGAAATACACCCCGGGTTAGCGTAGATTAGATGTGTTGTTTCTCAACTAGATTACAATAGCATAGAGTTAGTTTAGAAGTTTGAATTAAATTAGCTTAGAATACTCTTAGATCAGCATCATCCAATTCTACACACAAACACACCCCTTAGATTGGGAAACTAGTCCCATTATCCCCAGTCGGACCCGCTATACCAAACGGATAAGGAGCTTCCAACCAAGGTCCGGACCGGGTGGGTATCCCCCTTGTTGTCGACCCGATTTTCGGGGCTTCAACATATTTGGCACTAGAAGGAGGGCCCGAACTATGAATGGCACCTAAACCAAATTCTAAATACCATTCTGAGAGTAAATCACCCTCATCAACTCCCCCAACTTCCCCAGTACGTTTAAATCCAGAGTCAGAAGTCGCTCGAGTATCAACCGCTGCTACATACCCTAATATTTCAGACCAATTTATCATTGAACCCCCTGAAGTTCAAACTCTGATTCGCAAACTCCAGGGATTTTCTATTTTTACCCAAAAGTCTGATAAATCGCGAAGCAGCGTGACTTCACAGTACAATCATGCTCATCCCCTGACCAGATTAAAGAGTGAAAAAGTTGGCATCCAACCAACTGAATTCCCTCTCCCCACCAGGAAAAGAGCAAGGAAAACACCACTAGAGTCTCATAGTGAGACTCTTTCATCTACGTCGTCCATTTCAACTCCCTCACTGCAAAGTCAGCCACCCACATCTTCATTCCAAATCACTCATCCATCTTCCACAACCCCTCCTCTTCAATCATCAAAGATCATAATATCTTCATCTTCCTAGCATCAAGGATCATCCTCTGCACTTTCATTTACTAGCATCTCAACGATGGCCCAGTCTCCATGGAACAATCCTGGGGCAGTTTTAATGCCTCCACCCCTGAGCGCAATACCGACCCATCTTGAGAAATGGCTACCCAAATTCAATCCAGAAGCAGGAATGCTAGCTGAAGAGAATATTAATAATTTCATGCTTTCTGTTAATCTCAACGGAGTTACCAATGAGGATGCTGTCGTCCGGATTTTTCCCTACACAATGCAAGGAACAGCCGGGTCATGGTACTTTTCATTACCTTCCGGGTCTATCACAAGTTGGGACATTTTTGAAAGTCAATTCCTTACCAAGTTTGATGATGACAGATCAACGACGATGTTAATCAACAACCTATCTAATCTTAAAGCCGAGGCTAGAGAACCCATCAAAGATTTCAATTTACGGTTCAATAAAATCCTCAACAAAATTCCCGCTGCTTCCCAGCCCAACGAAGAAGTGAGATGTGAATGGTATATTATGGCCTTACCATTGAACTTGGAAATCTTTGTGGATAGGGAAAATAAGACAACCTTAGTTGAAAACTTGACAGAGGCGATAACAATAGAGAAACTCATAGTAGCCCTGGAAAAAAGATCTGCGATAGAGGAACGCAAATCTAAGAAAATATTCTACAAGGAAGAGCCCAAGAAGAAACAATCGAAAGATCCTTTCAATTTGGAAGGATTACAAAAAGTGTTAAAAACCATGTCCAATGAGATGATTGACATAAAAAAACAAGTAGCAGAAACTTCTTCGAAAAAGCCCCACAAAGCTTTTAAAAGAAATCCTTCAATGGAGGTGAAACCACCCAACGCTATCTCAAACGTCGAATCCGAAGAAGAAGAAGAAGCAGAGAATACCACTGAAGGGCAGACTGATGACGAAGAAGTTGTGGAACTACAAGGAATGTGGGATTTCATCCTCCCGCAAGAAGAAGATCAAGAAGCGTTTCTGGTTAGCACACGAAGCAAAAATCAACTTGATCCTCCCCAAACTACCCCTAAGCAGAAGGGCGCAAGCCCTGCAGCAAAAGATAAAGTCACAACAAAGAAAAAAACCGCTAAAGCGACTCAATCTAGCCCAGTCCAATCAGATCAAACACCTCCATCAAAAACACTGATTGTGTCAGATGAAATGGAGTACAACATTATTGATGACATGAAAAAGACTAGGGCTAATATCACTCTTTATGAGTTGAGCAAATTGAAACATCAACAGAAGGTAATGATGAAAGAATTACATGCCGTGCCTACTACATCTTTTCCTACAACTATAGCTTCCCACAACACGGGGAAATCTCCAACCAACACGATCAATAAGGTTGACCCAAATGACATCGCCTTGATTGGAGGAAGATCAAGGTCTCATACTCCCCCTTTTCTTCTCACTTATGAAATTTTCAACAAAAACGTGCACAATTGTTTAGTAGATTCTGGTGCTTCAACGAATATTTTACCCAGATCAATATGTGCCAAGTTGAATGTTCAACCGCAAAAATCCACAGTGCGCATAGTTCAGCTTGATCGATCTCAAGTTGAAGTGATTGGTGAACTTAATCAAGTGACCATAAGATTGTCGTCTAACCCGAAGGTATGTCAGGTTATTGACATTCTAGTAGCTGATATCCCTGAATTCTATGGCTTAATTCTTAGCAGGGATTGGTCCGAAAAACTCCATGGATACTTCTCAACCAACTGGTCACACATGTGGTTACCCTACAATGGTAAACCGAATCAAATAAAGGTTGAACGAGAGTTACACCAGAAGTAAATAGTGACGGAATTGGAGGGAGAAAATGAAGCAATAGCATACAATAGCAGTATCATAGGCAATTACTCGGTAGATTCTTTCCTCGGAAATTTCAATGCTCATACCTCACCTTACTTAGAAAATTCAGTTTTGTCCCAAGTCGAAAATTTTTCCCAAACTGATAATTTGAAGTGTGTTAATTTTTTAGATAAACCTGTAAATACATCTTTGTTTTGGAAATTATATTTTGATGGCTCTAAATCTAACGAGGGAGCAGGAGCAGGATGCGTTCTGATTAGCCCAGATGGAAATAAGACCATGCTTACGTGCAGACTTGAATTCGATTTCACAAACAATACAGTGGAATATGAGGCCTTGGTGCAAGGCCTATACAAAGCAATTGGGTTGAACGTTAAGTACCTTGAAGTCTTCGGAGACTCTGAGATTATCGTCAAACAGGTACGTAACACCATACATTACCTATCAGGTCATTTGAAGCACTATCAATCTTTAGTATAAGATCTGACTGCACATTTCATAGCATTTAATATTTCGTCAATTCCAAGACTCCAAAGCGAGCGCAGACCTGTTAGCTAACGTGGCCTCTAGACTTATTCCCTCTGAAGATTTTAGTCCAGGTAGATTCTCAATTGAATTAATCTTTAGACCGTCCATCCCTGACAACATTACAAACTGGAGAGTTTTCAATGACGATCTAGACATTGTAAATTTCCTCACTTCTGAAGGATCCTACTCAATTCAAATAATTGCCGAAGATCATCATGATCACCAAATACAACAAAATAGCACTGATAATGCTATACCTAAATCGGTGGTTAAGTTAGAAGACTTATATGATTTGAAAAGTAGGTTTAAAAGGTCTAACAATTCTAAGCTCTACAGTTCTACTCTGAACTACGAATTAGTAAACCTAGGAACCGATGAGAAACCACAAAACGTTAATCTAGGCCATGACCTAGCCCCTGATGAAAAATAAGCATATATTCGTCTTTTGAGACAATACAAAAATGTTTTTGCCTGGAATTACGATGAGCTGAAGACATACGACACTTCTATCATTCAACATACTATCCCTATGATTGACAATGAAAAACCTGTCCAACAGAAACTCAGAAAAATCCACCCCAATTTAGAAAATCAGATAAAAACTGAGCTAAATAAGTTATTGAGAGCCAGAATAATTTTCCCCGTCAGACATTCCAAATGGGTCTCCAATATGGTACCAGTTAGAAAGAAAAACGGAGATATTAAAATTTGTATCGATTTCCGGAATCTCAACAAAGCCTGTCAAAAAGACATTTTCCCCTCCCACCTATGGAGCAGATATTACAGGCAGTAGCAGGCTCAGAATTAATGTCTTTTTTGGATGGATTTTCAGGATACAATCAAGTGCTGGTACATCTCGATGATCAGTTAAAAACCACATTCCGAACTAAATGGGGCACATACGCATATCGGAAGATGCCATTTTGTTTGATCAATGCTGTCGCTACATTTCAGAGAGCCATGGACATCACATTCAAAGGTTTAGTCAATAAATCTGTAGTGATTTACCTGGATGATATAACAGTGTACTCCAAGAAGCGAAGCGACCATCTCAAAGACTTGAAAAAAATCTTTCAACGATGTTTAAGGTATGGGATTTCACTTAACCCAAAGAAATCTTTTTTCGCATTAAGTGAAGGAAAACTTCTAGGATTCATAGTGTCAAAATCTGGTATTCACATTGAACCTGACAAAATCAAATAAATTTCTGAAATATCCATGCATCATAACAAAAAAGCCATGCAATCTTTCCTTGGTCAAATCAATTTTGTGAAGAGATTTGTCCCAGATTGCTCACGTATTGTTTCTCCTTTGCAAAATATGATTAAAAAGAATTCAAATTTTAAATGGGGTCAAGATGAGCATGAAGCATTCAACTTGATCAAACAAGCTATCATTAACGCTCCATCTTTAGCGAACCCAAATTTTTCAGAATCTTTTATCTTATACACATTTTCCTTAGAGAAATCTTATGCCGCGATTCTAACTCAAACAAATCAAGAGAAAGCGGAAGCTCCAATCGCATTTTTTAGCTCGAATTTACAAGGTGCTGAACTCAACTATTCAGACGTGGAGAAACAGGCATATGTTATTTTCAAAGCGATCAAATATTTCAGACCTTTCTTACTTAAAGCCCATACTAAGGTCATAGTACCGTTTCCAGCATTAAGAAACCTTCTGATACAGAAGGATGTGGGCGAAAAAAGAGCAAATTGGATCACTGCTTTACAAGAATACGATCTTGAGATCAAACCAGCAAAAATTGTAAGAGGTCAAGGCTTCTGCAAAATGTTGGCTGGAGCATCACAAATTCCTGAGAATTCATCTGAAGAGGTACATACGTATGAGGTAAGCCTAAACGATGTAGAATCATTATATGCTGACACCATTTATTATCTTAAGAACGGGTATGCTCCATCACACCTGGATCACACCAAGAAAAGAGCTCTGAGATTGAAAGTTAAACAATACCAGCTCATAAATGATGTTATGTTTAAAAGGAATTACGATTCTGTGATTCTTAGGTGTCTTGAGAAAACTGAAGCCGAAAAGGTTTTGTAGGAACTCCACGATGGACCAGCAGTCAGACACTATGCTGGAGATGCTACTGCACATAAAGTCTTACGTGAAGGATATTATTGGCCCACGTTGTTCAAAGACTCACACAGTTACGTGAGGAAATGCCAAGTCTGCCAGACTGTTGCAGGGAAACAAAAGAAACGGTCCATGCCACTACAGCCGGTAAACATCGAGAAACCATTTAGTCAGTGGGGCTTCGACATAATAGGTGAGATCGTTCCTCACTCTTCTAAGCAGCATAGGTACATCCTTATGGCAACAGATTATTTTACTAAATGGGTAGAAGCAGTTCCTCTCAAGACAACTAATTCTGAAAACATTATTGAATTCATAGATCAATTTATAATCACTAGGTTTGGATTGCCAACGGCCTTAATGTTTGATAATGCTTCATACTTTTCTGGAAATACAATGATTGAGTTTGCACTTAAAACAGGGTTCAAACTGAAATATTCGGCCAACTAATATCCGTAAGGTAATGGATTGGCTGAGTCAACAAACAAAAACCTGATCAGGATTATTAAAATAACAGTCGACCAAAACCAAAAGAATTGGCACAAATCATTGGTAAATGCTTTATGGGCAGATAGAATAACGAAGAAAGCTTCAATCGACACTTCTCCCTTTAATTTAGTTTATGGGAAAGAAGTAGTTCTTCCAACTCACTTAGTCATCCCCTCTTTGTCTTTGGTACAACATATCGATGAGGTATCTACCTCCTCCATACAACTAAGACAAATGGAAATAATTAAATTAGAAGAATGACGAGAACAAGCTAAGAAAACCCATGCTCATCACCAAGTGCTGATAAAATCATCTTTTGACTCAAGCATAATGACCACAAAGAATTTTCAAATGGGAGACTTAGTTTTGAAATGGGATAAGGCTCATGAAGAAAAGGGCAAACATACGAAATTTCAGAAACTGTGGCTTGGTCCTTTTCAGATTGTAGAAGTCATAGGCCCATAGACATTTGTGTTGCAGGATTTAGCAGGTAGAAGAGATTCTTTGCCTGTTAATGGACAGGTTCTTAAAATATATTTTCCATAGAAGATCACTCTTCTATTTTTGTAGGAAAGTTTTAGTTTTTATTTGTTTTTCTCTTTCTTATAAATAAAACCAGTTGTAGATGGTCACTAAAAGGGTTCATGAAAAAGACACCAACTCTCTATCAGATTTTGAGCTTTTCGCTTGTACAAGAACAAAAATTTTCGAAAAATCTGATCTTTATTATTGACAGGTAGAGTTAACTTTAGCCTAGACATGATACTAGTTTCAACTTCAAAAATGTGATGAAAGCAACCTTTGGGAAGAAATTATTTTATATCAGCACAATGAAAGGTATCAATAATAAAATAAATATTCTCTGTAAGGCTGCTGTTTTCAAACTCTATTATTTTCGTCCAGAGCTTTCTTAAGGAAAAACAATGACTTCCTCCCTGCTAAAGGAAATCACAGCATTCAGAGGAAAAATCCGAGAAAACACTGTATCTCAAAGAATAAGAGGTCTCATCACGAGCCGGCTTATCATGATCACAGATATTATAACTTGCTGACTTTGCCAATACTATCTACCAAAACAGGGCAACGACTCAAGATTGTTGCAATCAAAAGACAAGGGGTCTCATCACGAGCTAGCTTGTTCAGCAAAAGTGTAAATCAAGTGAATGACTGTGTCATAATTTGGCCACCAAACCAAGACATTGTTCTTTAGAGAATAAAAAAGAAAAAAGTGTCAAAAAAGGGTTTTCCTTTGAAAAGTTGTAAATAACCTCAAGCAGGATAAAGGATCATTTTTGGGTAACAGGTAACCCTATCGAGGCTATGGATTCTTGCGGGCAACAGAGGCTCTACCTATGACAAATGAGCATATTTTAAAAGCCAGTACGCAGAGAAGACCTTATTTTATCTTTAAAAGACCAAGTAATGTCTGGTTTGAATACAAGAACTAAGCCTGAGGAAACAAACAATTGGAATATGAGAAGGTTGAGATGAAGTATCATTGATAGGATAAGGCGTAATATACTCTATCTGTCCATAACAAAATTTAGACATATGAAAATTTTTCTGCTTCGGAAGTTAAAATTCAATATAGTAAAACAGAGATAACTGGTTCTTCAGAGTGAATCGCCATTGTTTTGGTCACCAACACCCCCCCTCTTTGATTGGTATTAGCAATAACAACAAGCAAATGGGGACCCTTAACAAAAATCCAAAAAAAAAACATTTTATTAAATTTTTTGTATTTTAACTCCCTAAAGTTGTATCGCATCGCGAGAAGAGAGTGAGACGTTTACCTATGCGCATAATAAGCTGCGAAGAAGCGACGCGAAATTCATGCATCGCTTATATTGTGAATCGCTCTTAAATGAAAAACTTAAGGAATCGCCGACGGCCGATATGTGATGTCGCATATCGCAACATCGCGTAAGCAGCACACAATGATTGGATGATTAAAGTGCGATCTGCGATATTGCGATCTGCGATGAATGCGATCATCAATTCCTGCGATGACACATCTTGACGACGCAATCCTCGACACTGCGATGCGAGTCGCAGAAATCACTCATCGCAAAATGTCCTCGACACAGTGTTCAAGGAAAGCTGTCTGTAGACGAAGATTGGGCGCGCGCCTTAAAAGAAATTAATGATTGTATGCCAAAGTATCCAAGAAGGATTGTGTTGTGTTTTTCGAAGAGTCAGTTCATTATGAGTGTCATGATTATGCATTCATTAGAGCTTAAAGCTTTCATGTCAATCCTTTCGTCATTACTCTTTTCCTTTGCGTAAACTGTAAGACAACAACTAACATAAATCAATGTATAGGAAACATCTAAGGAAAAGGGGAAAGCGTGAATACTCGGAGAATAGAGAAGAGATGCCTTCGCAAATGAATTTCGCATGCAGCAGGACCGCGGATTCTAGACTATCACTCAACAGATACTGATGGCAATAGACTATCCAAGACTCAGAGTCAAAGGCGCACAAAAGCAACATGTTTACAAAAGATCCTAAAGCTTAGACTGGGTAAAGCAAAAAGAAAAACGCTAAAGAGGGAAAAGGCACCAAAAAAGCTTGGAACAATGAACGGAAGCAGTTTTCAATACAGAAAATTGTTCAGAGAGCAAAGTCCCTAACTTATTCAATCATTCGCAAGGCCGGAAACGAAATAGCAACAACACAATTAGTTTGAGAGAAATTTGGGTTATTACCAAGTATACACACAGTGAATACACCAAGCCAGAGTAAAATATCTTCTAGTTTTCCAGAAAGCGGTGCCAGCTCTTGTTATTTCTATTTTCGTAACTCAAACGAAAGGAGAAGACAACTAGCCAACTCTTCCTAGGCGAATGTTGCATTGCTTACAGCACTAAGGAGCAAATACAAAAACGGTTAGAAATTAGATTCAATTTTTAGAAATAAATTTGCTTTAGTAGAAGGGCGGTCATTTGAAACCGTGTACTAAATTTATGTAATTAAGATTAATTAGTTAGCAGTATTTAAACCCTTCTCAAGCATTTGGAGAAGGGTCCGGAAATTTGTCAAAAAAACTTGTCCTCAGAACATGCACTTTTGCACCCTCGGAGGGGGTCTTTGATGAATGGATGGATCGAGATTTATTAATGTTTGCATTTAATGTTTGCTACTGATGTTGCACTTTTTTACTCTTAGTAGATGTTAGAACAAGTAGAGATAAATCGTTATTGCTTGAAGCTTATGAATTGAACCAGTCATAAATGGTACTTTTATCTCTTGACCAATTGCTGCTTATATTCTTAAAGTGATATGCAGTTTTAAGTTGTTTATATGTTAATGCATGAATGTGTGGGTTACCATTTGGCACTTATGTATGGTGGAGTCATTTATTTG
Source organism: Pinus tabuliformis (assembly GCA_031772625.1). Lineage (NCBI taxonomy): Eukaryota > Viridiplantae > Streptophyta > Pinopsida > Pinales > Pinaceae > Pinus > Pinus tabuliformis. Next base: position 1,086,748,216 of record CM062820.1, on the reverse strand, counting down.
TGCTTGATATATGCATAACGTATTATGCGATATGTTGTTCACAACTGTTTTGCTTAACTTTTTATGCAGAATGGTTTATCTTAATTGATTTCTATTCTTATGATAGCTGAATGATCTTTATTACCAGTTATTGTTCGAAATCTCTTTAGATCGCATAATAGAAGAAATACACCCCGGGTTAACGTAGATTAGATGTCTTGTTTCTCTACTAGATTACAATAGCATAGAGTTAGTTTAGAAGTTTGAATTAAATTAGCTTAGAATACTCTTAGATCAGCATCATCCAAATCTATACACACACACACACCCCTTAGATTGGGAAACTGGTCCCATTATCCCTAGTGGGACCCGCTATACCAAACGGATAAGGAGTTGCCAACCAAGGTTTGGACCGGGTGGGTATCCCCCTTGTTGTTGACCTGATTTTCGGGGCTTCAACAGTCCCCAAGGTTTGAGTTGGTTGCATGGGATTTTGGTTTGGCTTCAAGGTCCTCCATTTGAGGGAAGAGATAGCAGTTGACGTGGTAGTACTGTGTAGGGAGCCCAATGTTCTTTTCCATGTGTATTTATGTTTATGCTATTATCCTGCGAGTAGGACTCCCCATCCTACAGTTGATTATTGTAGACCCCCTCATCTAGTTTGTATTCATAGCTTCTGGATCAACACCTCTATTCTAGGTGTTGCTTTATTAATTTTGTTGGTGACGAAGTCATTGGGGGGGAGAGGAAATTTTCATCCTATGAAACTAATTCAACAGAGAAAGGTAATAACTCTTGTTGGGGGTTTCCTTTTTTAAAAGAGCTATGGAATTGCATTTTTTGGAAATTTACTATCAGGTACTCGGATTAGGAGGTATAGTCGGATCTTCGCGTAACACTCAAGGTAAGGTGTTGGTATCAATAGGATGGGGTTGCTTTGAAAATGTATAAGTGACGTGATAGAGTGCGGAAAGGGATAGGACCAAGGGGACAGAGAGTTGAGCACACTGTGGGAAGCTATGGATATGGAGGGAGAAGGATGAATGGAAGCAGAGTTAGAGGAGGAGGTGGCCCATAATCTGACCCTTCTCTTGGTCATGTAGTTATTCCTTCACCTTTTGGCACCTTGAAGTAACAATTGTGGAATTTCAGACTTCTCCTGGAACAATTGGGGAAAAACTGTCATGATGATTGTAATTAAATCATAAGTTTCATGAATGATTTGTAGCACAATCAATGAAATATGTAAGGTTGTTTGGCTTCACTTTGGTGGGCCAAAGGCAACTATTTAATATAATTGAACAAATGGATGGGATATTGGCTCATTTAAAATTCCATGTCCACGAGGAACCTAGGAATCCAAATTCACTTGGTAACCATTTGGTTAATCCTCCTACGCCTAGATTTATGTCGGTTGTGTTTATCTTAGGGGTCGTTTGGACATTATGGTCTTTTTATTTTTGGGTTCTTAGTCAGTTCTGACAATTTTTAATTAGTTTTTATGCTTCTATTATGACCAACAAATTAGGTAGGAGAGAGGTCGAAAGAATAGTGAATATTGGAAATCCATGGTGTAATCTTAAGTTGAATTCATAGAAGCATTTAGCTATATATATATATATATATATATATATATATATATATATATATATATATATATATATATATATATATATTGACAACACATCAATATCAATATGTCACTACATCAATTTATAACAATATATGAGTTTATACATTTGCTCAATTTGACGTGGCCTAACATAATAGGTTATTGTCTAGTCAATTTGTTCAATGGTCATGTATTTTGGTGGATAGTGTGGCTAGAATCATTGAAAATGGGTCTATAAAGGTTCTAATCTATGACTGAATACATGATGGTATGGATAAACATTATGTTCTATGGTCATTTTGTCTATTAGTTAGACTATGTCTTTTATTTATGGTTGACAGTGATAGTGAAATATTCTTACCACATCTCTTCAGTTGTAATTTCAACAAAAAAATCCAGTAAACACAATGATAGTGAGATTATTGATATTTTATAATGTATTTAATTAAAAAACCACAAACCAAACAAATATGTTTATTTTTATTTTTAATTATGATCAACATTGGAGATGGAATGGGGTCGGCTCTGCATCATAGGCAAATGAAACCCTATTGACAGGGGTTTACAGGCCGTTCTACGGCCCTGTAAGCCCCCACTCCCCCGTACTTCCCCCCGTACTTCTTTTTTTCCGAGCCGGTTTTCACTTTTCCCTCTCGACCCGCGGCTCCATATAACGTTTTTTACCCTCACTCCCCTGTTTCATATTTTACCCTAGGTTTTACCTGGCCACCTGCACTTCTCACATCAGAACGGCGCCTTGACTCTCCTAATCGGCCGACAGCACGGAGGTGGTTGTTTTCATTTCCGGAGAGAGGGACTTGTGAACAAAGCCGTTCCACCTGCATATCCACAACGGTCTCCCCCGCTGTCGGTGCCGACCCTAAGCGGTTACCAGGTTTCGAGGCAGGCACTAGCAGGCGGTTACTAGATTTCCGAGGTGGGCACTTGCAGCTGTCGACATGGACTCAGAAGAGGTGGATTATTCGGATTCCCCGCTGGCGGAAAGCTCCATCTGGCGCTCCACGTTCACATCATCTGGGGGTCTGCACAGTGGGAATATGTCTGCCAGTTTTGAGCATCTTTCTCCAACTATTGACCTGTCTCTCCCCTCCTCCCTTTACCCTGGCGAGCCCTCCTCCTGGAACTCCTTTGCTGTTCCTTCCCTGGCTTCTCTCGGTTTCCTAGCAGACTGTTTACAGTCCTCCCCGAATGCTGTTGCCCCCCTTCTGCCAGATTTACCCTCCCATTCCCTCTTCCCTACAAATCCCACGGAGATCCCTACTCATCTTGTGGAAAACCCTCCCCTTTCGGAACCTAACCCCCCCTCGGTCCTTCCCTTTCCCTCTGGCAGCTATCACACCGTTCCCCCTCTCCCTGAAGCCATCCCCGCTCCCGGGTCTATCCCACATCCCCCCCACCTGTTCCCCCCCTGCGGGCTCACAGGCTCCTGTTAACCCGGGCCGCATGTCCTCCCGCCCTTCTAAGAAACAACGCTGTTTTAAATCCACAGTCGAGGACATCTTCCAGAGGCTGGAAGAGGATATACAGTGGGTGGACACCATGGATCTGGCGGACTGTGTCCTTGTGGGTCGGATTCGAGGCAGACATACCACGGCGGCAAAAATAAAGCAATGGGCCACAGAGATCTGGGGTCAATACCTAGCGGAAATCCCATCTGTTCAGAAATTCGTGTGAGGATGGTTCGCACTCAGATTCGCAAGGGCAGAACACACGAGCTGGGTTCTTTAATCTTTTTGGCACTTTGAAAAAGCTCCGGTCCTACTCAAGCGATGGATGCCCCTCCTCGACTCGGAGACGAAGCTGTTTGGCATTGGACCTGTCTGGGTCAGACTACCGGGATTGCCCTTCAGTACTGGTCTGAAGATATCTTCAGGAGAATTGGGAATGCGCTCGGCACTTTCATGGAATCTGATAAATCCTACATCTCGGGCTCGATGGCTTATGCAAGAATCCTAGTGCACATGGACACCAGAGGGGGAGTGCCGGAAAATATCACAATACAATGAAAATCCACTTCAAGGAAGCAGAAGCTCGATTATGAGGGCATCCCCTATCGATGCAGAAGATGCCACCAGGTGGGTCATCTATACAAGGACTGCCCCCTCCTTCAGAAGACCCAGCAGGCAGCTACAGGCTAGGACCTGCCCACTACAGAAGGTCTACCTGACCCTCCCGCAGCAGTGGCACCAAGGGCGGACCACAACATTACATCCGACACGGTGGAAGCGCCTCCAGCACCTCGCCGCAAGAAGCAAGCATCGAATTCGACTCGGCCTCTATCTCCACCACTGACGTGTTCAAAAGCCGCAAAAGGAGCTGTCTTCTCTTCGGGTACGTCCTCTACATTGTCTGCCTCTGCTTCTCTACTTGCATCTTTGAGTTTATCAGCCTCTAGTTTGCCCCCCCCATCAGGATCCCGCCTCCCTCTTCCCCGTCAGCAGTTGACCTGGTTAAGGTTGTATGCCCTCCCCAACCCCCTCCCCGCTCACATTATTTGTCCTGCCCCATCCCGAAGCTAACTGGATTTCCCACCTCCTCCTTGCTTCCCTCTTTCCCCCTCCCATCTTTTCCTTTGCCCTCCCCTTCGGTAAACTCATCTCCGAGATACCCCACCCGCTTGACCACAAAGCAGAAAGTCTCGGACTCCATTGGGCTGTCGGTGGAGCCCCATATCCTCTTGCCCAAGCAGGGGCGTGGTCGACCTACCTCAATGTCTAAAGCTCAGAAACAAGCGGGGGACGAGGTCCTCCAAGGCAGACATCATACTATTCATAGGGCCCTTAGAGCGCAGGACACCCTCCACCACCCCCCTCCATGAAAATCTTGTCTTTCAACTGTAGAGGGTTGGCCAGCCCGGAAAACAAATCGGCCCTGAAGCGCCTCTTACTCTCGAACCCGGTGGACATCATCTTTTTACAAGAAACCTTATGTAGAGCAGACACTGTAACCTCCATACTTGGTTCATGGCTACCTGGGTCGACTTTTACAGCCATTGATGTATCAGGCCGTTCAGGAGGCATTGCTATTGGCTTTAAGAACAATTCCACATATCTAAAGAATATCTGGGGTGGAGGGGGTTTTTTGGGGGCAGACATATACTCTAAAGATCTGGAGGAAAATATTAGAATCATCAATGTCTATGGACCCTGTCTAAACAGAGAGCAGTTCTGGAAAAAGCTCTTCAGCTCCCCTCTTCTACAAGCTGAGAACACTATTTTGGGTGGAGACTTAAATTTCTCTTTGGGTTTCTCTGAATCATGGGGACATCTGGCACAAATCGATCCCCTCTCTGACTACTTTGGGCAGTTGCTTGAGGACCATCATTGGATTGATCTCCCTTCTGCAAAAATCCAATACACATGGAAGAACAACCGATCAGGGGATCAAAGCCTAGCTAGAAGGCTGGATCGTGTCATCATCAAGGAAGTGATCTGCAACCAACACCCTAGATCTTGGCAGTGGGTGGGAAGTGGTGGGATCTCGGACCATAGGCCCATATACTTGGAAATGGGAGTAAGACAGCAGGCCCAAAAAGCCCATTTCAAATTTAATTCCACTTGGCTCCGGGATCCCACTTACATCAAACTAATATCTGATTTCTGGAAAGCACATCCGATTCCTGAGGATGTGGAACCAGCCACCAGTTTTGTAAGGAACCTCTCCAAAATCAAAGTGATTTCAAGAGATTGGGAAAAAATGAAGAGAAAACAGGACGATCAAACTATATCTCTGGCTGAACAAGCTATCGAGGTTCTTGAATCCCACACAGATGGAACTTATATATCCCCAGACCAGAAATCTATGTATGAAGGCCTCATCAAGAGGAGAACACAGGTTCTTAGAGATAGGGAGGACTCTTGGAGACTAAGGAGCAGAGCCATTTGGCTCAAGGAGGGGGATGAGAACACAAAGTTTTTCCATCGCTTTGCAAATGGTCGGAAGGCGATCAACACTATCTGGGAGCTGCAAGATGATCAAGGACATCCGGTTAGCAATCCTGGAGAACTTGCCTATCTAGCTTCATCGCACTTCAGGAACATATACAAGGCCCAAGGACAAGCAAGTCTATTAGAAATCATGAGAGTGGCAGAACCCTTCCCTCGATTTGTGGATGATGAAGATGCAGAGGAGCTTACAAAAGAAATTACATTGGAGGAATTGGAAGCTACCATCAGGGGATTCCAAAAGGACAAGAGCCCGGGACCTGACGGCTGGACCATTGAGTTCTATTTAGCCTTTTTCGAACTGCTAGGACAGGACATTCTCAAAGCTATCAATCACTGTAGCCTTACAGGATCTGTCCCCTCAAGCATCAAAGCCACCTTCATTGCCCTCATCCCCAAATCTGATAAGCCGAAATCCTTTAATGATTTTAGGCCTATCTCGCTCTGTAACTGCCTCTATAAGATTTTGGCAAAAATCCTAGCGAACAGGCTCAAGCCCATCCTCTTTGCCAATATATCCTCCGAACAATTTGCTTTCCTCCACCGACGCCAGATCCACGAAGCTATTGGTAATGCTCAAGAGCTTCTTCACTCAATGCAGAGCAAGAATCTGAAAGGAATGATCCTCAAGGTTGACCTCTCAAAAGGTTTTGATAGGGTAAATTTGCTATACATCAGAATGCTTCTCACCCATTTGGGATTCCCATTCCTTTTCATTAAAAGAATCATGAGCTGTATCTCTGATGTTTCGTTCAGTGTCCTCCTAAATGGCTCCCCCACCCCTTTCTTCACAGCCGAAAGAGGCCTCAGACAAGGATGCCCCCTATCTCCCCTTCTGTTCCTACTCATTATGGAAGGGCTAAGCAGGCTGATTGCTACTGAACACAGGAGAGGTCGAATAAAAGGGATTAAAATTACGGACAACTGCTCCCTTACTCATCTTCTGTTTGTGGATGATGTACTTATCTTTTTAAATGGAAGCATGGCTGACTCATCAACGTTACAACACGTCTTTGATCTTTTCCAGAAAGCTACTGGTATGGTTATAAATGTTCAAAAATCCACCTTAACATCTCTTGGTTGTACTCTGCAAGAAATCATCTACACAAAAAATCGCTTCCCCTTTCCAATTCACCCTATGGAGGAAGGGCTGAAGTATCTGGGTTTCCGTGTGAAACATGGAGGATGTAGAATAGCTGACTGGATATGGTTAATCACAAAGGTGGAGAAGAGAATTAATGTGTGGTACAATAGATACCTCACAAGGGCAGGAAGACTCACTCTTATTAAAGCAGTGCTGGAAGCTACGCCAGTGTACTGGATGTCTCTGGCATGGATACCAAGAGGGATCTTAACCAGGCTTCAAAAAATTTGCTGCAGATTCCTATGGAAGGGGAACAAACAGGGAAACCTCTTCGCATGGGTAAAATGGGACACCATTGCAAGACCTAAAAAATGGGGAGGCTGGGGAATAAAGAGACTAGATTTATTTGCAAATGCTCTGGCAGCAAAATTGGGATGGCAACTTCTCACATCTCATAGTCTCTGGAAACAAGTAGTTATGGAAAAATACATTGCACCGGAAAGCATATACAGCTGGATTCGCAGGGAACACAGGGGAAGTGGAAGACACTCAATCATCTGGAAAGCAGTCCTCAATTCCCTTCCCCTAATTCGGGAGGGACTTACATGGAGAATCCATCAGGGGAATTCTGTCCGCATTGGTATAGATCCCTGGATTGGATGCGGCAATATGCATAGGCTATCTGGGCAGCTCATAGCACATCTAACGGATCAGGGTGTCACACATGTTGCTCATATTGCAGACCAAGAGAACTCCAGTTTTCTTCATCAAGCTTGGAAGACAACGCCAGATCTCCTCATTCCAGAACAATGGAGACAAGAATGGGAGTCATATACCGAGGCTCTCACACAAGCACACATCAGAATATCGGAGGAGGAAGACGAGATTGTATGGGCACTAGCTAAAAATGGATTATATACCCCAAAGGAGGGATACTTGCAGCTCATGCAACCATATCAGCCCGACAATACACAACAATGGTGGAGAGCTATTTGGCATCTAAAAGTAGCCCCTAGAATGCGACTGCTCATGTGGGCTATCCTTTCCAACAAAATTCCTACTGGGGAAAATTTGAAAAAACGATCCTTCTATGGACCGTTCTGGTGCCATTTGTGCAGAAGGAATGAAGAAGACATTGAACATCTCTTCCTTTCCTGCCCAGTAGTTCATGAACACTGGTCCTTTCTTACCTCACGCTCTCCCTCCCTCCATCAATGGCAAGGCCCATCCATCATCGATGCCTGGAAGAACTGGCAGGAGAAATACTCTGGAAAAGATAAGAACATCCCACTCCTCATGTGCTGTTCCATCTGGATAGCAAGGAATCGTGCAATCTTCGACCAAAAACCTCCTCACTGGCCTATCATAATTTCCCACATTTTTGCAGATCTTGCACTCATACCTGATGATCCTCCACCAGCCCCTCCTCGGACTATAACCCCAGAACTCATAGATAAATCTATCCCCTGGGCTTACTTTGATGGCTCAGCCCAAGAGGAAGGCTGTGGGGGGGGAGCCCTCCTCTACCTCAGAGAAAACCACTATTTCATGCTCCAAATTCAGCTGGGACGGGGCACAAACAATTATGCCGAGCTCACGACTGCAAAACACCTCATTTCCTTTGCACATGAGAAAGGATGCACAAAACTACAATTGTTTGGAGATTCAAAACTTGTCTGCAATTGGCTCACCAGAAAATCAATTTGCACTGCTTTCTCTTTGAGACATATACTGGATGAGGCACTCAGACTAACAGATGCTTTTGAAAAATTTGACTGTCATCATATTTACAGGGAGCACAACACTCGGGCGGACTACCTTTCCAAGCAAGCAGTGCAGAGGCAAGAAGCGGACTGGCTAATACAGGAAGAACTGGATGGAACCTTCTTTCAACACTACCACAGACCCTTTGATGATCAACAGGCACAAAGGGGCGCTCAGCACTGAAAGGGGTCCCATCATACACAAAATTTTGTTTTTTCTATGCTTTTATATATAATCTGTTATATATGAACTGTATCGACCCAAGGCGGATAATCATAGTTTTTATTTTTGGGCAGCAAGCTACAGCTGCACAGTAATGATACAGCACCGGAAAACATACACAGTATATGTTCTTATTCTGCTGTTTTTTTTTGGATATATACCTCTCCGAGGTGGCACACTCCCTGCGTGGAGATAAACAGTTGGGGAGAGGAATGATTTCTTTTTGTTTACCTGTCCAGTTTTGGAACTATTATCACAGTTCTTTTAGACAGTTTTGAGAGGCAACCAGCCTCAGTATGCATATGCTCAGCATCTACAGAACGTAATTTATTTTGACTTAATAGAAATTACGACTTTTTCTATGGGAAAAAAAATTATGATCAACATTACTTTTTATTTAGAAAATTGAAAAAAAATCAAATTTGGTATAAAGAAAAGATATTCATGTACTGTGACACTTTTAAATTGAGAAGTTTTTACTAATTTTAAAACATAAAATTATTTAAATACAATTTTTAAAATAATTATAATAACTATTTCCCTAATATAATATTTATAATTTTTTTGTAAATCTAAAGTTACCCTAAATCAATACAAATCATTCTTATAAAAATTCTACTAATTATAAATAAATTTACTTACCATGAGTGTTAGAGCCAACTACTCTATGGAGTACGATAACTATTTGTTCGCATAAATTACAATGCATTAACTATTTGAGTGTGCATTTAGTACTTTGGACATGTATTACTGCGGGTCGGTGTAGCATTGTATGTTGAATTGATTTCCATGCCTTGAGCTCCCAGTAGATGGCACGGAGATAGTGACAGATTTCAGAGTTAAACTTCTGGCTACAAGAAACCATTTAGATGATAAACAATTCCGATAACGAATCCCAATGTCCGTCTTTGTAAATGGAGATGGAGAGGTGGGCCCAAATAACCATGTAAGTATGGAATGAGAGCCGACAATCAAGATAAGGGTTGTTGCGTATCCTAGCCTAACTTATCATATCCTATCCTACCCTTTCCATGTCGAGCCTAGCCTAGCCAAAACTAACCTAACATGGCCTGGCCTAGCTTACCCTGCCCTAGCCTACTTAATGTAGAGTACGCTACCCTTGCATAAGCTAGATGAAACTAGCCTACTCTAACCTAGCCTAAATTAGCCTAGCCTAAACAAGCATAGCATAACCTAGCCCAAACTAACCTAAATTAAACTAGCCTAGAGTAAAGTAGCCTAGGATGACCTACTGTAAACTAGCCCAACATGGTGTAGCATGAACTAGCCTAGCCTAAAGTAACCTAACCTAGCCAAAACTAGCTTAGCCTAAATGAACCTAGCCTAGCTTGCTGAGACTAAATTAGCCTTTCCTATCCTAACTTAGCCTAGCCTATCCTAACCTAGCCTAAATTAGTCTAGGTTAAACTAGCCTAGCCTAACCTAGCCTAAACTGTCCTAGCCTAACCTAGCCTAAACTATCCTAGCCTAACCTAGCCTAACCTAACCTATCCCATACCATCCTAGTCTAGCCTAGCCTAAACTAGGCTATCTATTCTTGGCCTAGCAATAACTAGACTACTTTAGCCTACATTAAACTATCTTAGCCTAAGATAGCCTAACATAGAATACCCTAGCCTAGCCTACCATACCTTAGAGTAAAATAGCCTAGCCTAACCTAAATTACCCTAACCTAGCTTAAAGTAGCCCACCCTAGCCTAACCTACCCTAGCATAGATTAGCCTACCCTAGGCTAACCTATATCTTAGTGTATGCTAGTCTACCCTAGCTAAACTCAGCCTACACTAGCCTATCCTAGTCTACCCTAACCTAACCTATCATAGCCTAACCTAGCTTAATATACTATATCATAGCTTATCTTTCCAACGAAAGGGATTGATATGGTTGCCTCCGATCTGCACCACTGGAAGTCGAGGGTTCTGTGTCTAGTCGACATAGAAGCAGGCTACCTACAGTAACAGACAATGGGACAAGCATGCCAAACAAAGCATAGATGAAGGAAGAGTTAATGTTATAAATAATGTAAACAAAACATAGATGGAGGAAGAGTTAATGTAAATAATGTTAACTTCTTGCATGCTTTTCTGGTAATAGATACTATCAATGCAATGGTTCACTTTAATCCATGCTTTTTAATGTGTCGATTGGCCAGTTATAGATTCTCACGTTTTTCAAAATTTGTTTTTGACATGAATGAATTTTATTCTAATGGTTTCTAAATTTGTTTGAATTTAACGATCTTTTAATCCTTGCTTTTAAAAAAATAATTATGGTTTATCACTAATTTATTCATATTTATTTTTAAATTTAATTATATGATTTTTTATTATTTTGTTTCTCTTTTTTTATATAATTAGCAATTAAGTTACAAATAAGTAATTTTATTTTTATGCATTTAATTATTTTTATTGACTTTTTCTTTGGGAATAAATATGATAAAATATATACTAACTTTAAATTTAGCTAATTATTTTTAAATTTAATTACATCATCTCATTTTATTTAGTGTTTATTTTTTTCAATATTTAGTACAATACTATATCTTACAAATTTTATTAGATATTATTATTTATTTATTTATTAAAAATGAATATATATATATACAATTATATATATGATTATATTTTCCTCAAAATCATATAGAATTAAGTACATCTACATGTAACATGGAAAATTTAGTTTAAGGTATAAAGTGAGCTCCTAATATAGTAGTGTTCGAGTGTACCATTTTGTTTTATATTTTTAACTTATAATGTTTTAAAATTGTCATATATATATATATATATATAATTTGGATCTTCATGTTTATATTTTTCTCAAAATCATATGATATTAAGTCCTTTTACATGTAACATGGAAGATTTAGTTTATAATGTATGGTAGGCTCCTAATATGGTAGTGTATGAGTGTACCTTTCTATTTTTTATTTTTTTTAACTCATAATGTTTAAAAATTGGGAAATGTTAACATCATGAAAATGCAAATGTTTTCCATATTTATACAAGGTTTGGATGTATTTATATTTCTTATTCTTTTATGGGATATCTTTTTTTCTTTGCAAAATTTAAGTATTTTTTTGGTAATAAATGCATCGCTTTTGTTTACATGAATTTATAATAAAATATCATAACTAATTAGCTATAAATTTGTGTGGGTGTTATAATGTAACTAAGGATTATATTGATGATTGTTTCATGGGTGATGATAGTAAACACTTTTTAACAAAATCACTATTACTAGGGTGGAACATGTGGGTTAGTTTTTAATTTCTCTTACCAAAAAAATTCCACCTGTAGCTAAATTGATGCATTTGGTAGATTCATGTTGATTTACTTCCCATCCATTGAAATTGGTCTAAATTCTGCATTTTTTCTATTGTGAAATCTTTATATGTCAATTTAACCACTGTATTTAGATGGGCTTCATATCCACAATTTTGTAGTAGTTATAATTGAAAGGAGGGAATTATCCATTGTATTGAGGTGGGCTTAGTATCCACACTTTTGTAGTGGTTAACATTCAAGGGAGAGAATTTTTATGATGGGTCAATCTATGCCTCATCTCAAGAAAAGCATCAAGATAGATTTAGAAATATTTGTCTCTGTGTAACCATGTTGTAACATGTGAGCCTTCAATGTCCATTGATATGTAATTCTATTCAATTATCCTAATGATGCTTGTATAGGAAACTAAATGAAAATGGGATAAAAGATCCAAATTATCAGGATGTGGGGAGTCAAGAGCTAAATATTCGCAAAGAGAAGATAAAAACACATAAAGAATCATTTTATTAAAATAAAGAAAATTGTTCTAGATACATTGCGTGGACCAATCTACCCTTTTACAAAATGAGGCCAAAATTTATAGCCTTTTTAGTTACAATACCATGGGTAACTACCATAGGTGGATGCAACATTCCATTTAGATTATTCCTCCCTGCTTAGGAAGGAATGGTACCCATTGCGTAAATTTCCCTCCTGAGAAGATTTTGTTGAACATAAACCAATGAAGAGAAGGGTATTACAATGTTGACCCATAACCACAAGTTTGCAGATGACTCATAATAATGATGAATGAGGATCTAAGGATAGAGATACCTTGTAATGATTATGAGCCAATTTTGATATTGACAATGTGTGGCCTGGGAAATGGACTTCAAAACAATGAAACGTATCAGTTATGTTGGTTTATCAGATACATAAGTAAAGTTAGTGGCATGGGATCATAATTTAGATAGCGAATATAGGATGTCTATGACTTTCATCCAAAGGGTTAGATTTATTCATTCATTCACTTTAACATCGGGACTTATTTACCCTTCTAGATCGTTGTTACCCCTTAACCAATATATCACCTTTCCCTCTTTAAACCTTGATTACATATATTTAACGCATAACTTACCTTTAATCCAGAACTTCAATTCTGTCAGAATTAAAAGGAATAACTCGACTGAAACACATAGGTTGGACTTCAAACATTATAAACCCATGTTCATAACTGTCATCAGGTCTGCACCTTTAATGTCTTTCCACAGCGCTGCATCGTCTCTTCATCGATCTTCGTTCGGTTGATCTCTACCATTCATTTCTCCTCCAATCCAACAACTATCGTTTAATCAGAATTCCATCATGATGTCCATTCACCCTTCATCTCTGCGATTAAATTGCGGCCATCAATCTTGACCTTCAATCCGACAGTTGTTGATTCAACCGATCAACAGACTTGCACGACAGATCTCAACCATTGATCTACTCATGCTAGAACCAGTGGCTCACAAGGATTTCGGGTGAGAAACGTGCATGAGGATTAACCACCTGAAAAGTGGTTTCCTCTCTCCTCCTTGCTACTATGTTTCCTCCAATGGATGGAATCAAAGCTAACTGGAAAATACCATTTACGTTATTTATTTTGCCTGAAATACCACTTCCACTATTTCAAAAGTGCCTTCTGCCAATTAACCTCCATGCTCTTCCACCATGCGATGGCCATTGATCTATGAGATCTAACGGTTCTTATGAATCACCTCTTCACTTCTCTGCTTGTGCGTTTCCTTTGACTTTACTTCGCCATTCAATTTTTTTCCTTGTGGTTTTGGGTTTTCCTTCAGGGTTTCAGCTTCCACTCTTCTGCTGCTCAACCTTTTCTCTGAGCTCAACCTTTGTGAATTCCAACTTTGTTACTTCTCCAGAGCTCCACTTTGATCTTCAACTTGATTCAAAGACTCCTTTATGATTCCTCTAAATCATTCTGCTCCTTTACGTGTCCTTCAGAATTCTGCCCGCAACCCCTATTAGAGAACCTACGAATTCACATATAATCCATTCATAAATACTCGTTTCACATAATTACATAGTTTTGGGATAAACCTCTGTATAAACAAGTATAAACAACTCATTACATATCGAGACCCTCTGTCTCACAGGCCTGATCTTCAATATCAGTGTGTTAGGCCCCTATACTACTAGTGTAACCCTTTATTGTTATTAGTATAACCAACTTATTATATTGATGTACCCATGTAGTGCCCATATTGTTACTATTATGCCACATAGAAGCCCACCATTGTTACTGTTGTGCCCTACAATATTATTGTTATGTAGGCTTTGATTGTATTGGGACCACTTAGACTCCTATATATAGAAAGGAGTTATTTTCATTTGTATCATCCAAGAATTGTTCATTTATGTAATGTAAAGGAGGTTTCCCCCTTGAAGAGGCTGAATTCTAAGGCGTGGATCTCTCTTTTCTATCTTTTTGTGAGCTGGTTCCATAACATTTGGTATCAGAGCTTTGGATTCTAGGGTTTCGCTGCTCCAAACAGGTCATCGTGGAATTTTCGCTATAACTTTTTTTTTGTGATGTTTCAGAAGTCGCAAAAAAAACCCATTTGAGAAGAATTGGCGCTGAACCTTGGGTCCAAATTTCAGATCTTTTAGAGCGATATTTTCAGAGATACGATCTGCGGAAGTTGGTATTTTTTCAGACTCCTGAATTACACGCAAAACAGGTGACCTGGGGAAAATCGTCATAACCATCTTTCTGAGCATCGGATTAAAATTTCGTAAGAAGGTACAGAAATAGGACGGACTTTAGTTTTTGTTTATATATTTTTCAGAGTCAAAGGTTGAAACAGTGACACGCGGCACTTCATACAAGTTCGCTCTACTGAACTAGTCTATAATCAGGTCACTGCGGGAGATTGTGCATAACGTTTTCTTGGAGAATCCAATTTGGATCAGACTTGCGGCATTGGAAATAGGACAAAGAGGGCTACTACAGGTCACAAGTTCAGAACTTAAAGATCCGAAAGTACAGAGTTACAGTCGTTTCAAGGTAGAGCTCCTAAAATCAAGAAAAAGCAAGATGAGGAAGTTTGATGGCAAGGATCCGGTAAATTGGGTACTTTAGATGGAGCAATATTTTGATATACATGGTGTACAACTGTTACAAAAGGTATGTATTGCATCTTCATATTTAGAAATAGATCAATTTTTATGGTACAAAGGGCTTTTTTCTCGTAAAAAACTTGTTACGTGGTCAATTTTCACGGAGGAAATGATAGCACATTATGAGGATATAAAGAGCAACACCTTCTTTAGAGCAACACCACAACAATTAGAAAGAGTAAAAGGGCTTTGTGACATACTGGAAAGCAAAATTATGGAAACCAGGAAGCATACCCCTCACAACTATAAAGATGGAAGTGTTGTTTCTCCCAGCCTTCCAGAACCTACAAGGGTTACACCACAACAATTGGAAGAAAAAAGAGAAAAAGGGCTTTGTTACAATTGTGATAGCAAATGCACTAAAGGTCATAGGTGTGCTGAGAAGAAATTATTTTACATAGAATATGAAGAGGAGGAAGAAAAGGATCAAGAAACATCAAAAGAAGAGGATATACGTCAGGACACCACCCCAGAGAAAGAAGAAATGAATCAGACCATATCTTGTAAAGCATTGGCAAGAATTACCACTCCTCAAACTCTCAAGATAGAAGGACATATCAAGAAGAAAAGGGTGCAAGAAGTGAAAGATCACATCGAGAAAGAAGAAATTAATCCAACCATATATTGTAATTCAATGGATGAAATTACCACTCCTCAAACTATCAAGATAGAAGGACACATCAAGAAGAAAAATGTTCAAGAAGTGAAAGATCACATCGAGCATCAAGAAATGAATCTGACCATATCTTGTAAAGGACTAGAAGAAATTACCACTCCTCAAAAGATAGAAGGACATATCAAGAAGAAAAAGGTTCAAGTAGAGAAAGATCATATCGAGCATCAACAGCAAGTTCTCCAACTTTTAAAGGATAACGCCACTTCGGTGCAAAATCAAATGAAACAACAGGTAGATCAACATCGTAGTGAATTTTTTTTTGATGTGAGTGATTGGGTATTTTTACTGCTACATCTCAAGCAAGCTATTTATGAGAAGGAAATGTTGGCAATACTACATGCACTTAAAAAATGGCGACCTTACCGAATGGGAAGACGCTTCAAGGATGAGGATGTGGAAGCATTGTTTTGTGCTATTTATATTATCCAACCAAATTGGATAAATGAAGCAACGAATGTATGGAAGAAGAACGAAGAAGTATGGCCACTTATTCAAAAGTTGCAAAAGATCCCAATTCAAGCAATATTGCCAGAAATTGAAGAGGAAGGAAAAATCATATTGGAGCCTGGAGCAGTCACAGAAACAAGAACCCGACA
Source organism: Pinus tabuliformis (assembly GCA_031772625.1). Taxonomy (NCBI): domain Eukaryota; kingdom Viridiplantae; phylum Streptophyta; class Pinopsida; order Pinales; family Pinaceae; genus Pinus; species Pinus tabuliformis. The sequence goes on along the minus strand of CM062820.1, from coordinate 1,086,731,851 downwards.
GCTACGAAATCGATCAATTTCAGAGTATCTCATCAAGTGGAAGAACTTACCTGCTGAATATTCCACATGGGAGGACAAGAATTTTATATAGAAGCATCAAGAACTACTCAAGCGTTGAGGACAATGCTTTTTGAAGGAGAGGGGCATGTTAGGCCCCTATACTACTAGTGTAACCCTTTATTGTTATTAGTATAACCCACTTATTATATTGATGTACCCATGTAGTGCCCATATTGTTACTATTATGCCACATAGAAGCCCACCATTGTTACTGTTGTGCCCTACAATATTATTGTTATGTAGGCTTTGATTGTATTGGGACCACTTAGACTCCTATATATAGAAAGGAGTTATTTTCATTTGTATCATCCAAGAATTGTTCATTTATGTAATGTAAAGGAGGTTGCCCCCTTGAAGAGGCTGAATTCTAAGGCGTGGATCTCTCTTTTCTATCTTTTTGTGAGCTGGTTTCATAACACAGTGGCCTCCTCCCTTTTTACCCTACCCATAGGCTTACATTTATAATAGAAAGGTTTTGTTGAACTAATTCTGGTTCAAACCATAGATCTACTGAACTGACTCCTAAATGTCCTCTATTTCCACTTCTAACTTCAATTAATTCCTAAGAACTCTCTCTAGTTCCTCGAGTCATGAAACTACCTTTAGAGTTATAATTGACTTCTAACTCTCTTGTCATTATTAACCATTCATGTTCACCTTTATTCGAGAGAATTTACAAACATCCTCACACATCTAATTAATTCCTATTCTAATCACTTAAAAGCCTAAATATTACATTAATTTGAGACTTAGGAAACCAACTTCCTTAAAACACATGACCCCCCATGTCTACTAAAATATAATGATTTTCCTTGGGTTGAATGCTCCTGCATCAATTACCAAGATTGATTTGAGAAAAAAGTGTTGGAAAATATGCTCTAAAATTTATACTCTATGTACACTCCAACTCTTGCATCCCTATATCTAGAATCTTATACATATACATATATGTGTGTATATACAAGAGTATATTCTAGATATATGTATATAGAAGTGATGCATATAAAAAAATTAATTGATATACCAAAGTGACACATACAAAACTATAATTGCATATATAAAAGTAGTTATAGCTTTCATTTGTGCATATATGAAATCTTGCTTCCATACATGTGTGGCTTCTATATCTATGTACATATACATAATATACGAACTTGTGCATATATCAAAGAAGGTAAAACACATCCCATCTTGTACAAAATGCACAACGTTTGTATATGCATCACTTCTATATAGCTACTTTTTTACAATATTGCGGGATTCACACTTCTCTACTTTGTTTTTATCTTGCAATTAATGAGTTCAACTTCTCTTACAATGTTGCCTGCACCATCCCACATTATAGTAGCACTTAAGGTGATTTTATTTCAACCCCTAGAAATTCCCAAGGCAATTTCATATATGCATGCATATACAAAATAAATATTTGAATTGGGGGTTAAAATCATATGCTTGGTCCTCAGAGTTTGGGTTGGTTACATGGGAGATTGGTCTGATGATATATAGAATATACAAATTTGTGCATATATAAAAACGTGTCTACACTCTTTTTTTAATATATGGATTCTTAGGTATCTTCCACATGTGAATGTATATATGGAAGTTCACATATACAAAACAGCATCAAAAGGGCATGCTATTTTGTATCTTCAATATAAGTTTGCATATATTGATGTGGATTCAATCAATATATTATTCATCATACATTTTTATGATTTGAGAGTGGAACAATATAACACTTTTGCCATTCACAAGTCCATCAATACCAAAAAGGGTTGATTAGGTTCTAAATACAAGGACACAAGAGTTATCTTTTGTAAATTTAGCACATGGGTTATGTCAAAGAATAACTATGTTGAGAAATTTTATGCATTAAGATTAGGTTATTTCTCTTCAATTTAATATTTACGTCTGAATGCTTTTTACTTCTTAGATTATGATATTATTTTACTTATTTTATTATAGTGTTATTATTCATCAAACAAATAATAAAGAATAAACCATAAAGAGGCAAGAGAAACAAAATATAGGCTATCAGTCAAGGCCAAAATTTCTCCTTCTTGAGAGGAAAACATGAACAAATTCTTCTTCTTATAGAGATTCGAATTGACGAATATCAAGACCAAGACCCTAGACCTTTTTTCCACTCCAACGCCAAGTCACAAACCTTCCTTGATAAATTCCTTCTTGTTGTTATTTACATCTCCTATGGTCAACACAAGTCAAACTATCTGCACTACTAAAATTTTGGTTTCATCCACAGATATACAACCTCAACTTATCTTATAACCTTGTGATTCTCACATCTAAGTTGTTTGGATGTATCTTCCTTCATCGCTTGACTAGGAGACTCAATCTTATGACCTCATCTATGATATATGCTGAGATAAAGATATTCTTCTTGGCTTCTTCATTGACTGAGGAAACCCTACTTTAGAACCTTTAGTACATGCCACACGTATGAGGAAGAGGTAAGAAAAACAGTGCCTAAACAACTCAAGTTTTTCTCCTTCTTCTTATGCTGGAAGAGAGGCTTCTACTTCTCTTTTTTGCACTTTTTTTTGTACTTCAGATGAAGTACCAAATTCTATGTCTAGAATGAAAGTCGAGCTGCTTATAATAGTAGTCTTCCCATGCTAATTAGTCAACATGACTTGGAGACAAGGCCGATATACCAAGGGGTTGACAAGGATTTCACCTAAAGGGTCGTGACTCATCCATTTATCCTGAATTGGCTTTAAGACAACTTATAGGAATACTAAAATTCTATAATGGTGGAAGTTGTGGTAGGTCTGTCACATGGCTTTTTATTGCAGTCCAAAGGGTTTGACAATGCAGTAGGATCAACTAGAATGTGAGTTAAGTTCTGAATTTACACCTTTCGTTAAACATTTTTTATTTTATGGCCAACTTGGTTGCTATAGGTCATATCAACAACATCTTGGGTCAAGTCAGGGTCTTTAACACCCACACACCTGACATTTCGATATACCATGGAAGTCATTGATATGCATTGCTCAAAACCATTGGATCATATTGCTTGACAGAAAGACGTTATAAAAGTATCATCTTCTCATCCAACATAACACATTGACCATTGGATGCAATGAGTGTGGGTCGTCAGATCATGTTGGGAGTTAAAAGAGAATTGAAATGTGTGTAGGTTTGTGGGTAATGCACCTTATCAGTCATAACATTAAGGGATTTAAAACCGCTTGATGATATTGGATGCAGAGATATGAGCGACGGTTGAACAATCTTATGGGAGTTGTTAGCCCCATCATTGGGTCAACATCGAGTCATGAAGATGGGTATTGGGTATACAAGAATGCCCAAAAGACTACCCCTTGATTAGTGTGATACCTCCTATCCAAACTAAGAATTCTAGTTCTTTGAATATAATTTTTTTTAGTGGTCCATTAACCATCAGATTTATGATGCAAAAATTGACAGATACACAAAGGAAATGTTGCATTCCCCATTTATTCTATTGTCTAAAAATATAGTTTGTTGGACAAATCATCAGCTTCCTGACACCGAAAGGTCAGAAGTGGTCGTGGGATGTATAACACAACAAATGAAAGAACAACAGTAGACGTCAATTTTTCTACCTCCAAATATCATAATTGGTCATCATATATAAATCACATCCTTCATATTATCCATTGGTGTTTTGATAATGACATGTCAAAAAACCTAGTGGGATGTTTAGCTTGGCCTTTGGTTCAATGCTAGAGGTCCATCGACTATCTGACGCATGTCATTGGAATCTTATTTTCGAATTTGTGGAATTCCCAGTGAGAATGGGGTCAGATACCCAACAGACTATTCATATGTTATTTTTCATTTATCTGACTAGAGGCTAAGATATTTCGCATCGACTACTTGATGCCTCATCATTGGATTTTGATTGTCTAATTTGTTGATTGTTTGGCAGGATGTCGTGGGTTATCTGATGGAAATCATGTCAAATGGTTGATAGAGTATTCATCTTCTTGTAGTAATTTTTTTTAATAGAGGATATAATCAATATTTGATGGCCATTTGTCCCACCAATTATTCAATCAATTTATACTGACAAGCCTAGAAAATGAGGCCTGTTAGAGTCATGATAGATTTCTATTGAATGTTCAACACTCGGTCATCAGATTTTAGTGGACTTTGTAGTAGTGTTACAATTTTCCCATCACTCATTAATAATTCTTGGATGATATTAGCTATTTAGTGAGCCAACTATTCAAGAGATATGGGCATTAGATCTAATCCTCTCAAATTCTCATGTGACCTCCAGCATGATGATAAATGGGGAGAAATATAGCATGTATTTATTCAATACCAATAATTTGGTGCAAAGGAATCTTGTGAGAAATATTGAATTTTAAATGGCTTCCCTACCAAAAACATGGAAGCAAAATTATGGTTAAGATGGCTCCAGGGAGGTCAAGGGTTGTGGAAACTAATATGAAATAGGAAATGCAACCTAGTGATCGCTCAAGCTAATAAAGTGCAATAGTAATATTTCCCATCAACGTCATTAATATGCAATATAGCATTGGAGAAAAAACCTTTTATACAAGATAACCTGTTCTAGGAGATTAGAGATGGTGGAACAACCAAGTTTTGGGAAAATTATTGGCAACAACTCCCAAGGCTGGAGAGAGGAGAGAAGTTAATATGTCTTAAAGAGTACACCACGAGGACAAGCGCAATAGTGGTCCCAAATTTCCAGAAAGAAATATCCTTGAAATATTAGTAGTGAGAATGGAAACATGGGATAACTAGGACGGGGACATTTTTCACAGGAATAACAAATTATGGATACATAACAAAAAGAAAGAAAGATTCAGGTAGTACGAGGTGGGGGAAAGATGAGATGGGGATATCAAACATAGGTTTTTTCACCATAAAATTATGGAAAATCTCAAGGAAATCCCAAAGGATACCCTCTGATTAAATATTTGGGAACGAAAGTTATGGTCGAAGGTAGTGAGCTCCCTCTGGTTAGTTGGTTGATTTCAACTCGTAACATGGGACCTTTTGAGGAGAAAAGGCTACATAGGACCATCATGGTGCCCCATCTCTCAAAACTATGAGGAAAGCATTAACCATCTGTTCAACAATTTTGTAAGGATGGAAATTCCTTGGTGTAGGATTTGTAGCCTTTTTGACTATTTAGACTACTCCCCTAAGAGTTTGTGGGAAACAATTGAACCTTCGCACCCCTCTCTTTTCAAAAATTTGATTGTGAATATGTCTCATGGTTTAGTTTTGGGATTCCTTTTGTGGAACGTATGAAAATAACATAATAGAATCGTATTCAAAGATCTAAATAACACATAGGATTCTATATGAAATACAAGAAGTTTAATATGAAAGAAATGATACTTACTAAGAAGTAGGAAGAAGATGATTGGAATGTGGAAGGAAAGGAAGCACAAATTTTATGAGACTTAGAAATATTGCAAAATATGGTGGCATTCGATGACTCTCAATGAGTTAGTGGTCTTGGCTTGTCCCAACAACATTTTCCCTTCCTCCATAAGGATTTATGAAGCTTAATTTTGATCCAACCTCTAAAGAAAATCCTAGGCCTGCTGGGTATGGGGGAATATTTTGTGATGATTGTGACCATCCTTTTAGGTTTTATGTTGGATAATTTGGGTACACTAGTAATAAGATGGCAGAATTCAAAGCTCTAGAAATAGGTCTATTCAAGGCTCATGAAGTGAGGTATACCAAGTAACAAGATAATGGAGATTTCTAGTTGGTTGTGAATGTGGTTCAAAAAATAATCAATTGATATCTGATTCAAAAAGTTATTAAGGGATGACGCCTTGATATTTTGGTGAATAAAATTCAAAACCTAGTGCTCTCCTTCCCTTGTGTCATCACGACGCATTCAAAATGACTCGAAAAAAAAGTTGTAGATATGTTGGTGAATTATGGAAGCCAATATTGTAGCCTGAAGCTCACTGAGAATTTGCTACCACAAAATTTCAATATTTGAACTGAGTAGTTGAGTAGTATCTTGGAGAGTCACACAAAGCCCTCCAATGGAGGTAGATGATCAACGTCATATGGGGGATGGGGGATGGGGGATGGGCTCATCCCCTTCTCATTATTTGAATTAGGGTACATGTGGTGTATGGGAAACATGCATAAAATAACATATGGAAGTTTCACGATCTTCGGTGTTAGGATTATATGTGGGATGGTGAGATTAATCATTCTATTTGCAAGTTTGGGTATGGATGGTTGTGATGGTGGCAAAAGATGTGAAAAGTTTTTGCAGGTTAACAACATGTGCATGATCCTTAGATTATGGTACTCTGTAGTAAATATTTTTGTATGCAAGTGGGGATTTCCCTATCGTATGATTGGAGGCCAGTCGTACCAAGTTTGGGACCTTAGTGAGGCTAATAGGTTGGGTTCAAGTTTCCACTAGAAAATTTCAGAGTGAGGAAAGGACACTCTAAATTCGACAACTGGTGGGGCATTTCTGAGCTGGTGTTCTATATCAATCAATTTGGTAAGTTTCCTTGGTTTTTCCTTTGGCCTTCATAATGTAGTTCTTTTCTTTAGTCAGGGGGTGGAGTCATTTAGCTATGTTTTCATCTTGAGCTCCTATTTTCTCTTGAGGGAATCTTGGGTTTTAGAGGCAACAAGGTCAATTGTGGTTAGAATTGATGGCCAAAAGCATATGCTTGGTCCCCGATGTTTGAGTTGGTTACATGGGAGTTTGGTTCAGCTTCATGGCCCTCCATTTGAGGGCAGATATAGGGTTTGATGTGGTAGTATGCGTAGGGAGCCAAATGTTCTTTTCCATGTGTATTTATGTTTATGCAATTATCTTGTGAGAAAGACTCCCCATCCTAGTGTTGATTATTGTAGACGACCTCATCTAGTTTGTATTCATAGCTTCTGGATCAACACTTCTATTCTAGGTGTTTTTTTACTAATTTGGTTGGTGACGAAGTCAATGGGGGGAAGAGGACATTGCCATCTTGTGAAAGAAATTTAACAAAGAAAGGTAACAAATTTTGCTGGGGGTTTCCTTTCTTAAGAGAGGTATGAAATTGGCTTTTCCAGAAATTCACTGTCAGGTACTAGGGTTTGGAGGTATTATCAGATCTTCATGTAATACTAGAGGTAAGGTGTTGGTATCAGTAGGATGGGGTTGGTAGGATTGGTTTGGTAGAGTGCAGAAAGCGATAGGACCATGAGGGTAGAGAGTTGAGCACACTGTTTGTAGCTATGGAGATGGAGGGAGAAGGAGGAATGGAGGCAGAGTTAGAGGAGGAAATGGTCCATAATTCGACCCTTATCTTGGTCATGTAGTTCTTCATCCACCTTTTGGCACCTTGAAGTACCAGTTGTGGCATGTCACCCTTCTCCTGGAACAACTAGGGCACAACTGTCATGATGATCATAATTAAGTCATAAGTTTCATGAATGATTTGTAGCACAATGAATGAAATATGCAGTTTTGTTTGGCTTCACTTTGATGGGCCAGAGGAGGATATCTAAGATAATTGGACACATGGATGGGAGATTGGCTCATTTAGAATTCAATGTCCATGGGAAACCCAGGAATCCAAATTCACTAGGTAACCATCTGGTTAATCCTCATATGCCTTGATTTATGTGGGTTTTCTTTATCTTAGGGGTTTTTTGGACATTATGGTCTTTCTACTTTTCTGTTCTTAGTCAATTCTCACAATTTGTAATTAGTTTTTATGCTTCTCTTATGGCCAACAAATTAGGTAGGAGAGAGGTCGAAAGAATAGTGAATATTCGACGTCCATGGTGTAATCCTCGGATGAATTCATAGAAGCATTTAGGTGAATATATATATATATATATATATATATATATATATATATGTATGTATGTATATATTGACAACACATTGATATCAATATGTCAATACATCAATTTATAACAATATATAAGTTTATACATGTGCTCAATTTGATGTGGCTTAATATAATAGGTCATTTTCTAGTCATGTTTGTTCAATGGTCATGTATTTTGGTGGATAGTGTGGCTAGAATCATTGAAAATGGGTCTATAAAGGCTCTAATCTATGACTGAATACATGATGGTATGGATATACATTTTGTTCTGGTTGGTATATATGCTTGTATATATAACATACATATACCTAGTGTAAACATCAATATAACATCTTAACATATATATTGATATCTCACAAAATGGTCATTTCGTCTATTAGTTAGACTATGTCTTTTATTAATGGTTTAGAGTGATAGTGAAATATTCTTACCACATCTTTTTAGTTGTAATGTCAACAAAAAAATCTAGTAAACACAATGAAAGTGAGATTATTGGTATTTTATAATGTATTTAATTAAAAAAACCTCAAACCAAATAAATATGTTTATTTTTCATTTTAATTATGATCAAAATTATTTTTTATTTAGAAATTTGGAAAAAAATCAAATTTAATATGAAAAATAAAAGATCTTCATATACTGTGACTCTTTTAAATTGAAAATTTTTTATTAATTTTAAAATATAAAACTATTTAAATACAATTTTTAAAATAATTATTAATAATTATTTCTCTAACATTAATATTGTTAATTTTCTTTTAAATCTAACATTACCCTAAATCAATACAAATAATTCTTATAAGAATTCTAATAATTATAAATAAATTAGACTTACCAATACAAATCATTCTTATAAAAATTCTAATAATTATAAATAAATTTACTTACCATGACGGTTAAAGCCAACTACTTTGTGGAGTACGATAACTATTTGTTCAACTAATTTACGATGTGTTAACTATTTGAGTGTGCATTTATTTCTTTGGACAGGTATTATTGTGGGTCGATGTAGCATGGTATGTTGAATTGAGTTCCATGCCTCGAGCTCCCAATAGATGTCACAGATGCCACAGGGACAATGACAGACGTCAGAGATAATCTTCCAACTACTAGAAACAATTTAAACAATAAGAAATTCTGATAACGAATCTCAATGTCCATATTTGTAAATGGAGACGGGGAGGTGGGCCCAAATAACGACATAAGCATGTAATGAGAACATGCAATCGAGATAAGGGTTTTTGCCTATCCTATGCTTGCCTTTTCATGTCAGGCCTAACCTAGCCTAAACTAACCTAACATGACCTGTCCTAGCTTACCCTACCCTAGCCTACTTAACGGAGAGTACCCTACACTTGCCTAAGCTAGACTAAACTAGCCTAGTCTAACCTAACCTAAATTAGCCTAGCCTAAACAAGCATAGCATAACCTAGCCCAAGCTAACCTAAATTAAACTAGCCTAGAGTAAAGTAGCCTAGGATAACCTACTGTAAACTAGCCCAACATGGCGTAGCATGAACTAGCTTAACCTAAACAAACCTAGCCTAGTTAGCTGAGACTAAAATAGTCTTTCCTAGCCTAAATTAGCCTAGCCTAGCGTACCATAACTTAGCTAAAATAGTTTATCCTAACGTACCCTAGCTTAAACTTGCCCAACCTGGACTAGCCTAATCTAAATTAGCATAACCTAACTCAAACTAGTGAACCCTAGCCTAACCTACCCTAGCATAGATTAGCCTACCCTAGGATAACCTATATGTTAGTGTAGGCTAGTCCACCCTAGCCAAACTCAACCTACACTAGCGTATCCTAGTCTACCTTGACCTAGCCTATCCTAACCTAACCTAGCCTAAACTAGTATATCCTAGCTTATATTTCCTAGTCCAGCCTATCATAGCAAACTAGCCCAGCCTAACATGACCTAGCCTTGCTTACCCTAACCTACATTATCCTAGCCTAAACTACCCTAGCCTAACTTACATTATCCAAGCATACCATAACATACCTAGCATAACCTTATCCTAGCCTAGCCTAGTTTAGCCTAGTGTTCCTATCCCATCCTATCCCAACCTAAACTAGACTAGCCCATCATAACCTAGCTTGTACTAGCCTAGCTTGTAAAAGCCTAGCATAGGCTACCCTAGCTTGTAAAAGCCTAGCATAGGCTACCCTAGCCTACCCTAGCCTACCCTAGCCTACCCTGGCCTAACCTACACTGGGCAAGCATGCCATACCATCTCTATCCTAACATATCCTAGCATAGTTTAGCAAATTTTATCTTAGTGAAGGATAGTCTACCCTAGCCAAACTCAGCCTACACTAGCCTTTCCTAGTCTACCCTGACCTAGCCTATCCTAGCCTAACCTAGCCTAAACTAGTTTATCCTAGCTTATATTTCCTAGTCCAACCTATCATAGCCTAAACTAGCCTAGCATGACCTAGCCTTGGCTATCCTAACCTACATTATCCTAGCTTAGCCTATCATATCCTAGCATAAACTACCCTAGCCTAACCTACACTATCCAAGCATATCATAGCATACCCAATAATAACCTTATCCTAGCCTAGCCTAGATTAGCCTAGTCTATCATAGCCTAGCATTCCTATCCCATCCTATCCCAACCTAAACTAAACTAGCCTAACATAACCTAGCTTGTACAACCCTAGCATAGGCTACCCTAGCCTACACTAGCCTAGCCTAGACTACCCTAACCTAACCTACACTGGCCAAGCATACCATTCCACCCCTTATCCAAACCTATCCTAGCCTAGTTTAGCATAGTTTATCATAGGGTAATGTGGCCTATTCTAGCATAACATATCTAAAGTTAAACTAGCCTAGACTAGCCTAGACTAGCCTACCCTACCCTGGCCTACGCTAGCCTAAACTAGCTCAACCTACCCCAACATAAAATAGCCTGCACTATTCTAGCCTAACTTACCCTACCCTACCATAGCTTAGGTTTCCGTGGCCTAAGATAGAATAACATAACCTAGATTTCCATAAATAACTTAGCCTAACCTATCCTACCATAGAATAAACTAGCTTAGCCTAACACACCCTATCCTACCATATCCTAGCCTAACTTTGCCTATCCTACACTATCGTAGCCTAGCCTAGTCTAGACTAGCCTAACCTAATCTACATTGGCCAAGCATACCATACTGTGCCCTAGCCTAACATACCCTAGACTATTTTAGCCTAGTTTATCCTAGCCTGAAGTGGTCTATGCTAGCATAACATATCTTAAGTTAAACTAGCCTAGTGTAGCCTAGCATAACATGGCCTACCCTAGCCTAAACTAGCTTAACCTACCCCAACATAAACTAGCCTACCCTATCCTGCCCTAGCCTAGCCTAGGTTGGCCTAGCTTAAGATAGCATAACATAACTTAGATTTCCATAAAATAGCTTAGCATAACCTAGCCTAACATAGCATATACTAGCATAGCCTAACATACCCTAGGCTACGATATACTAGCCTAACTTAGCCTAGCCTAAACTAGCTTAGACTATCCTAAGCTAACCTACACTAGCTTAAAGTAACCTAATCTAAATTAAATTAGCCTAGCCTAGCATAAACTAGCCTAGCCTAACCTTACTTGAACTAGACTAGTGCATAAATTAGGCTAACGTAGCCTAGTCTAAACTAGTCTAGCCTTGCCCAAACTATCCTAATGTAAACTAGCCTAGCCTAGCCTAGCCTAGCATAGCCTAGTTGAAACTAGCCTAGCCTAGCCTAACCTATGTTAATCTAGCTTAGCCTAGCATAACCTAGGCTAACCTAGCCTAGTGTAAACTAATCTAGCCTTGCCTAAACTATCCTAGTGTAAACTAGCATAGCCTAGCCTAGCCTAGCATAGCCTAGTTGAAACTAACCTAGCCTACCATAGCATAAACTAGCCTAGCCTAACACACCGTAGCCTACGATATCCTAGCCTAACTTAGCCTATCCTAAATTGACTTAAACTATCCTGGCCTAGCCTAAACTAACTTAAACTAACATAATCTAACCTAAGCTAGGCTAGCCTAACCTTACCTAAAATAGACTAGCACAAACTAGCATAACCTAGGATAACCTAGCCTAAAGTAACCTAATTTAGACTACCATAAACTGGGCTAACCTAGCCTAAAATATCCTAACCTAACCTTGAAAAGCCTACCCTAGCATAGACTAACCTAGCCTAAATGAGACAAGCCTAAACTAGCCTGACCTATCCTATTGCAACCTAGCCTAGCCCTGCCCAAACTATCCTAGCTTAAACTAGCATAACCTAGCCTAGCCTAGCATAAATTATCCTAACCTAGTCTAAACTAGTCTAGCCTTTCCCAAACTATCCTAGTTTAAACTAGCATAGCCTAGTTGAAACTTCCCTAGCCTAGCCTAGCATAGCATAGTTGAAACTTTCCTAACATAGCTTAGCCTAGCTTAACCTAAATTAGTCTAGTATAACCTAGCCTAGCCTAGCTTTACCTAGGTGAACTAGTCTAGTCTAGCCTAGCCTAACATATCTTACACTATCATAGCCTAAACTAGCCTAACCTAACCCCACCTAACCTCGCCTAACCTAGTTTAGCCTAACTTATCCTAACCTAGCCTAACATAAACTAGACTGACCTACGCTAGCCTAAACTAGACTAGCCTTTCCTAGACTAGCTTAGCATAAACTAGCCTAAACAAGCCTAGCCTAGCCTATCCTAAACTAGCATAGCCTACCCTAGAGTAAAATAACATAGCCTAGCCTAGCCTAGCCTAAACTACACTATCCAAACATACCATAGCATACCCTAGCATAATCTTATCCTAGCCTATCCTAGTTTAGCCTAGTCTATCATAGAGCTTTCTTAGCCTATCCTATCCCAAAACAAACTAGTCTAGCCTAACATAGCCTAGCTTGTACTAGCCTAGCTTATGCTAGCCTAGTTTGTACTAGCCTAACATAGGCTAACCTATTCTACAGTAGCCTAGCCTAGCCTAGCCTAGACTACCCTAGCCTAATCTACACTGCCCAAGCATACCATACTATCCCCTAGCCTAACATACCCTAGACTATTATAGCCTAGTTTATCCTAGCCTAACTTGACCTATGCTAGCATAAAATATCTTAAGTTAAACTAGCCTAGACTAGCCTACCCTACCATGCCCTACCCTAGCCTAAACTAGCTTAACCTACCCCAACATAAACTAGCTTGCAGTAGTCTAGCCTGCCCTATCCTACCCTACCCTAGCCTAGGTTGACCTAGCCTAATATAACATAGAATAACCTATATTGCCATAAAATAGCTTATCCTAACGTAGCCTAGCATAGAATAAACTAGCCTAGCCTAACATACCCTAGCCTACGATACACTAGCCTAACTTAGCCTAGCCTAAACTAGCTTAGACTACCCTAGCATAAGCTAAACTAGCTTAAACTAACCTAATCAAACCTAAACTAGCCTAACCTAATCTTACGTAAACTAGACTAGTCCATACTAGCCTAACATAGCATAACGTAGCCTAAAGTAGACTAAACTATCCTAACCTAACATAGCTTGGCCTAACTTAGGCTAACCTAGCCTAAACTAGCCTAGCCTAACCTTGACAAGCCTACCCTAGCATATACTAACCTATCCTAAATGAGAAAAGCCTAAACTAGTCTAGCCTAGCTTTACCTATCCTAGTGTAACCTAGCCTAGCCTTGCCTAAACTATCCTAGCTTAAACTAGCCTAACCTAGCCTAGCCTAGCATAAACTAGGCTAACCTAGCCTCGTGTAAACTAGTCTAGCCTTGCCCAAACTATCCTAGTGTAAACTAGCATAGCCTAGCCTAGCATAGCATAGCCTAGTTGAAACTAGCCTAGCCTAGCCTAGCCTATCTTAATCTATCTTAGCCTAGCATAACCTAGCCTAGCCTAGCTTAACCTATCCTAAAGTAGTCTAGCCTATCCTAGCCTAACCTATCCTACACTATCATAGCCTAAACTAGCCTAGCCTAACCTCGCATGTCCTCACCTAACCTAGCATACCCTAACATAACCTAACCTAGCCTAACATAGACTAGACTTGACTATGCTAGCCTAAACTCACATGCATTTCCTAGCCTAGCATAAACTAGCGTGAACTAGCCTAGTCTTGCATAGGCTAGCCTAAACTAGCCTAAACAAGCCTAGCCTAGCCTAAAATAGCCTACCCTACCGTACCCTACTCTACCCTAGCCTAGCCTACTCTAGCCTAGCCTAGCCTAGCATAGCCAAAATTATGTTACATAGGCTATATCCTATCACAACATGGCCTAAACTAGCACAGTGTAGCCTTACCTAACCTAATTTAGCGAGGTGTAGCCTAACCTAGACTAATCTAGTGAGGCATAGCCTAATCTAGCATAAAATAACGTCACCCAACTAGTTTTCGTAGATTTATCCTAACCTAGCCTAAACTATATATGCTAACCTAACCTAAGCAGGCCTAACCTAAGCTAATCTAGCTTAAGCTAGTCTAGCCTAAACTAGCCTAAAAAATCTTAGTTTAGACTAGGTTAGTCTAGTGTAGACTAAGTTAGTCTAGTCTAGACTAGGCTAGTCTAGTGTAGACTAGGCTAGGCTAGGCTAATCTAGTTTAGGCTAGGCTAGTCTAGTCTAGTTTAGGCTAGGATAGTCTAGTCTATTTTAGGCTATGCTAGTTTAGTCTAGTCTAGTGTAGGATAGTCTAGTCTAGTCTAGCCTAATCTAGACTAATCTAGTCTAATCTAGTCTAGCATAATCTAATCTAATCTAGCCTAATCTAGTCTAATCTAGCCTAGCCTAATCTAGCCAAGACTAATCTAGCCTAGCCTAGCCTAACCTAGCCTAGCCTAGCCTAATCTAGCCTAATCTAGCCTATCCTAGACTAATCTAGTCTAGTCTAATCTAACCTAGCCTAATTTAGCCTAATCTAGTCTAACCTAGCCTAGCCTAATCTAGCCTAGCCTAGCCTAGCCTAAACTAATCTAGCCTAATTTAGCCTAACCTAATTTAGCCTGATCTAGGCTAACCTAATCTGGCCTAGCCTAGCCTGGCATGGCCTAATCTAGCTTAGCCTAGCCTAATCTAGCCTAATATTGCCTACTCTAGCCAAATCTTACCTAATCTTGCCTAATCTTGCCTAATCTAGTCTAGCCTAACCTAACCTAGCCTATCCTAACTTAGCCTAATCTAACCTACCCCAATCTAGCCTAGTCTAGCCTAACCTCTCCTATTTTAATCTAGCCAAATCTAACCTAGCCTAATCTATCCTAGCCTAGCATAGCCTAGTCTAGCCTAATATATCTTAATCTAGCCTAATCTAAGCTAACATATTCTATCTTATGCTAACCTAACTTAGCCTAGCCTAGCATAGCCTAATCTAACCTATTCTAGGCTAATCTAGCATGGCCTAATCTACCTTGAGCTAGCCTATCTTACTCTAATCTAGCCTAGCCTAGCCTAATCTAGACTAGCTTACCCTAGCCTAGCATAGCCTAGCCTACCATACCCTACCTTAACCTACCCTAGCCTGGGCTACCTATCCTAGCCTACCCTAGCCTACCGTACCCTATTCTAGCCTAACATACCCTACCCTACCTAGCCTAGCCTAGCCTAGCCTAACGTACCTAGCATAACCTATGGTATCCTAGCCTACCTAGGCTACCCTAACATAACCTAGCCTAGCCTACGCTATCCTAAGCCTATCTTAGCTTACCTACCCAACCCTATCCCGACCTACCCTAGCCTAGCCTACCTTAGCCTAGCCTATGCTAGCCTATCCTACCCTACCCTATGCTAGCCTATCCTACCCTACCCAAGATTAGCCTAGCTAGCCTAACCTACCCTATGCTACTCTACCGTAGCCTAGTCTGGCATAGCCTAACCTACCCTAACCTACCATTGCCTACCCTACCCTACCCTAACATACCTAGCCTACCCTAGTGTAACATACCCTCGCTTAGCCTAGCCTAACCTACAGTAGCCTACATAGCCTACCCTAGCCTAGCATAACTGAGCCTATCCTAGCCTACCTAACCAACCCTAGCATAACCTAACCTACCCTAGCCTAGCCTAGCCTGCCCTATCCTAAGCCTAGCTTAGCCTAAGTCAAACCTTTATCCTAGCCTAGCCTAGCCTACTCGAGCCTAGCCTACCATAACCTACCCTAGCCTACCTAGCCTACCCTAGCTTACCTGGCCTGTCCTACCCTACCTAGCCTAGCATAACCCAGCCTATCCTAGCGTACCTAACCTACCCTAACATAACCTAACCTAGCCTAGCCTAGCCTAGCCTAGCATAGTCTAGCCTACCTTACCCTACCCTTGCCTACCTTAGCCTACCCTAGCCTAGCCTACCCTAGCTTAGCCTAGCCTAGCCTAGCCTATCCTAGCCTACCCTATTCTGTTTCACAAATGGACACTTCCATTTTCATTTCCAACTCTGCTTCTTTGAGTTTTTCGATCAACCATCTTACTTGTCTCTATTGTAGCCTTCTCTGCAACTTATGCCACTTCACTGGCTTCTTTCTCAAGACCCAACCTAGTCTCTGGCTTTCCTCAAATACTCTCCTTAATGCATCGAGTTGTTGTTTTAACTCTACAATCTCTTTGTCAATTCCCTCTTGACTCATCCTCTTGCCATTTTCCTTGGCATCCACTTTCTTCATCTTTCTTCTATTGTGGTCTTCCTCAAAACCTTTATTATGACTATCAGTAGTCATCTTCTTCTCCTCTCTCTTTATGAGCTCCTTACTCACTTACTATGAGCTGCATTAAAGCCTCTGCAACAACAAGTCCTCCTTGTTGCAACTTACCTCACCAAGCTTTCCTTTGTACTTGGTCTTTTGGCAAGCCCTTGGTTCTCTATCACTGGAACCTCCTTTGAGCACTTCTCTCTACTCCTTCTAGGCTTCGACTCATCTGCACTTCTCAAGAACACAACTATCCTCTTGTATTTCAATCACAATCAAAATACATGGTTCTGACCACCACTTCTTTCACCTAGAAATTCTTACTAGCTTCCTTCATTCCTTACCAATTCTACCCACATCCTCTATGGAATTTCCTTTATGATCTGCAACAATCCCTCTACGGTAACAAGTCTCCTTCTTGCTACATATGCCTCACTAAGCTTCTCTCCTTTGAGCTCAGTCTTTTAGCATCTCTCTGGTTCTTTCCTTTGGAACCAATTTTGCACTCCTTGCTCTAAACTGCCGCAACCTTCACACCTTATTATGCTGTCACTTGCATATCAATGTATAAACACATATTCTTAAATCAAAACAGAACACATCACCTCACCTTCAAGATCTTTAGCGTGATTTTTTCTCATCATTCCACCTGTACCTTGAATTGATTTTCCTCTGTTTCTTGCATCTGCAAGTTCTGCTACACATCACCTCCGTGTGCCTACATTCTATCATCTTAGAATTTGATCCTTCCTTTCCTGGATAAACATATTTGACACATAACTTTGTTCTCAATTCTTTCACATAAAATTTCTTTGTTCTATTTTAACACCAATTGTTTCAATTACAATTCTGCTTTGATACCAAATGATGCAGGGGGGCCGCTGCTTACACCCACAGTATGGATGTAAAATGCATAAGCACACTTGTCCCAAGAATTTTGACTATATAAGGAGTCAAATCTTCAATTCTTAATGGTTAAGGACACCTTTCTTAATCTCTACGAAATAATTTATTAAAACCCAACATAGCCTAACCCTTAGGCAATATCCACTTATTGGTATTTTAATCAATTCTCAAGCCTTCACATAAGACTCTATTAAAGCTTTTCACTAAGTCCTTCCTATGGGGACTTTAAAACCCCTCATAACCTTCATTCACTTTAATATCGGGACTTATTCACCCTTCTAAACCTTTGTTACCCCTTAACCACATATATATAACCTTTCCCTCTTTAAACCTTGATTACATATATTTTAACGCATAACTTACCTTTAACGCAGAACTTCAATTCTGTCGGAGTTAAAAGGAATAATTTGACCGAAGCACATAGGCTGGACTTCAAACATTATAAACCCATGTTCAAAATTGTCATCGGGTCTACACCTTTAATGTCTTTCCACAGTGCTGCATCATCTCTTCGTCGATCTCTGTTCGGCTGATCTCCGCCATCCATTTCTTTTCCAATCCAACAGCTATCATTTAATCGACATTCCATTGCCCTATCCATTCACCCTTCATCTTTGTGGTTAAATCACGACTGTCAATCTTGACCTTCGATCTAATGGTTGTTGATTAGACTTGCACGACTGATCTCAACCATTGATCTATTGGCTCTAGAACCAGTGGCTCATAAGGATTTTGGGTGAGCAACATGCATGAGGATTAACCACCCAAAAAGTGGTTTCCTCTCTCCTCCTCACTGCTACGTGTCCTCCACTGAATGGAATCAGAGCTAATTGGAAAATAACACTTACGATATTTCTTCTACACGAAATAACACTTCCACTGTTTCAAAACTGCCTTCTGCTGATTAACCTTCGTGCTCTTCCACCATGCGATGATTGTTGATCTATGAGATCTAACAGTTCTTATGCATCACTTCTTCACTTCTACACTTGTTCCTTTCCTTTGACTTTACTTCGCCATTCAGTGTTTTTCGTTGTGGTTTTGGGTTCTCCTTTAGGGTTTCGGCTTTCACTCTTCCACTGCTCAACCTTTTCTCTGAGCTCAACCTTTTTGAATTCTCACTTCGTTACTTCTCCAAAGCTCCACCTTGATCTTCAACTCGATTCAAAGACCCCTTTATGATTCCTCTGAATCATTCTGCTCCTCTGCGTGTCCTTCAGAATTCTGCCTGCAACCCTTATTAGAGAACTTACGAATTCACATATAATCCATTCATAATACTCGTTTCACACAATTACATAGTTTTGGGATAAACCTCTATATAAACAAGTATAAACAATTGATTACATATCGAGACCCTCTGTCTCACAAGCCTGATCTTCAATATCAGTGGCCTCCTCCCTTTTTACTCTGCCCATAGGCTTACATTTATAATACAAAGGTTTTGTTGAACTAATTCTAGTTCAAATCGTAGATCTACTGAAATGACCCCTAAATATACTCTATGTCCACTTCTAACTTCAATTAGTTCCTAAGAACTCTCTCTAGTTCCTCGAGTCATTAAACTACTTTTAGAGTTATAATTGACTTCTAACTCTCTTGTCATTATTAACCATTCATGTTATCCTTTATTCGAGAGCATTTACAAGCATCCTCACACATCTAATGAATTCCTATTCTAATCACTTAAAAGCCTAAATATTACATTAATTTGAGACTTAGGAAACCAACTTCCTTAAAACACATGACCCCCTATGTCTACTAAAATATAATGATTTTCCTTGGGTTGAATGCTCCTGCATCAATTACCAAGATTGATTTGAGAAAAAGTGTTGGCAAATATGCTCTAAAATTTATACTCTATGTACACTCCAACTCTTGCATCCCTATATTTAGAATCTTATCAATATTTTTGTTATCGATGGAAGAAATCTTTTGTATATGCGAACATGGAAGCTATATTCACTTCCATTTATTTGGTTCTTTTACATATGTGCCACCTTGATATATGTCCCGACTTCCATACATGAACCACTTCCATATATAGAACCAAGCTTTCATTTATGTGCTTCATGGAAGCTATATATATGCATTGCTTCCATATGTGTTTTTACACTTTCATATATTTGTACATATACATATATGTGTGTATATACAAGAGTATATTCTAGATATATGTATATAGAAGTGATGCATATAAAACAATTAATGCATATACCAAAGTGACACATACAAAAGTATAATTGCGTATACAAAAGTAGATATAGCTTTAATTTGTGAGTATATGAAATCTTGCTTCCATACATGTGTGACTTCTATATCTATGTACGTATACATAATATACAAACTTGTGCATATATGAAAAAGTGTAAAACACATCCCATCTTGTACAAAATGCATCACGTTTGTATATGCATCACTTCTATATAGCTACTTTTTGACAATATTGCGGGATTCACACTTCTCTACCTTGTTTTTATCTTGGGATTTGTGAGGTCAAATTCTCTTACAACGTTGCCTGCACCATCCAACATTGCAGTAGCACTTAAGGTGATTTTATTTCAACCCCTAGCAATTCCCAAGGCAATTTCATATATGCATGCATATACAAAATAAATATTTCAATTAGGGGTTAAAATCATATGCTTGGTCCTCAGAGTTTGGGTTGGTTATATGGGAGATTGGTCTGACGATATATAGAATATATAGATTTGTGTATATATAAAAAGTGTCTACACTCTTTTTTTAATATATGGATTCTTAGGTATCTCCCGCATGTGAATGTATATATGGAAGTGCACATATACAAAAGAGCATCAAAAGAGCATGCTCTTTTGTATCTTCAATATAAGCTTGCATATATTGATGTGGATTCAATCAATATATTATTCATCATCCATTTTTATGATTTCAGAGTGGAACAATATAACCCTTTTCCCACACAAAAGTCCATCAATACCGAAAAAGGTTGATTAGGTTCTAAATACAAGGACACAAGAGTTATCTTTTGTAAATTTATCACATGGGTTATGTTAAAGAATAACTATGTTGAGAAATCTTATGCATTAAGATTAGGTTATTTCTCTTCAATTTGATATCTACGTGTGAATGCTTTTTACTTCTTAGATTATGATATTATTTCACTTATGTTATTATAGTGTTATTATTCATCAAACAAATACTAAAGAATAAACCATAAAGAGGCAAGAGACACAAACTATAGGCTATCAGTCAAGGTTGAAAGTTCTCTTTCTTGAGAGGAAAACATGAAAAAATTCTTCTTCTTGTAGAGATTTGAATTGACAAATATCAAGACCAAGACCCTAGACCTTTTTGCCACTCCAAGGCCAAGTCACAAACCTTCCTTGATAAATTCCTTCTTGTTGTTATTTACGTCTCCTATGTTCAACACAAGTCAAACTATCTGCACTACCGAAATTTTGGTTTCATCTATAGATATACAACCTCAACTTATCTTATAACCTTGTAATTCTCACGTCTGAGTTTTTTGGATGTATCTTCCTTCATTGCTTGACTAGGAGACTCAATCTTATGCCCTCATCTATGATATATGCTGAGATAAAGATATTCTTCTTGGCTTCTTCACTGACTGAAGAAATCCTACTATAAAACCTTTAATATATGCCACAGATGTGAGGAAGAGGTAAGCAAAACAGTGCCTAAACAACTCTTGCTTTTCTCCTTCTTCTTGTGCTGGAAGAGAGGCTTCTACTTCTCTTTTTTTCACTTTTTGTTGTACTTCAGATGAAACACCAAATTCTATGTCTAGAATGAAAGTTGAACTACTTATAATAGTAGTTTTTCCATGGTAATTAGTTGACATGACTTGGAGACAAGGACAATATACCAAGGGGTTGACAAGGATTTCACCTAAAGGGGCGCGACTCATCCCTTTATTCTGAATTCAATTTAAGATAACTTATAGGAATACTAAAATTCTATAATGGTGGAATTTTTGGTAGGTCAGTCACTTGGCTTTTAATCATGGTCTAGAGGGTTCGACAATGTAGTAGGATCAACTAGAATGTGAGTTAAGTTCTGAATTTACCCCTTTCATTAAACATTTTTTTATTTTCTAGCCAATTTGGTTGCTATAGGTCATAGCAACAACATATTGGGTCAATTCAAGGTCTTTAACTCCCACACACCTGACATTCTGATATATCATAGAAGTCATTGATATGCATCACTCACAACCATTGGATCATTTTTCTTGACAGAAAGGTGTTATAAAAGTATCATCTTCTCATCCAACGTGACGCATTGAACATTGGATGGAATGAGTGTGGGTTTTCTGATCATGTTGGGAGTTAAAAGAGAATTGAAATGTCTGTGGGTCCATGGGTAATTCACCTTATCAGCTATAGCATTAAGGGATTTAAAATCTCTTTATGATATTGGATGTAGAGATATGAGCGACAGTTCAACAATCTGATGGGAGGTGCTAGCCCCATCGTTGGGTTGACATGGAGTCATGATGATGGGTATTGGGCATACAAGAATGCCTGAAAAACTACCCCTTGATTGGTATGAAAATTCCTATCAAAACTAGGAATCCTGGTTCTCTGAATATTATTTTTTTAGTAGTCCAGTAACCATCAGATTTATGATGCAAAAATTATCGGATACACAAAGGAAACGCTGGATTCCCTATTTATTCTATTGTCTAAAAATATAGTTTGTTGGACAAATCATTAGCTTCCCGACACCGAAAGCTCAGAAGTGGTCGTCAGATGTATAACACAACAGATGGAAGAACAACAATAGATGTTGATTTTTCTACCTCCAAATATCATAACTAGTCATCAGATATAAATCACATCCTTCATATTATCCATTGGTGTTTCGATAATGACATGTCAAAAAACCTAGTGGGATGTGCAGCTTGGCCTTTGGTTCAATGCTAGAGGTCCATCGACTATCTGATGCATGTCATTGGAATCTTATTGTCGAATTTGTGGAATTCCAGTGAGAATGGGGTTAGATACCTGAAAGACTATTCATCTGTTATTTTTCATTTATTTGTCTAGAGGATAAAATATATCCCATCGACTACTTGATGCCTCATCATTGGATTTTGATTGTCTAATTTGTTGATTGTTTGGCAGGATGTCGTGGGTTATCCGATGGACATCATGTCAAATGATTGATAGAGTATTGATCTTCTTGTAGTCATTTTTCTGAATAGAGGCTATAATCGGATATTTGATGGCCATTTTTCCCACCAATTATTCAATCAAGTTCTACTGACAAGTTTAGAAAATGAGGCCTCTCAAAGTCCCGATAGAATTATATTGAATGTCCAACACTCGATCATTATATTTTAGTGAACTTTGTAGTAGTGTTACAATTTTACCATCACTCATTAATAATTCACGGATGACATTAGTTATTTAGTGAGCCAACTATTCAAGATATATCGGCATTAGATCTCTCTCAAATTTTCATGTGGCCTCTGGCATGATGATAAATGGGGAGAAATCTAGCATGTGTTTATTCAATACCAATAATTTGGTGCAAAGGAATTTGGTGAGAAATATTGAATTTTAAATGGGTTCCCTACCAAAACCATGGGAGAAAATTTATGGTTGAGATGGCTACAGGGAGGTCAAGGGTTGTGGAAACTAATATGCAATAGGAAATGCAACCTAGTGATCACTCAAGCTAATAAAGTGCAATAGTAATATTTCCCATCAGTGTCATTAATATGCAATATAGCATTGGAACAAAAACCTTTTATATAGATAACCTATTCTAGGAGATTAAAGATGATGGAACAACCAAGTTTTGGGAAAATTATTGGAAAGAAAGAAATATCCTTGAAAGGTTAGTAGTGAGAATGGAAACACGAGATAACTAGAACGAGGACATTTTTCAGAGGAATAACAAATTATGGATACATAACAAAAAGAAAGAAAGATTCAGGTAGTGCGAGGCAGGACAAGATGAGATGGGGATATCAAACATAGGTTTTTTTCACCATAAAATTATGGAAAATCTCAAGGAAATCTGAATGGATCCCCTCTGATCGAATATTTTGGAACGAAAGTTATGGTCGAAGGTAGTGAGCTTCCTATGGTTAGTTGGCTGATGTCGACTCGTAACATGGGACCTTTTGAGGAGAAAGGCTACATAGGACCATCATAGTCGCCCATCTCTCAACAATATGAGGAAATAATTAACAATCTGTTCAAAATTTTGTAAGAATGGAAATTCTCTAGTCGAGGATTTGTAGCCATTTTGGCTATTTAGACTACTCACCTAAGAGTTTGTGGGAAACAATTGAATCTTGGAACCCCTCTCTTTTCAAAAATCTGATTGTGAATAAGTCTCATGGTTTGGTTTTTGGTTTCCTTTTGTCGAACGTATGAAAATGACATAATAGAATCATATTCAAGGATCTAAATAACACATAGGATTCTATATGGAAATATAAGAAGCTTAATATGAAAGAAATGATACTTACTAAGAAGTAGAAAGAAGACAATCAGAATGTGGAAGGAAAGGAAGCCCAAATTTTATGAGACTTAGAAATATTTCAAAATATGGTGGCATTGGATGACTCTCAGTGGGTTAGTGGTCTTCGCCTGTCTCCAACAACATTTTCCCTTCCTCCATAAGGATTTATGAAGCTTAATTTTTATGTCGAAAGAATAATGAATATTCGAAATCCATGGTGTAATCTTCGGATGAATTCATACAAGAATTTAGCTGAATATATATATATATATATATATATATATATATATATATATATATATATATATATATATATATATATATATATATAGATATATATACGGACAACACATCAATATCAATATGTCACTACATCAATTTATAACAATATATGAGTTTATACATGTGCTCAATTTGACGTGGCCTAATATAATATGTTATTGTCTAGTCAAGTTTGTTCAATGGGCATGTATTTTGGTGGATAGTGTGGCTAGAATCATTGAAAATGGGTCTAATCTATGACTGAATACATGATGGTATGGATATACATTTTGTTCTAGTTGGTATATATACTTGCATATATACCATACATATACCTAGTGTATATATCAATATAACATCCTAACATATATATTGATATCTCACAAAATGGTCATTTCGTCTATTAGTTAGACTATGTATTTTATTTATGGTTGAGAGTGATAGTGAAATATACTTACCACATCTTTTCATTTGTGATGTCAACAAAAAAAAATCTAGTAAACACAATGAAAGTGAGATTATTGGTATTTTATAATGTATTTAATTAAAAAAACCACAAACCAAATAAATATGCTTATTTTTCTTTTTAATTATGATCAAAATTATTTTTTATTTAGAAAATTGGAAAAAAAATCAAATTTAATATAAAAAAAAAGATCTTCATATACTATGACTCTTTTAAATTGAAAAGTTTTTATTAATTTTAAAATATAAAATTATTTAAATACATTTTTAAAAATAATTGTTAATAATTATTTCTCTAATATTAATATATTTTTTTTAAATCTAATGTTACCTTAAATCAATACAAATAATTCTTATAAAAATTCTAATAATAATAAATAAATTTGACTTACCAATACAAATCATTCTTATAAAAATTCTAATAATTATAAATAAATTTACTTACCATGAGGGTTAAATCCAACTGCTCTGTGGAGTACGATATGATAACTATTTGTTCACCTAAATTACGATGTGTTAACTATTTGAGTGTGCATTTATTTCTTTGGACAAGTATTATTGTGGGTCGATGTAGCATGGTATGTTGAATTGATTTCCATGCCTAGCTCCCAATAAATGACACATAGACAATGATAGATGTCAGTGATAATCTTTCGGCTACTAGAAACCATTTAGACGATAAACAATTTTGATAACGAATCTTAATGTATGTCTTTGTAAACGGAGACAGGGAGGTGGGCCCAAATAACCATATAAGTGTGGAATGAGAACCTACAATCGAGATAAGGGTTGTCGCCTATCCAAGCCTAACTTATCATATCCTATCCTAGCCTTGCCTTTCCATGTCGAGCCTAGCCTAGCCTAAAATCACCTAACATGACCTGTCCTAGCTTACCCTAGCTTAGCCTACTTAACGGACATTACCCTACACTTCCCTAAACTAGACTAAACTGGCCAAGTCTAAGCTAGACTAAACAAGCATAGCATAACCTAGCCCTAAATAACATAAATGAAACTAGCCTAGAGTAAAGTAGCCTAGGATTTAACCTACTGTAAACTAGCCCAACATGGCGTAGCATGAACTAGCTTAGCCCATACTAGTCTAGCCTAAAGTAACCTACCTAGACAAATCTAGCTTAGCCTAAACGAACCTAGCCTAGTTAGCTGAGACAAAAATAGCCTTTCCTAGCCTAACTTAGCGTAGCCTAGCATACCCTAAACTAGCCTAAATTAGTCTAGGCTAAACTAGCCTAGCCTAACCTAGCCTAAACTATCCTAGACTAACCTAGCCTACCTAAGTTGTCCCACACTATCCTAGTCTAGCCTAGCCTAAACTAGACTAGCCATTTCTGGCCTAAGAATAACTAGACTACTGCAGCCTAGCCTAAACTAGGATAGCCTATACTAAACTAGCCTAGCCTAGCCTAAACTAGCATAAAATAGCATACCCTAGCCTAGCCTACCATACCTTGGCCTAAAATAGTCTATCCTAACCTAGCCTTGCCTACCCTAACCTACATTATCCTAGCCTAGCCTATCATATCCTAGCCTAAACTACCATAGCCTAACCTACATTATCCAAGCATACCGTAGCATACCCTATCATAACCTTATCGTAGCCTAACCTAGTTTAGCCTAGTCTATCATAGCCTAACGTTCCTATCCCATCCTCTTCCAACATAAACTAGACTATCCTAACATAACCTAGCTTGTAAAAGTCTAGAATAGGCTAACCTAGCCTACACTAGCCTACCCTAGCCTACCCTAGCTTAACCTACACTGGGCAAGCATGCCATACCACCCCCATCCTAACATATCCTAGCATAGTTTAGCAAATTTTATCTTAGTGAAGGCTAGTCTACCCTAGCCAAAATGATCCTACACTAGCCTATTCTTCTCTACCCTAACCTAGCCTATCCTAACCTAAACTAGTCTATCCTAGCTTATATTTCCTAGTCCAGCCTATCATAGCCTAAACTAGCCTAGCCTAACAAGACCTAGCCTTGGCTACCCTTACCTATCATGACCTAGCCTAAACTACCCTAGCCTAACCTACACTATCTAAGCATACCATTGCGTACCCTAACGTAACCTTATCCTAGCCTAGCCTAGATTAGCCTAGTCTATCATAGCCTAAGATTCCTATCCCTTCCTATCCCAACCTATACTAAACTAGCCTAACATAGCCTAGGGTGTACTAGCCTAGCTTGTACAAGCATAGCATATGCTACCCTAGCCTACACTAGCCTAGCCTAGAATACCCTAGCCTAACCTACACTAGCCAAGCATACCATACCACCCCTATCCTAACCTATCCTACCCTGGTTTAGCATAGCTTATCATAGGCTAATGTGGCCTATTCTAGCATAACATATCTAAAGTTAAACTAGCCTAGACTATCCTACCATACCTTGCCATACCCTAGCCTAGGTTTCCGTGGCCTAAGATAGAATAGAATAACCTAGATTTCCATAAAATAACTTAGCCTAACCTATCCTACCATAGCATAAACTAGCCTAGCCTAACACACCTTATCCTACCATATTCTAGCCTAACTTAGCCTATCCTAAACTAGCTTAGACTATCATAGCCTAGCCTAAACTATCTTAAACTAATGTAATCTAACCTAAACTAGCCTACCCTAGCTTAAACTAACCTAGCCTAACCTTACCTAAACTAGACTAGCCCAAACTAGCCTAATCTAGGATAACCTAGCTTAAAGTAACCTAACTTAGACTAGCCTAAAATGGGCTAACCTACCCTAAACTATCCTAGCCTAACCTTGGAAAGCCTACCCTAGCCTAGACTAACCTCGCCTAAATGAAACAACCCTAAACTAGCCTGACCTATCCTAGTGTAACCTAGCCTAGCCTTGCCCAAACTATCCTAGCTTAAACTGGCATACCCTAGACTAGCCTAGGATAAATTGGCCTGACCTAGCCTAGTCTAAATTAGTCTAGTGTTTCCCAAACTATCGTAGCTTAAACTAGCATAACCTAGCCTAGCCTAGCATAGCATAGTTGAAACTAGCCTAGCCTAGCTTAACCTAAATTAGCCTAGCATAACCTAGCATATCCTAGCTTAACCTGGGTTAGCTTAGCATAACCCAACCTAGACTAGTCTAACCTATCCTACACTATCATAGCCTAACTTCACCTAACCTCGCCTAACTGAACCTAGCCTAACATAAACTAGAATGGCCCACGCTAGCCTAAACTAGACTAGCCTTACCTAGACTAGCCTCTCCTGTCCTAGTCTAGCCTAGACTAGCCTATGAAAGCCTAGCCTAGCCTATACTAAACTATCCTAGCCGATCCTAGCATAAAATAAGATAGCCTAGCCTAGCCTACCCTGGCCTAATGTACACTATCCAAGCATGCCATAATGTATCCTAGCATAACCTTATCCTAGCCTACCATTGTTTAGCCTAGTCTATCATAGCCTAGCTTTCTTAGCCCAACCTATCCCAACCTAAACTAGCCTAGCCTAACATAGCGTAGCTTGTACTAACCTTGCTTGTGCTAGCGTAGTTTGGACTATCCTAGCATAAGCTAACTTATTCTACACTATCATAGCGTAGCCTAGTCTAGATCGGCCTAGCCTAATCTACACTAGCCAAGCATACCATACTGTCCCCTAGCCTAACATACCCTAGACTATTTTAGCCTATTTTTTCCTAGCCTGACGTGGCCTATCCTAGCATAACATATCTTATGTTAAACTGGCCTAGTCTAGCCTACCCTACCATGCCCTACCCTAGCCTGAACTAGCTTAACCTATCCCAACATAAACTAGCCTACCCTATCCTACCTTAGCCTAGCCTAGGTTGGCCTAGCCTAAGATAGCATAGCATAACCTAGATTTCCATAAAATAGCTTAGCCTAACCTAGCCTAACATAGAATATACTAGCCTAGCCTAACATACCCTAGGCTACGATATACTAGCCTAACTTAGCCTAGCCTAAACTAGCTTAGACTATCCTAGCCTAGCCTACACTAGCTTAAACTAACCTAATCTAACTTAATTGGCCTAGCCTAGCATAAACTAGCCCAACCTAACCTTACCTGAACTAGACTAGTCCATACTAGCCTAAATTAGGCTAGCCTTACTAGCATAAATTAGGCTAACCTAGCCTAGTCTAAACTAGTCTAACCTTGCCCAAACTATCCTAGTGTAAACTAGCATAGCCTAGCCTATCTTCATCTAGCTTAGCCTAGCATAACCTAGGTTAGCCTAGCCTATCTTAATCTAGCTTAGCCTAGCATAACCTAGGTTAGCCTAGCCTAGTGTAAACTAGTCTAGCCTTGCGTAAACTATCCTAGTGTAAACTAGCATAGCCTAACCTAGCCTAGCATAGCCTAGTTGAAGCTAACCTAGCCTACCATAGCATAAAATAGCCTAGCCTCACACACCCTAGCCTACGATATCCTAGCCTAACTTAGCCTATCCTAAATTGGCTTAGATTATCCTGGCCTAGCCTAAACTAACTTCAACTAACATAATCTAACCTAAACTAGCCTAGCCTAACCTTACCTAAAATAGACTAGCCCAAACTAGTATAACCTAGGATAACTTAGCCTAAAGTAACCTAACTTAGGCTAGCATAAACTGGGCTAAACTAGCCTAAACTATCCTAGCCTAACCTTGAAAAGCCTACCCAAGCATAGACTAACCTAGCCTAAATGAGACAAGCCTAAACTACCCTGACCTATTCGATTGTGACTTATCCTATTGTAACCTAGCCTAGCCTTGCCCAAACTATCCTAGCTTAAACTAACGTAACCTAGCCTAGACTAGCATAAATTAGCCTAACCTAGCCTAGTCTAATCTCGTCTAGCCTTTTCCAAACTATCATAGTTTAAACTAGCATAGCCTAGCCTAGCCTAGCATATCCTTGTTGAAACTTGCCTAGCCTAGTAGAGCCTAGCTTAACCTAGGTTGGCCTAGTATAACCTAGATTAGCCTAGCTTAACCTAGGCTAAACTAGTCTATCCTAGCCTAGCCTAACATATCCTACACTATCATAGCCTAAAATAGCCTAAACCAGCCTAACCTAACCTCACCTAACCTCGCCTAACCTAGTTTAGCCTAACCTAGCATAACATAAACTAGACTGGCCTACACTAGCGTAAACTAGACCATCCTTTCCTAGACTAGCCTAGTCTAGCCTAGGCTAGCCTAAACTAGCCTAAACAAGCCTACCCTAGCCTATCCTAAACTAGAATAGCCTACCCTAGCCTAAAATAACATAGCCTAGACTAGCCTAGCCTAAACTACACTATCCAAGCATACTATAGTGTACCCTAGCATAATCTTATCCTAGCCTATCCTAGTTTAGCATAGTCTATCATAGCCTAGCTTTCTTAGCCCATCCTATCCCAACCCTAACTAGCCTAGCCTAACATAGCCTAGCTTATGCTAGCCTAGTTTGTACTAGCATAGCATAGGCTAACCTATTCTATAGTAGCCTAGACTAGCCTTGCCTAGACTAGCCTAGCCTAGTCTACAGTGCCCAAGCATACCATATTGTCCCCTAGCCTAACATACCATAGACTATTTTAGCCTAGTTTATCCTAGCCTAATATGGCCTATGCTAGCATAACATATCCTAAGTTAAAATAGCCTAGACTAGCCTACCCTACCATGCCCTACCCTAGCCTAAACTAGCTTAACCTACCCAACATAAACTAGCCTGCACTAGTCTAGCTTGTCCTATCCTACACTAGCCTGGCCTAGGTTGACCTAGCCTAAGATAGCCTAGATTGCCATAAAATAGCTTAGCCTAACCTAGCCTAACATAGAATAAACTAGCCTAGCCTAACATACCCTAGCCTATGAAATACTAGCTTAACTTAACCTAGCCTAACATACCCTAGCCTATGAAATACTAGCTTAACTTAGGCTAGCCTAAACTAGCTTAGACTACCATAGCCTAAGCTAAACTAGCTTCAACTAACCTAATCTAATCTAAACTAGTCTAGCCTAGCTTAAACTAGCCTAACCTAACCTTACCTAAAGTAGACTAGTCCATGCTAGCCTAACATAGCATAATGTAGCCTATAGTAGACTAAACTATCCTAACCTAACTTAGCTTGGCCTAACTTGGGCTAACTTAGCTTAGCCTAAACTAGCCTAGCCTAACCTTGACAAGCCTACCCTACCCTATACTCACCTATCCTAAATGAGAAAAGCCTAAACTAGCCTAGCCTAGCTTGACCTATCCTAGTGTAACCTAGCCTAGCCTTGCCCAAACTATCCTAGCTTAAACTAGCCTATCCTAGCCTAGCCTAGCATAAATTAGGCTAACCTAGCCCAGTGTAAACTAGTATAGCCTTGCCCAAACTATCCTAGTGTAAACTAGCATAGCCTAGCCTAACATAGCATAGCCTAGTTGAAAGTAGCCTACCCTACCCTAGCCTATCTTAATCTAGCTTAGCCTAGCATAACCTAGCCTAGCCTAGCTTAACCTATCCTAAATTAGTCTAGCCTATCCTAGCCTAACCTATCCTACACTATCATAACCTAAACTAGCCTAGCCTAACCTCGCATGTCCTCGCCTAACCTAGCTTAGCCTAACCTAGCCTAACACAAACTAGACTTGACTACACTAGCCTAAACTCGACATGCCTTTCCTAGCCTTGCATAAACTGGCATGAACTAACCTAGTCTTGCATAGGCTACCCTACCCTACCCTAGACTAGGCTAGGCTTGTTTAGGCTAGTGTAGACTAGGTTAGTTTAGTGTAGACTAGGTTAGTCTATTCTAGATTAGGCTAGTCTAGTGTAGATTAGGCTAGGCTAGGCTAGTCTAGTTTAGGCTAGGCTAGGCTAGTCTAGTTTATGGTAGGATAGTCTAGTCTAGTTTAGGCTATGCTAGTTTATTCTGGTCTAGTCTAGTCTAGTGTAGGATAGTCTAGTCTAGTCTAGCCTAATCTAGACTAATCCAGTCTAATCTAGTCTAGCCTAATCTAATCTAATCTAGCCTAATCTAGTCTAATCTAGTCTAGCCTAATCTAGCTAAGACTAATCTAGCCAAGACTAACCTAGCCTAGCCTAACCTAATCTAGCTTAATCTAGCCTATCCTAGCCTAATCTAGCCTAATCTAGTCTAACCTAGCCTAGCCTAATCTAGCCTAGCCTAGACTAGCCTAAACTAATCTAGCCTGATCTAGCCTAACTTAATTTAGCCTGATCTAGGCTAACATATTCTAGCCTATCCTAGCCTAGCATGGCCTAATCTAGCTTAGCCTAGCCTAATGTAGCCTAATATTGCCTAATCTAGTCTAGCCTAACCTAGCCTAGCCTATCCTAACCTAGCCTAATCTGACCTACCCCAATCTAGCCTAGTCTAGCCTAGCCTAATCTAGCCTATCCTATCTCAATCTAGTCAAATCTAACCCAGCCTAATATATCCTAGCCTAGCATAGCCTAGTCTAGCATAATCTAGCTTAATCTAGCCTAATCTAGTTTATCCTAACCTAACTTAGCCTAGCCTAGCATAGCCTAATCTAACCTATTCTAGGCTAATCTAGCATGGCCTAATCTACCCTGAGCTAGCCTAGCCTTCTCTAATCTAGCCTAGCCTAATCTAGACTAGCTTACCCTAGCTTAGCCTACCATACCCTACCCTACCATACCCTACCCTAACCTACCCTAGCCTGGGCTACCTATCCTAGCCTACCCTAGCCTACTGTACCCTATCCTAGCCTACGGTACCGTACCCTACCTACCCTATCCTAATGTACCTAGCATAACCTAGGCATATCGTCTAAGAACCGGAAGTCAATACCAGCGGGAGTTTCGCGCCACAGATGGTGACGCGCACGAGGATGGATGCCACTGAACCTCAATCTTGGTACCAAATTATATCTGAGCGTTTTCCTTAACGGAATTGCAGAGTTGCCTGCATATCCTCTGAAGGCAATTATTGTTGACAAGTTCGAAAGGAGGGTTGCTCTCTTCCTCACTACCTCTTCTGTAGGGACCCACAGACTCCGTCGTCAAAACAAATGTTATGCCGCTCATTAGATGGAGTATCAAATAAACCCAGAAATTAGGCGACATTGCCGTCGAGAAGCCGAGCATGGTTTCCCGCCCAAGACAAGCTCATGATTAGGCCAGATGGATTCATTGAAATCAACAAGAGGCATGTTAGACCTCCGCAAATTAAAGAAATAATATGCCTAGGTTAATTTCTAAAAAGAGGCAGATGGGTTAAGCTAACTATAAAACTGATACAGAATATTGATTTACACAATAGATGAATTAAATGACTAAAAGGCCAGAGCAAATCCCTTATTAATCCAAAAATGAATTAATTCAAACCAGCATATAGAAACATGGAGCCAGCCATCGCAAAACTAGTGGCATCCAGTTTAACCTGTTGAAAGAGAAGCTAGATCCATACATGCCTGTAACTCGATTTCATTTTGTGAATCCTATAGCCGCCAGCATTTTCTTACTTCTTCCGTTCAGTTCTCCCAACATATGATTGTCTACATCTAAAATATTTTCAATCAAAAGATTATACACTAAATTTAGATAAGCATGAAGAGATTAGAATTGCTGAACTATTTCCAAAGAAATCAAGAGCTTCTCAGATAATCAAAGGGAAAAAAGACAAGTGATCATTAACCATTCAACTTCTCCACCAGAAGATCTGTTTGCCTCCGATCTGCTCCACCCGAAGCACAGTAACATGCCCAACAAAACATAGATGCAGGAAGAGGTTATACAATCAAATAAAAGTTATACACTAAATTTGGAATAAGCATGAAGAGATTAAAATTGCTGAACTATCTCCAAAGAAATCCAGGGTTTCTCAAAAAATAAAAAGGAAAAAACAGAAGTGATCACCAATCATTGAACTTCTCCACTGGACGATCTGGTTGCCGTCGTCCGTTAAAAGTGCTGAACTATTTCTGAAGAAATCAATGGCTTCTCAGAAAATCAAAAGGCAAAAAAAAGTGATCATTAACCAGTGGACTTCTCCAATGGCTTCTCAAAAAATCAAAAGGCAAAAGAAAAAGTGATCATTAACCATTGAACATCTCCACTGGAAGGGATTGATCTGGCTGCCTCCTATCTGCTCCACCGTCTGCTCCACCGGAAGTCTAGGGTTCTTTGTCTAGTCGACATAGAAGCAGGCTACCCACAGTAATAGGCAACCAAGCATGTCAAACAAAATGTAGATGGAGGAAGAGTTAATTTTATAAATAATGTAAACAAGACATAGACAGAGGAAGAGGTTAGGTTATAAATAATGTAAGAGTTGATATATATATTCCTTCCCGTCCTTTCAACGGTTATTGGATTTAAAACTACATAGCAACCCTTAACTTCTTGCATGCTCTTCTGGCAATTGGAGAGTATCTGCAACGGTTCACTTTATCCATGATTTTTTACCAATCGGTTAAATGTTATATTGCTTTTCTAAATGTGTCAATTGGTCAGTTATAGATTCTCACGCTTTTTCTAAATTTGTTTTCTACTTTAATGATTTTTATTTTCATGCTCTTTCTCCATTTATTTTGAATTTAATGATCTTTTAATCTTTGTTTATCTGATAGTATCTGCAACGGTTCACTCTATCCATGAACGTTTTTACCAGTCAGTTAAATGTTATATTACTTTTCTAAATGTGCCCATTGGTCAATGATAGATTCTCAGGTTTTTCTAAATTTGTTTTTTACTTTAATGATTTTTAGTCTCATGCTTTTTCAATCTGTTTTGATTTTAATGATCTTTTAATCTTTGCTTAAAAAAAAACATAGGCTTTATCACAAATTTAGGATGATCTTTTAATCTTTGTTTTAAAAAAAAAATATGATTTATTACTAGTTTACTATCATTCATTTATTCATATTTGTTTTAAATTTAATTATATGGTTTTATATTATTTTGTCTTTTCTTTTTTAGTTTAATCAGGTACTAAGTTACAAATAAGTAATTTTATTTTTATGTATTTAATTATTTTTATTGACATTTTTTTTGAACAAATATGATGCAATATCTATTAACTTAAATTTAGTTGATTATTTTTAAATTTAATCGCATTTTCTCATTTTATTTAGTGTTTATGTTTTTCAATATTTAGTACAATACTATAACTTACAAATTTTATTAGATATTATTATTTATTTATTTATTAAAAATGAAGATATATATATATATATATATATATATATATATATATATATATATATATATATATATATATATTGCTCAAAATCATATAGTATTAATCACATCTACATGTAACGTGGAAAACTTAGTTTAAAACATATAGTGAGTTCCTAATATAGTAGTGTTTGAGTGTACATTTTAGTTAATTTTTTTAACTTATAACATTTTAAAATTGTGAAATATATTTAAGATCATGAAAATGCAAATGTTTGCCATATTTATACAAAGTTTGGGTACATTTACATCTTTTATTCTTTTATGGGATATCTATTTTTCTTTTGCAAAACTAATTTTTTTTTGATAATATATGCATTGCTTTTGTTTACATGAATTTATGATAAAATCTCATAACTAATTAGTTATAAATGTGTTTGGGTATTTTTTTTTTAATATATACTTCTTTTCTCATATAATTTTAGGGTACCCACTATTGTATTGTGATTGTCACCTATGACAAAGATTTATATAGATTTTATTTGAAATATGTCATGGTATTTAACAAAATTTCTTTTAAGAGTGTGAAATTTATAATAAAAAAAGTGTAATAATCTAGTATTAAGATGTGACTTATCTATATATATATATATATATATATATATATATATAATTTTGTGCCCATGCTAATGTAACTAAGGATTATATTGATGATTGTTTCATGAGTGATGATACTAAACAATTTTTTTATAAAATCACTATTACTAGGGTAGAACATGTGGGTTAGTTTGCTAAATTGATGCATTTGATAGATTGAAGTTGATTTACTTGCCATCCATTAAAATTGAAACTACTCTTGTGAGGTCAATATGAAATGATGGTAGATTGGTCTAAATTCTGCATTTTTTTTGTTGTGAAATCTTTATAGGTTAATTTAGCCATTGTATTTAGATAGGCTTGGTATCCACAATTTTGTAGTAGTTAAAATTGAACAGAGGGAATTGTCCATTGTATTGGGGTGGGCTTAGTATCCACACTTTTGTAGTGGTTAACATTCAGGGGAGGGAATTTTTATGATGGGTCAATCTATGCCTCATCTCAAGAAAAGCATCAAGATAGATTTAGAAATGTTTGTCTTTATGTAACCACATTGTGCCATATGAGCCTTCAATCTCCATTGATATGTAATTGTATTCAATTATCCTAATGATGGTTCTATAGGAAACTAAACAGAAATGGGCTAAAAGATCCAAATTATCCGGATGTTGGGAGTTACCGTAAAAATGCCCAAAGAGAAGAGAAAAACACATAAAGAAGAATTTTATTAAAATAAATAAAAATGTTCTAGTTACATTGCGTGGACCAATCAGGTCTAAATTTATAGCCTTTTTAGTTACAATACCATGGGTAATTACCATGAGCAGATACCATGGATAATTACCATGAGAAAATACTATGGGTAACTACGATCGGTGGATTTGACTTTCCATTTAGATTATTCCTCCATCTCTAGGAAGAAATGGTCCCCATTGCACAAATTTCCCTCCTAAGAACATTTTGTTGGACATGAGCCAATGAAGAGAAGGGCTTTATGTGGTTGACCCATAACCACAAGTTTGTGGATGAACCATAATCATGATGAATGAAGGTTAGAGGATAGAGATACATTGTGATGATTATGAGCCAATTATGATACTGACAGTGTGTGGCTTGGGAAACCCACTTCGATGGAAAGGGTTTCATGTGGTTGATCCATAACTGCAGGTTTGTGCATGACCCATAGCAATGATGGACATGTATTTGAGGATAGAGATACACTGTAATGCTTGTGGTCCAGTTGTGATGTTGACAATGTGTACCTTGGCAAATGGACTTAAGTGACAAGGTTTTTTTTTGTGGCTGATCCCTAACTGTGATGATATATTTCACTTTCTAGTCTTCCTCGTAGAAATATGGATGTGTAAAGGCTTCCTCCTAGTTCTCAAGTTTCACATTTGTGATTTCCTCTGTTGTGATTTGATAGTCCCACCATGGCACTACCTTGGCATTAGAAGGCATATTTTTCCAAAAGCGAACTTCAAGATAGTCAACAACGATATCCAAATCACCATGGGCATCCAACATGCTTGGAATAACTTGCAAATATATAATGTATCAATAAGTATGATGCATAAAGGATGTCAAATGTTGTTGGCCAACTAAGGGAGAATGATTTAGATGAATGTGCAATATTGATAACTTTTTATTTTAACATCCCACAAGCACCATATACCTCTTTCATATAATTTCCATTGCTTCCATTTGCCATCATAAGCATCTGATGACTTATTGTCAAACTTCCAATCATTAATTGGTTATTTTTTCTTTTCCTGTAGAAGTAACTTGTCATAACTACTACAAAACCATCCAAAATTTTGTCCATGATTCGATTTTGAAGCCTCCCTTTGGTTATAAGAACTTTCATCTCAAATTCTATCAAGTTTTATTCTTGAAGCAGTAAGTGTCAAAACCACTTACTCTCTCGTGATAAACTTGTGATACCTTAACTATGCATTTTGTCAAACAACTGTTGGGTACTCCATGACGAAAACCAGTCCTTGTCAACAATAGCTACAAAATTTTGAAATAAATACTAAACACTTTTGAGAAACAAGCTACATAATGCCCTGATGACATTGGTTACATGCCTTGATCTGTGAGATTGTGCAATCCTATGTTATAGTCAACTACACAAATTCTTGTCAGAGTCGAGTGTAAAACCCTCTGTGATAAGAAATTATTCCATCAACAAATGGTAGAAAACTACACACTTCTTTGTCGCAGTGAACTATGCACTCCACTGCGATATCCAACTATGCAATCTCTTGAACCATTAGATTGCACAGTTCATAGTGATAATCAAATATGTATTCCTTGAAAGTAATAAGTGTGCACTTCCAAAATACCCATGTGCACTTCTATATGGTAGTATGGCATGTGTTCCAAATTGATTACCTTTCATGTGTTAGTTATCTAGATTTAGCTTCTAGATTTTAGGCATGCACACCCAAAACCGTAACCATAACTTTGTGAGTTCCCATATATATAAGAATTCATCCTAGATATCATTGTCACATTCATCATTCGAGCTCTAGCTAATATCATGAGTAGAAGGAGATTTTCATTTCAATTGCCCTGCTTTTCTAGTTAAGTTTCTCACCTATCGCTTTTTTCTACTTTTGCTTTCACTTTTATCACTTTTCTTTTCAAAATTGTTATTTTGTCTCACTTTTTACACAAAAAGTGTCATTTTAACTATTATTAGCTTCTAAAAGTGTTGTTTCAGCCTTTTATGCTTCTTTTCTAGTGTTGCTGCACATGCCATGTATTTTCACGTATCAGTAATAATTGTTGTTGGGTGTACTTATGCATGCATATCCTCTTCCTTTCATCATCTTACTTGCTCGATGTGAACACTTTTTTGGATGAATCTTGCCCTAATCCACATATTTCCCCCCTTTAATTAATAGATATTGAGCCTTGCCTTATGTTACAAATTTTATATGTCGTTGAATTCCCTAAATTTAAATTGTCAACTGAGATTTGTAAACTTTGAGTTGCAATGCATTCCAATTCATATATAAACTTATCCTATGTAGATTTAGTGTGAAATTAAGTAAAAAATACTCACACTTTGTTTTTGACAATGAAACCATGAATTGATGAATTGAAGAAACCTATTTCATTATGAAATCTAAACACTAATAATAACATCAATTTCACATTCATAATAAAAATTATTCTTAATTATATTGCTCTCACTCGAAAATTCATCCAGAAATAAGATTGGAAACTATCACAAGCTATATTCTCAAAACAATTGAACAACTACTTCATTCAAAAATCATTATGCAAAGCTAATCTCAAAGGTGCTATAATTCAGAAGTAAACTCAAAAATACCTTAAAAAATAACTCAGACTATTCCTTATATAATATTGCACTCAATGTATGCTAAGAATTGGGACACATAACTTATGGCTTCCTAATTCAAAATCAACATGACCAATTAAATAACACACAACTTCGATTTATCTAACTATTACCAAAAAAAATATCTAAATTAAGTCTTACTATGAAATGAAATAGATGTCAAGCTATCTATAAAAAATATCATTACACGATGATTCAATTAATCATCACATAGTAAACTGAGTAACTAACACACTGTAAATAACATTAAATTCACCAAGCATTAACACACCATATACACCAAAGAATGGCACATTGTTCCTAATCGATTTTAATCATTCAATTGAGCACAAGCTTAAGGAGTTTCTTGTCAACAATAAATAGACCTTCATGCGATTAAAACACTTTCATTCACAACAAAGGATTGAAGCTTAAAATATGAATTATTTCTCAGAAATATATTCTAAATTGAAACTTCCTTGTTCAGCGTTCACGAGATCGACAAAGTAATCAAAAGAGTTAATGGATGCATGGTATATTTATATTAATGATCCACAAGCATGCAAAAAATCAGTGAACATTACACTATCTATCTAGTCTCATATCTATGAAAGAGTTGAAGGAAACTTAAGTACGATTTTCAGTATGGGAAATCTGGAAACCATCAAAGAAAGAAAATGTTTCTTTAAGTATAGTTATGCCTAATGAATTCAAAACACACCTCCTATCTATTAAAAAATGTTATAGGACTTGCTCAAGGTTTATGGTGGGCCCTTGCCACAACCTAAAACAAGTCTACTTTAAATTTATAATTCACATATCAAGTAAACATAAATTCTCATATATAAATCAAAACTTAGACAATTATATTAAAATCCTTTAATAAGAGATAAGTCTAAGAGTTTCAAAATAGTGTTAAGAGATATCATTCCATAATTCGTTTGTCGCCAGTTATTCTATGCTATAGCTATGTTTATGTGTGTGGCCTCTCATACAAACACAAGGGATATTTTAAGAACTCAAGCCTCCAAATAGTTACAACAATATGACTGAAGAAAACAAATACATATGTGATCTGGGCTAATTTAATCCAGGATAAATCCCCAAGATCACTTCATCAGATCATAACTAAATTGTTCCATTCATGACACTAATTTTGGATCAAGAAAACTAACACTATGCTTATGAAAAAAAATAACTACCTTTGGGATGTCGACAATTGACTGGTTTCCTATAATAGAGTACTGAATTATGTACAAAACTGAGAATAGAATAACTGCTCAAAAAATGGTCGCTTGATATATTTGTTGGAATGGGTGTTATACCTCCAATAACCTATCCTCATCCCCAAATGTCTTCCCTATATTTAAGAGCCCATCTGTAGATTACTCAATTAAGTCAATAATATAAATTTATTCAACATCTACCAAAAAAATATATATTAAAACAATACTTGTTAGTAATCTCACCTCCACTGTAAAGTAACATAGTTTAACTAATGTGGAGTTTTTTTATGGTGTCAAAAAGGAGTGAAGTAGGATAAATGGTAGTAAAAAT
Organism: Pinus tabuliformis; assembly: GCA_031772625.1. Taxonomy (NCBI): domain Eukaryota; kingdom Viridiplantae; phylum Streptophyta; class Pinopsida; order Pinales; family Pinaceae; genus Pinus; species Pinus tabuliformis. The sequence goes on along the minus strand of CM062820.1, from coordinate 1,086,691,524 downwards.
AGTAGAAAAGGTGTGAAAAGGGTACAAAAGTAGGGCCCAACATACCCTCGATGTTGAAGATGATGCATGTCCTCATGAAACTATCCTTTTCAAACTCAAATAGTCATCAAAATTAGGTCAACCCTTCCTTCAAATTCTACTGCACTCACTAGGACCTTCAAACCATAGTTGTTCTGTATTAATGGTCGTCGAAACCTTAGGGCTTGTTCATGGGCGTTAATCATTTTGACACGATTCAATTTTTTGAGATTACAACTAATGAGGTCCTTGTTCCTCATGAATAATGCATCATTCTTGGATACTAGGGATAGATTCCAGTTTCGATACTTGTCATTGATCAACTGAACATAATGAAACAATGTCTTGTAGTTATGATCCCTTTCCTTAAGTTTTTCATTATTTCTCTATAGTTTGGCTATCAGTAGTTGTAGATATTCTTCTCTACAAGCCGAGGCTTTCTTTGTAGGTATAGTTTTTGGCCGCAAACTACTTTCTTTGTGAGTCAACCCTTCATTTTTCTTGCTCTTCTTAGATTTAGATACCCACTTCCTTATGACTAGTCCCATCTCGAATTGGCCCTACTGTGGTGAACTACATAAAATATATCAAGTGGTTCGTCGTCCTTAGGAAAAATATCGCCTGTTTATTCAACTACTTGAGAGGATATTTTTTCTTCATGTTCTAGAGTAGACAACACAGTGACAAGCTCACTTTTATGAGTACCGGCGGTTCAAATTTGTTCTCTAGACATGCTTCAGGTTTGTCATCACCCCTGTAATGAGGTTGGAATCATGGATAATTTTGTTTCCTGTACTATTGAAGTGATCAACGATGTCTCTTTCTCCTCATATTTGAAGAGTTTCTTGTTCCTTTCCTTTAGGGCTACACCAGCTCCCTCGAACTATTTTTTCTGTTGGTGACTTAACTAATTTAACAACCTCCACATGAGGACCTTTTCGTTTGCTTGGTTGACACTCCTTCTTCTGGTTCATTCTTCTACTCCTTACTTATCTTACATTTCTTTCCCTTTCATACTAGGGTTGGCTTCTTTGTAGATGAGCTAGGGTTTACAAGTTCAGGCTTCCTTAGGGATTTTTCCAAACGACCCTCCTCTTTTGTTGATACATGGCTTATGTTGGGGCTTTCACCTTATTTAGAATAGAACAGAACTGGAATTAGGAAGATCCTCGGTTCCTTGCCCCAATTTCTTTGATTGTGGGTTAATAAGCCTCTATCGACCCTTGATTTGGATTTCTTCACCATGAAAGCTTTCAATAAAAAATTATTCCCGAGACTTCTTATCTCAACTCAACTCATTTACAATTAGCATCTTCATAAGACTCTTATGACATAAACTAGTTTCATCATTTTTGGTAGTGGATTGAACAGCTCGACAAACCTTATACAAACTTATATGGATGAAAAATGGAAAATTGACTTCACACACATCTGAAAAATGTAAGAGGAGCCTAATATTGTAAAGGAAAACAATGACGTACCTCCCCACACAAGTGACAAAAATCTGTAATGCGGTGATAAGTGGACACCATTCCTCGTCTATGCAGGTTCATAGGACACCCTTCCACCAATTAATAGATTTGTATGCAGGCTTCAAAAACTAGGCGCAGTTATCCCATTCGAGTGACCCTTCTGTAAATTATTTTTCACTAGTTAATGGTAATCTAGTTGCTTTGTTCGTAGACATTTTAGTAACATTAATTTTCAAACTCCTAACCTCTAGAACTCTTCCACTAAATCTTTGTGTGAATGCCATGGCTACCCTATCATTATAACCCTGTAATTTTTAAGAAAACCCATTCAACCCTTCTCCTCAAATTACTCCTTACACACTGCATAATATGGATTGTTGCAAAATTGGGTGAATTTGGGTTCATGGCAGTTGACCCCCATGCCGAGGGTGGATAAATGTTGAAGGTTATGAAGAAAAATTCAGGGATTCATGGGTAGGTTACTACTAAAACTTAGAAATGAGAAAAAGAACCCTTTTTTTAGGGCTTTTCACAGGCTTAAATATATTCAAATGCTCACTATGTACTTCTGAATTATGGCATGGATTGGTTGTTTATAATGATGAATAAGTACTCATACACATATATTGCAGAAATAAAAATAAATGGAGTGAGTAATGGCATAAGATGGTTACTATTAATTGGATATGGAAAAGAGATGAAATGATTGCAATGAAAGGAGGTAGATTACTATTAATTTCCATTATACATATTCTATGAATTAGTCTAAGTAAATGCAAATTCATTCATACCTCGATTTGGCTATATAATGATATTCAGGAGCTCAAAAATAATAATGATGGGAGTAACTTTGAGCATAAGCTGAGTGTCCTTTTCATTTATCGACTTCATTACAAAAGTTGATATTTGATCATGAATGATCCAAAAACTTTAAATTTAGTACCTCCATTGATTCCAATTATAATGGGTTGAATTAATACCATCCATCTTCTCTGGAATTGATATTCATACTTATTAAGATTCTTCATTACTTAACTCAACCTATACTTAGTATTGAATTAAGTACAAAGCCTCTAAACTTACTCACCAAGTCATAGAAATAGTGCAAAATTATGACTGTACTAAGAAGATGAACATAAATATTCCTTGAACTTCATATAAGCCAATCTTAGGAATTGTGACTGAAATTTCACTTTTTCTTATTGTAGAACAATCTGGTGCCATCATTCCATGGATTTTGACCACAACTGGAATGATCATTGCTTGGGGAATTTTAGTTTTGGGGAGTCTAAAATGAACAAAAGAAGAATCCAAGGGGGTTTCTTTCTCGTATTTATTCTTTTGAGCCCAGGAAAGAATAATTTTGTACTGAGAGAGCCCTATCTATCTCTTTATCATACATTTAACAAGCTCGAGTTATCTTTTTCTCGGTGGTATTCACTTTTGAAGAGTTTAAAAATCCAAAATGGACTCTAGATCATCATTTTCGGTAAATATTCCATCAAGTCCGGATAAAGGAATAAACTTATGCTTGATATATTCCCTCTTTATTCTATGTAAGTTGTGGAGGAAAACAAAAGTCATCCCAATATTTATATATATATATATATATATATATATATGATAAAAAGAAATTAATTTGAAGAACCAGTAGGAGATGGATTCCCCTTTTAAAGTAACTCCATTTCTAGATCCTGCATTACATTCTATAAGACATCCTACTGGGAAAGTGGGAGGTGATAGAATTTCAGCCTGTGGCCATTTATCACAAACAAATTCTAGTCATCATCAATGGTTTTAATATTTAATGAGGCATTATCGAAGACTTACTTAACCTCATAGGGCCTTAGCCATCTCGTTCAAAATTTCCCTTCGAAATGTTTAAACTTACCACCATATAGTAGCGCCCAATCCCCTCGTTGCAAGACCATTTTCTTGAAGTACTTATTGTGTCATCGAGCTTTCTAATCTCGTATTAGCATAGTTCTTTGGAAGGCATCTTGTTTGATTTCTTCAAGTTTGCTCAGTTGAATTATTATTTTTTTCTAAGCCTCATTTAAATCCATTCCCAGTTGAGTAACAGTACAATTTTCTTCAACCTTAAATTCAATGGGGAGCAACACCTACTTCCCATATACTAACTCATAGGGAGTATATCCTGTCACAATACTCCATGTTATCTGAGAAGCCCATAACACTTCTAGAAACCTATCAGCCCAATCCCCATGGTTTAGTTGAATTGTTTTACTGAGCCCAGACTCCAAGGCTTGGTTAGTGGACTCTACCTGTCCATTTTCCTGAGGGTGGTATGGGGTAGATTTCTGGTGCTTTATCTAGTATTGTTCAATGATTGCCTTGAATAGTTTGCAAGTGAATTGTATCCCCTAATCCATGACAATCTCTTTAAGTACCCCAAACCATGTGAAAATTTCTTCAAATAGAAAATATAAAACATGCTTCTCAGTGCCAAAATATAAATCCTTATCTTCCACCCATTTCGTGACATAATTAGTACAGACTAATATGTACCTCTTCTTCTTAGACATGGGAGAAATGGGCCCTACAAAATTGAATGTCTAGTTTTTAGAAGGATCTATAAACATCTGAGTCTGTAGAGGCATCTCATCACTAGGAATAGGCCGCCCGATTCTTTGGAAATCATCACAAATAGAAACATACATTTTGGAATCTTTAAAGAGAGTAGGTGAGTAATAACTTGCATGTAGGACTTTATAGTTATTATTTTGTCTGTGAATTGACCACCACAGGGTTCACTGTGGGAATCTCTCAAGACATCATACATTTTGTCTTCTTGTACACACCTCCTCATCATTAAGTTAGGTATGGTGTGGTATAGATCTCCTTCTATACAAGAATAGTTGGCACTCAGCTACACAATGTTGTGTTTTCAACTCGTGGATAGATTATGTGGTAGCCTTCCTGATAACAAACAATTTTCCACATCAGAAAACCAAGGAGTATGTGTTGAAATATCCTTGAAAAAAAAATAGAAACCAACTTCTTAGCCTTCCCTTAAAGAATTTTCGAATAAAAAATTTGTGGTGAAGGGATTTTTCGTATTGGGGGAATAATTCCTTTCAATGGATTGAGACTTGAGTTCGCATTTGAAGGAAGTTCAAATTTAATTTCCTAGAAGGATATAATGGAAGTTGTTTTGGATGAAAATGGATACTAGAATACACAAAAGTAGATATTCTAAAGCTATTAGCATTATATAAACAAGAGTTGGCCCAGTGGAAGAAAGATATTAGAAAGTCTAGGAGGATTATCCTTGAGGGAGTGAGAGACATGTGGTTTTGAATTTCCATATAAAGGATATTTCTTATGAAATGTGGATGACCCTCAAAAACCTAATGTTATAGAACCATTTACCACTCTTGCTATTTGTGATGCTTTTTTCATGGCCTACGCCAACCCCTCCTTCCAGACATGGCACAAATATATTAAAAATAGTGTTTTATTCCCTGTACACTACCTTTCCCTGAGATAAAAGCATGTACATGCAGGTCAGTCAATACCCAACCCGCGTATATGTATTAAAACACTTTAAAAAAATTAAATTTCCTTAATTATGGGTAGAGTTCATAGGTTTTACTTGTTGATTACCTCATATTAACCATGGCTCAACTGTTTCCCAACTAAAAAAATAATTGGGAGAAGTATAAATACACTTCTATCAGAAGGCCTTGAGGGAGAGAAGAGATAGAGTTATTATACTAAGATTATCCCTGACTCAGACTCATGAATCCTTGTGCCTCATGCACTTCCCCAAGCTTCAAGAAACCCTTCTTTCCTTGATTATAGATATTCTCCCTTTTGCTTGAGATATCATGGTGTTTGTTATGGAAGAATATTGTTGAATGTTGGGATAGGACGAATCCAGAGGATGGTTCCGCTCAAAGCCAGAAGAAGAAGACTCAGGTGAATTCTCTCTGTGTTATTTATAGCTTACTGTAATAAAAGAAATGTTGTCTTTTTTATGAAATAAACTATGTTTATGCATCAAATTATGTTTTAATTCATATATAAATGATGTTTTGATGTATGATAAATCATTTTTTTAGATGATATAAAGTCAATTTCGTGAATATGCTTTACTTTTATACAGTTATGTATATTCGAATTTAATTATTTTCAGGTTTGAAGAACATTGGGAGTTACAGAGGGTTTGAACCCCGTGGGGCCTACTCAAATGAAGGAAATTAAGGTACGGTCACTCTTACGTAGTTAGATTATATAGGAATTTTTCCTAAGCTATATGAGTGTTTCTTATTATAGTTTTCTTCTACTCTATTGGGGTTCTAACCCAAATCCCTAGGGTACTTATTCCCTAAACTGAATTGGTGACCCTATTGGGGATAAAAACCTTGTTATTCCTAGTTTGGGTTGTTCATTATCAATCAGGGCTCAGTCTTTGGTTTGATTGCTTTTACATTGTTATTTGGTCTACTAGAGTCTCAAGCTTTAAGTTTGATCTTTTGGATCAGACTTTATTTTTTATTTTTTCTTGGAAAGCTTTGTATACGCTTTTTAATCTATTTACAATAGTGGATACATCCTTTTTTTGAAAAGTGAACCCACATATATGCAAATTTCCTTTGTCAAAAGCACATGTGCACACTTTTGTCTTTAAGCACAGTCACGTATGCATATTTTTGCATTGTTTCTTAAAATATCTCTGCCTGGATAGATTTGTTGCTTGGTCTTTTTAGTCTATATATGGTCAATTTCTGTCTGAAGAATTTCATTATTCTGCAAGCTTACTATTTCAAAGTCTCTTCCTCATTGAAAATATTTTGCCTAGGTTTTATTTTTAGCGAGTTTGTAATTGGTGTTTGGGCACACAAGACTTCATCCAAAGGTTCTTGATTATTCCGGTTCTCTAGAACACTAGAATGTTTTTAGTTTTAGTGTCAAGCTCGGTTTTGTATCTACTTGCTTTTGCTTTCCTTTGTTTTGTGGCCTCATAGCTTTTCTTGCTTTTTGAATATTTTTTTACGAATTTCAAAGTACTTATTTCCTAGCTTCTTGGTTAGTTTTTCAAGCTCTTTGCTATTATTTTGGTTGTTTAATACAAGTTGAAGCCTTTCTGGTCAAGTTTTCGTTCATTTTCAAGTTTGTAACTTGAAAATACACCTTGTTCTCCCTTTTCGATCTTTGAGTTTTAGTAGCACTTTGGGTGATTTCAAAAAAGTTGTTTTGGTTGCTTCAATTAAAAATAAAAGATCTCAAAAAACTTTGTTTTTATTTTTCTTTTGCCAAGTTTGGTTTTTGGTTTCTTTTTGTGGTTGAAAGTTATTTACGATCTTTCCCAATTTGTCCTTCTTGTTTGGAGAGAATTTTGTATTCAAAATCTATATCCTCTTCAATACTTTAGTTGGCTCATTGTTTGTTATAAACAATTGCTTTTTTTTTTTTGTGATGTAGGATCTTGCATCTCTATTATATCTTGCATTAGGGTAGTTTGCATTGTTAAATAATTCATAGTCTTTTAGCTTTTGGGTATGTGAAGTGTGTTTCAAGAAAAGAAGAGAAAAAGTACTTTTCTTTCTACAAGTTTCGTAGAACCCATATAGAGATCTCTTTTCATTGAAGAAAAAATGATTGCATTCATGGAGTTAGTTTTTCATTGATTTCTGTTGTGTCATACACACATCATCAGTTTCACTCCCATCTATACCTTTGACTTAAAGAAAAACAATTAAAATCAAGTGATTAATTAAAATAAACTAGAACTTTTGTATTGTCATTAGAATACACCAACAATTTTAGGTTTATTATGGCCTTGGATTAGGCGAGAGGAGAGTTAACTCTCCAAGGCTGTTTTAAATTACAGAACATAAAAGTTTGATTAATGAGTGAAATACAATAGCGTTAGGAAGACTGGGAAGCTCCGTAACTGGGAATAAAGCACGAGGGTGACTAAATATAAGGATGAGAGATATACCCTCTCTTACTTGTCAGATCATACCTCATGATTGTTCCGCCCAACTTTTGATACGATTTGGTGACCATAGTTGCCTATTATAGGGACCACATAGGTGGTTGTGGAGGGGAATCCTGTGGCACGTGAGGTTGATGTTGTATCACGTTCAACAGTACTTCTGGAGGGCACCCTTGCGAAGCTTGGGGGCTTGTACCAGCAAAGGCTGTTGTTCGGAGGTCAGCGTAACTACCTATGATACCTTCGCTAGTAGGCCTTGGACATAATTACCCCAGTCTATTTTTTAAAGGCCCTTGTTATTAACTTTCTTGTAATTTGGTGTCTAGTCCTAATCACCCAAAGCATAAATAATTGAGAGTTGTTTGATTCCTGATATATTGAGGGACTTTTTAGCGAGTGTTATTTGCTTCTAGTTGGCGTAGCTCTATACTTTTTTGAGTGCTTAAGTAGATCTTTTAAAGAATTGAAAGTGGCTAATCGACCATCTCAATGGTCTAGGAGACTTCGTGGGCTATCATATATGAGTCCTGAGCCTTCTCCTAGGAGGCTTATGAGCGATTCTTCCAATGGTTTTCAACCAGTGGCAACAGGCGCATCAGAGATTAATCCTCCACTTGGGGTCATTGATTCACAGGATAAACCTGGCACTAGTAAAGAGTTAGAGAGGAAGAAACCAGTTCTTTCTCGAGTACTTTTTTAGTTGGAAGATAATATCGAAGTTGAAGAGCTTTCAGAGTCATGTGTGGCTCTGAATTCTCCTCTTCCGCTTGATCATCTAGGTGTTCTATTGTATGTCAGAACTCCAAATCATAGGCCTTCAATTCCATGTTTACATACATCTATTCCTTCGATAACCACTACTGGAAGCATGGCATCTATGAAAGGTGTTGCTTGCATGCAGACTCCCATATCTATACAAGGAGGAGGAACTATCTCCATTCCTTCTATTACTCCAAGCATGGTTATATTTGGGTCTACTTCCATTCAGTCAACAAGTGGAATTTCTTAGACAACTGCAACCAGTTTTGGATTTTTCCCTTATGGAATGCCATCTCATGGGATTCCCTTAGTTCCATTGAACATAACATCAATCGCCTCTACATCCATGATGAGTGGATCGACTCCTTTTTAGGGTTTCCTATTCGAAAGTGGTCATATACCACATTCCAATCTCACAGTATGGTAAATACCTTTTACTTTTACAAGTCAAGGTAGTAACCCCTTGCAGAGTTGGACAAACCCTATAGTTAGTCAAATAGCAGCTGCGAATCAATTTTTTTGCGAACAAGGGAATGTGTCGTATTCTTCAGTTAATTCATTTCAAAATTTTCCACCCTTTGCTAATGCATGGAATCCTTATCAGGGGATGTCAGCTCCTTTCAATACTTCATTATGGGACAAACTTCACTAGTTATGGAGGATTTTTGGCAGGAGTTGTTCAAACTCCAAATTTTGTTGGATGATAAGGGCCACCTTTTGGTTCAGTAGGCTCTACGAATTACTTTGGGTAACCTGATGTTTTTCAAAATCCAGGTCATTCTTTTCAGACCTTTGGGAACCCCGCCCGCTCTAGATGGAATTCCCGAGGACCACCACGACTTCCTTTTCTGGCCATGCTTAACTTTCCAGACTTAACTAAATTGACAAATGATCTAATTCGGTACAATCCAGCTTGGCCTCTGGTCCATATTAAACTTCCCTTGGATATCCCAAAATTCAAATGAAAGAGTGGTGAAGATCCGAGAGACCACGTAACCACATTTCACTTATGGTGCTCATCCAACTCCCTGATAGATGATTCAATTAGGTTGAGGTTATTTCAGTGTACCCTAACCGCAAAATGCAACCAAATGGTATATAGAGTTCCCAGGGGACACCTATACTTCTTTCTAGGATTTGGATAATATCTTTTTGAACCATTTTCAGTTGCCTGTCCGATGTGAAGCCAGAACTAAAATGTTTGCAAACTTTTAGCAAGACACCACAACTCACATTTCGGATCACATATTGGAATGGAGGAGGAGGAAAAGGATTATCAAAGCTGAAATCCCACCAAAGTTCCTTCTCAAATGGTTTCTCAAATCATTACAACCAAAATTTTCAAAGGATCTGTCTCTTTATAGTGTTTATTCGGAAAAGCAAGCTATCCCAGCAATTGGAACTAATATATTCTCAGTCTGGGACTCTTTAGAAAATTCTACTTGATGCTCCTCGATCTAAGGTCAATTTAGCCAAACCGAAACTAGGCCCCCACGCCGATGGTATAGTCAACTCGATTGATGTTAACATGGTGAAACTTTTGAATCAATTACAATAGTTGTCTCTAAAAACTGCTTCTTCTAATCAGGCAGAACTGTCTACACCTAGAACTTCCCAACCTACCTCTATAAATGTCATCCATACCTCTAACCCCAAATGAAATCAACAATCTAATGGGAAGAGGAAGGGATGAGGTAAGAAGAAGAACAAGGAAGGGAAAGATAATGCAAACAAACTCGGCAATGGTGTTGGAGGGGGTAGAAATAGTTCAAGAAAATAGTTATCTCTCTCTCACCCTCTCTCTCTCTCCCCCTCTACCTCTAACCCTCTCTCTTTCTCTCTGCCTCTCTCTCCCTCCCTCCATCTCTCTCCCTCTCCCCCTATCCATCTCTCTCCTGATCTCTTTCTCTCTCCCCCTTTCTCTCCCTTCATCTCTCTCTCGCTCTCCATCTCTCTCACTCCCTCTCTCTCTCCCTCGCTCTCTCTCTACCTATCTCTCTCTCTCTCTCTCTCACCCTATCCCTCTAACCCTCTCTCTCTCTCTCCCTCTCTCCCTCCCTCCCCTTTCCCTCTCTCTATCTCTCTCCCTCTCCCCCTCTCCATCTCTCTCCTGCTCCCTCTCTCTCTCTCTCCTACTCCATCTCTTTCTCTCTCCCTCTCCCTCTCTCTCTCATTCTCGCTCTCTCTCGCTCTCGTTCTCTCTCTCCCTCTCTCTCTCCCTCTCTCTCTCTCCCTCCCTCTCTCTCGCTCTCCCTCTCCTTCACTCTTCCTCTCTCTCTCTCTCGCTCTCTATACCTCCCTCTCTCCCTCCCTCCCTCTCTCTCTCTCTCTCTCTCTCTCTCTCTCTCTCTCTCTCTCTCTCTCTCTCCCACTCTGCCTCTCTCTCACTCTCCCTCTCTCCCACTCTCTCTCTCTCTCTCTCTCTCTCTATCCCCCTCTGTTAGGTAAACTTTACTCGGGATAGAGTCAAAGTTGACCAGGTTAAACAGTTATGGATTTGGGGCACATGGTATTGTGCACCCATAGTATTATGCCCGTGATATTATTTGTAATGGAGCTTATAAAAGGCTGGAAGGATTTCGTTGTAATGCAAGACCTGGAAGTGATCAGTGAAGGCTCACTTGGTTGGATTGGCCAAGGTTTTGGCCAATGCTAATGAGATCTTATTAGGTTGGGTTTTTCCCCGGATTTGGGGTTTCCGCAGATAAACATTTGTGTTTATGTGTTTATGGTTGTTGTTGGTTATTCTTATATATATTCCTCTCAGTAATGATTTATGTTATGCAGTAAATTTCTTAACAACTAGTATCAGATCCAAATATTAGCTTCAAAGGGATTCTTTGATGGCAGGGGTTTATATTGTACCCCTCAATGATCACTGGTAAAGTCTGGGTTAGACCTAGGTGATAGGGGGGATGTCGGGTTAACAATACCCTGGGTAAAAACTCTGAGGGGGGTAAGAGATAGAGTTAGCAGGATTGTCTCACTTAGCAGGTTTGGTTGGAGTTAGTCAAGGAACCCCAAGTCATGTTTAAGGGAGGAATTGTTAGGTAAAATTGACTCGGGATAGAGTCAAAGTTGACCAGGTTAAACAGTGATGGTTTTGGGGCACATGGTATTGTGCACCCATAGTATTCTGCCTGTGGTATTATATGTAATGGAGCTTATAAAAGGCTGGAAGGACTTCATTGTAATGCAAGACCTGGAGGTGAGCAGTGAAGGCTCACTTGGTCGGATTGGCTAGGGTTTTGGCCAATGTTAATGTGATCTTATTAGGTTGGGTTTTTCCCTAGATTTGGGGTTTTCCCGGATAAACATTTGTGTTTATGTGTTTATGGTTGTTGATGTTAATTTTTATATTTATTCCTCTAAGTAATTATTTATGTTATGTAGTAAATTTCTTAACACCCTCTCCCTCTAACCCTCTCTCTCTCTCTCCCTCTCTCCCTCTATCTCCTCCCTCCCTCATCTCTCCCTCCCTCATCTCTCCCTCTCTCCCTCTCCCCATCTCCATCTCTCTTTTGCTCCCTCTCTCTCTCTCTCCCTCTCCCTCTCTCTCCTAATCCCTCTATCTCTCTTGCTTCTTCTCCTTGTCTCTTTCCCTCCCCCTCACCCCCTCCTCCAACTCTCCTACCCTCCCACTCTTCCTCTCCCACTATCTCTCCCCCTCTCCCTCCCTCTCTCTTTCTCTCTCTCTCTCTCTCTCTCTCGCTTTCTCTCCCACTACCTCCCCTATCCCACCTCTCTCTCTCTACCCCCTCCCTCCCTCTCTCTCCCCCTCTCCACACCCCTCTCCCTCCCTCCCTATCTCTTTGTCTCTCCCTCTCTCCCTTGCCCCCTCTCCCTCTCTCTACCCCTCCCACCCATCTCTCTCTCTCTCTCTCTCTCTCTCTCTCTCTCTCTCCCTCCCGTTCATTCCTCCTCTATCATGTTAATTTCATCACTCTCCCTCTACCTCTCCACCTCCCCATTTCCCATCCTATCCTTAGCTCCATCCCCCTCTCCCTCCCTCTATGTCTCCCTCTCCCCTCTGCCATTCTATTCTCCCACCTGTCCCCCTCTCCCTCTCTCTCCCCCTCCCCCTCTCCCTCTCTCTCCCTCTCCCTCTCCCCCTATCTCGCTCTCTCCCCTTCTTCTCACGTTCCCCCTCTCTCACTCCCCCTCTCTTTGCCAACTTATCTCTCTCTCTTCCCCTCTCCCTCTCCCTCTTCCCCTCTCCCTCTCTCTTCCCCTATCCTCCTCCTCTCTCTCTCTCTCTCTCACACACACACACACACACATTATTTATATCACTCTCATGATCTCTCTATCTCCCATTACCTCTCTCTCTCTCACTCTCTCTCTTTATGTCTCCCTCCCTCCCTCTCTCTCCCTCCCTCACACTCTTTATATCTATATCTCTCTTCCTCTCCCTACTCCCCCCTCCTCCTCTACCTCCCCCCCGCTCTGTCTCTCTTTACCCCTCTCTCTCTCCCTCTCTCTCCACCCCCCCCTCCCTCCCTCTCTCTCCACCCCCTCCCTCCCTCCCTCTCTCTCCACAACTCCCTTGCCCTCTCTTCTTTCTCCCTCTCCCTCCCTCTCTCACTCCCAATCCCTCTCTACCTCTCCCTCTCAACCTCTCACTCCTTCCGTTAATCTCCTCCTCCTACACCCCCCTTCTCTCTACTTCCCTCTCCCTCTCCTCCTTCCCTCTATTCTCCCTATATCTCCCTCCCTTTCCCTCTACCTCTCTTCCTCCCCCTATCCCACCCTCTCCTCCTCTTCCTCCCCCTCCCCCTCCCCCTCTCTCTACCTCTCCCTCCCCCCCTCTCCTGCTCTCTTCACCTCACCCTCCACCCCCCCTCTCCCACTCTATCTCTCAGTCTATCTCCCCCTCTCCCTCTCCTTCTCTCTCTCTTTCTCTCCCTTTCTCTCTCCCCCACTCCCATTTGTGCTCCATCTCTTTCCCCACCTATATCTCTATCTTCCCCTATCCCTTTGCCTCTCCCCCAATCCCTCTCCTTATCCTACTCTCTCCCTAACCTATCTCTCTCTTCCTCCTAGTGTCTATCTATGTCTCTCTCTCCCCCTCTCCCTCCCCCTTTCTTCTTTCATCCTCTCCCTCCCTCTCTCTCCCTATCTCCCTCTCCCTATTGCTCCCTCCTTCTCTCTCCCCGTAAACACCCCCCCTCTCTCTCTATCCCTCTCCCTCTCCCTCTCCCACTCCCCCTCTCCCGCCCTCTCCTGCCCTCTCCTCCTCTCCTTCCCCATCCCCTTCCCTCTCGCTCTATCCCTCTCCCACTCTCTCCCCCACTATCCCTCTCTCTCTCTCTCCCTCCCCTCTCTTGCTCTCTCCCCCTCCTGATCCTGCTCCCCGTCTCCCTCTCCCCTTCTCTCCTCTCACATATCTTTCTCTCTTCCCATCTCCCTCCCCCACTTCGCCTCTCCCTATCAACTTCTCCTCCCCAACTCTCTCTCTTTGCCTCCCCCCACCTGTCTATCTTCCCCTCCCCGCTCTCTCTCCCCCTTCTCCCCCCCTCTCTTTGTACCTCTCTACCCCTCTCCATCTCTCTCCCCCTCTCTCCCTCTCCCTCTCCTTATCAATCTCTCTCTCTCTCCCTGCCTCTCCCTCTTTCTTTGTCTCTCTCTATCCCCCCTCCTCTCTCTCGCCCTTGCCCCCCTCCTCTCTCTGCTCCTCTCTGTCCCCCTCTCCCCCTATCCCACTCCTTTTCCCCCCCTCTCTCCCCCTATCGCTCCCCCTCTCTCTCCCCCTATCACTCCCCCTCTCTCTCCCCCTATCACTCCCCCTCTCTCTATCTCCCCCCTCTGTTCCTCTCTCTCCTGCTCCCCCTCCGCCTATATTATATCACTCTCTTCCTCCACTGCTCTCTCCCCCCCCTCCCCCCCTTCTCTCTCTCTCTACCTCCCCCTCTCCCCCTTCACCTCCCCGGCTCTCTTCCCATCCCACTCTCGCTCGACCTCTCCCTTTGCCACTCTCTCCCCCGTCTTTCTCTCACTCTCCTCCTCCCCCTCTCTCCCCCACCCCCTCTCCCTCTCTAACTCTCTCCCCCGCCTCTTTCTCTCCCTCTCCTCCTCTCCCTCCCTACTCCTCTCCCTCTCCCCCTCTCCCTCCCTACCCCTCTCCCTCTCCCCTTCTCTCTCCCACCCTGTCCCTCTCTCTCTCCCTACACCTCTTCCTCTACTTTTGTGTCCCTCTCCCTCTCCCCCTCCTCATATCCCACCCAC